>OY728128.1:1216839099-1217404099 GCA_963277665.1 Viscum album
AATTGAATTGTATAATATAAATAACATCCTATTTATCGGTCACATTATCTAAATAAATTATCATTTTAACATGAAATTCCCATTGCTTTTTTCATGAATAAAAATGTTAAATAATATCAATGGAACCTCTAGTCAAAACGATGATATGTATTATGAAGTATATATTTATAAATTTGTATATTCTATCAAATCCATTGAAATATATAACATTACAAATAAAATAAATAATATTTAATTATTATATTCAAAAACTATTCATTAAATTAACATTAATGTCATGTAATGTTAATAAAATCTATTTTTCAAAATAACATTTATTATATATTTTTTCTAAAAAATGATCGCACAAGTTAGAATAATTCAACATTATTATTTCTATAAAAATATTAATTATTCCAAAATAATTTATTGAAAAAATATAAAAAATTGTTTTTGTTTTGGGTTAATTGAAAATGGTGGGAAAAATACCATGATCGAATCTTATTGATATTTAGAAATCATTAATATGAGTTTCATTAGTTTTTTGGGAAGTTAGAGTTATTTTGGAAGAGAAACAAAGTGGCGCATTATAAAAAATCAAACACACCTTGGTAATTCATAATATTTTCAAAAAATGTTTAGTCATGTGTATTTATTAAATAAATGATGCATAAGGGTTAATTGGTTTATTTAATGGACAAAATGTCATATATATTTGAACACATCATGATGATGAGGATATGTTCAATGTGTTAACCACTAAAAATATATAAAAACACCTGGTGTTTACCGATCATGGTTTTATTGAGGTTACTTTGGTTGATATAGTTTCATAAAAATGCCTTGTTTGACTTAGTATTAGAAAAGGGATATTTAAAATTAAATTGTTCATTATTATCTATCACCCATAATGATATAAGTCATGTCATAAATTTGTGGTTCAATAAAATTTAAAGGAAGATGTTGTGTTGAATTGTAACATGTCATGATTAATATATCTGAGGTATTTCAAAAATATAGAAATGAAGTGATTCTCAGGAAAGATTTGTAGAACATACCTTAATTCTCATAAGATATTTTTACTAAATATCAAAACATTGGGGTGAAGGATTATAAGTTATAGTTTTCAAAATAACTAAAATATTGGTAAATTTGACTACCCATCAAATTTAAAAAACTATAGATATGATATGGATATATGATTTTAAATAATTTGATGCCTTTTACTACCCTTTAGGATTTAATGACTTAAGGAATTATTAGTGGTTATCTAACCAACATGAATAGATCTTAATTATTGTTAACATATATCAATGTTTGAAGGAAGGCTATAGAGGTGCTTATGATACAGAGAACATCAAGATGCTGAATCTTATAGATAGTCCTATATATATGTGTAAAAATTGAAATATATGAAACAATAGGGATTCCTTGCTAGCCATTGATGTACTTTTACAATGTAAGAATAATAAGGGAGTGTTCATCAATCAGATAAAGGTTTTCATTCCTTTAAAAACAGAGGTTCAACATTTAAAAATGAAATCAATGGTGTAATACTTATCTTTTTTTATATGTTTTATTATATTAAAATGTAATTGATGATGTATTAATAATGGAGAATACAAAAGTGAGATTTTGAGTTTGAAGGTGGTAAACCAAGAGGGACAACAGGTTTTATTTTTATTATAAAATCACTATGATTAGTAAATTTGACACACCATTACATCATTTTTTGTATACTCCTTAGACATATCCCATTGTTGTTTAACTAAGTGAAAAAATGTGTCTCGTGTTATTTATTTATAATTTAAACATTGGAAATGGTAATATTTATTACATACCATATGAATATTATTATTGAAATAGAATTTTTGACTGAAGTACCTTGACTCAACCTTATTAAAACATCCTCATTATGTCATCCCCTCTCCTCTATTTCTATGTCATCGCATCTCTTTCCAGTCATCTATATCAACCACTATCCTACTTTGTGATTACCCTCCTCTCTAAAAGTTCTATTTCCCCCTCTCTACCATTCATCCTCTCTGATTTATAGTGTATTATCCTTCTCTCTCATTTTTCATGTGAACAATTTTTTTAAGATCTAAAGTCATACTTGTAATATATCCATCAGAAGTAGTGAAACCACTAAAAGTATCAAATATGTAATGATGGTCTGTAACATCATCCATAATTTTTATTTTGAAACATCGATGTCCAATCACCCCAACCACCATACTGATATGACCCTTTATTTATTTGGGATCCTCCTTATGGTATTTCTTTTGGAAAATGAAATATAGTTAACGAATATAGGACCTAAAAACAAGAAATAAAAAATAAAAATAACCACAAAAATAAAATTGATTTGATAGAGTCCTATAACTATGAGAGAATTAAAAAAATCCTTCATTAAAGGAGATGTTTTGGTTATAATAAAATTCACAACTTGTATAAATCATACCCAAATTAATAGATGATGTCCCACCCACACCGGCTTCTGGTTTTTGCATCTTTTTATGCTCTCCTTCAAGTCTCACCCCTCCGTGGTCTCAACATCCATATTTAGATCTAGAACCATAAGAAATTGTGTGCACCCTTATTGGATTCATAGGGAAGTGATCCACTCCATCCTTTTCTAGGGCCTATCGGTGTTCATCAGTCATAATCCGCATAGGTTGTCAAATAGCCTTCTTATAGAGACCCCTGACCAGTCAACCAATCAACAACCCCATCCAAAATGTGAAGTAATGCATCCTTTGACTTGGGATACATTCAATCACATGTATAAATAACTACCTCAACCTCCAAAATATGGTTCACTATTCTTTTCACATTTCCATTCTACCAATAATGAATGTCTACAATATTTCTTCCTATAAATCTATGAGAAATTCTTTCAGTGACTTTTTGTTAGAGTGAATTATGAAAACCCTTAGTGGAACATCAATAAATCTCACTCCACATCTAGTGTCTACGTATTTCATCTACATAACTCTATTCATCTATAACATGAATAACATCATATGAGCTCATATAAATGCTAACCCTTCAGATACTCATAATCTGATGTGCACCATTTGTTGGACTGTTTCCACCCAGCCTACTTCAATTTATCCCAACATCCAAGGATCCAATCAAAATTGTATTCAAATGACACTTATGAATCCACTGAACATCACTAATTCAACTAATTCAAATAGGATCCTTATATTTTCCTAACTCTGAACATTCCATGGTTCTAATTCAAGGTCTCTATCCATGTTCCAAATCATTACTTCTCAAGTATATACTTTTGGAGACCCAAAATTCTTCCCAAAAATATTTATCACCTAAAACCCAAAAATATACCTCTTGAGAAATGTTTTCACTAGTAGAGTATAAAAATATCCCAATTGGAGGTGATTCTCACACTAATTTTCACAACAACTCAACTTCTGTTCACCCATATTCTATTTTAGTGCCTACATGGTTCTTCACTCCATGCTCTTTCTAGCCATCCAAGAACCCACTAAATAAATTCATCATCTTTATTATGTAACCACAACAAATCATTCCAGTAACTATGTGTAAATATTTTGAATACTACAGTGGTATTTTCAACAAATTAATTAGGAACAATCATTCATTCTTTAAATTTAGAAAAGTAACATCAACAATGTGCATCTTTGCATTGAGAAAATGACCTCTCTCCTCCTATATCTTCCTAAGACTCTCCCATAAAGTTAAAACATAATCTAAGAACTATTTTCAGTTAATAAATCTTTAGTGACGCCATTAGAACTATAATTTCATTACCAAGAAAGCTGTAAATAGTAACTAGACTAGTGGCACAACATGGACTCAGGTTTTCCTCCTCACATGATAAAGAACGTTGACTAGCAGCAAGATTCTAAGGTGGTACAATAGGGATATTATACCCCATGGTTTTGAGTATCAATAAATATTGGAATAAATAGAATATAGAACACATCCATCACATTAAATTACAAAAAATGAATAAACCAAACGTGTCATAAAAATGGATAATAAAACATTTAAGAATTAAAGTCCAATTTCCCATTGATTGGATCACATAAACGTAAAAATGAAAAGAAATAAAATACAAATGATGACTCATTCCCAAAACCATGCCTCACCTCATACCGATCCCCAGGATATGAGCAATCATAGTATGTCATGCAATACTCAGGTCCCTTCACATCATGAACCTACAACTGAGTGAGATATTTCCTAGGTACCCAAGTTCAATGATGGTCCAAATAAGGTGTGACTATGAAATTGTGTAGGGCACCACCGACGTATCCTCACACACACCAAAAGTGTTGTGATATGTGAATGTTACATGATCTGAATAAATAAATAACTCCTAGAAACAAATCAAATAATCCATTATCGATCCTCGGGAACAATACCCAGAATGACCAAACCATCTTTTTCCATTTCCATTGTGTCTCTAAGAACATCATGATTACCACTAAAACCAATATAATGGCCCATGTAACCTTCACCCTTATACATAGTGATAATGATCTGAGGACTATACTCTACCAATTATACTTGATAATGAATTGGGACGTATCCATATTTTTATCAAATATCAAGTATTTTGTTTTCTCATTGAGCAATGGAAGATGAATTTGAGCCCTAGAAATGTGGAAGACATGACCATTCCCACCGATGTACCACAAGCCCAGACTTCTCTCACATATATAGAGAATCATCCACTACCTTGAACCAAGATATTCTTGGATCCAAATCCATGGGAACCCCACCACTATTATCATCGACCTCCCTGAAGGGAGTTCTCATGACTTCCCATAAGGAATCTGTATGACCTCCCCATATAGAGTATTCACAACCTCCCTTTAAGGATGATTTCAGACCTCCCTCTAGGGTGTATTCAGGACTACCCATTAGTGTGTTTTAAACTGATGATAAACTACCATTGCTTAGGGTTTTAATTTTTTTCACCACAAGTATAAACAATAAAATACACTAAAAACCCAAGGAAATCATTACCCCTGCCTACTAAACTATATGAAAACCCCCTTACTAGTGTCATCAACTCACTAGGGAACCCACCAAGGTCCCGTATGTATTTTTAGGGACAACCCACCCAATTCATGTCTCATTGGTGGAGCAACACTCACCCCACAACTATATCACTAGCCTAAAATGCTATATGGCGTCACATGGGTTCTCAAATAACTAACTCATAATCTATTAATCCCAACTCATTACATATAATTAATTTATTAAACACCTATCACGAGGACTCAGTGTCTGAGGAATAACAAAATAATATGGGCCTCACCTATTTTCATCTAAGGAAAACTAGATTGTTCTCAAGGTCCATTAGGGCCTCAGAACATTTTGAAACCTAATATAGGGAATTTAGTTTAATAAGTAAACTCATTTTAGATTTAATATCATAATTTAAATAAAAAAATCAATTATCTCTTCTTTTATGGTCAGTGCCTTAGAAGCGTGACCACAAATCCATTAATCATAAAATAACTCAAATAATAACATTGGGCATGTACCAAGGACCCCAATAAAATTTAAGAAGTTATTATCCCTTTTTAATTTACCTCCCAGAAGCTACATGTACACTATCCATGGCAGTCCAATTTCCACCAAAATCTTGACTCACCACCCGAGCTCTAAAATCACACCAAACAGATTAACGTTATTGATTAATTATTACATTTTAAAAAAATAAATCCACAAAATAAAATAATTTTAAGAATAATTTTACTCACTAACCACCAAGGTTGTGTTGGAACTGTGACCAATAACCCACAGCAAGTCTGTAGTAGACTCCCAACAACAATAAAAACCTAATTCCTAACCACCATAAACATTTACAAATAAATTTTATTAGATTTAACCATAATTCTTTTCAAATCTAAAATGATGATATATTTTAATAGAAATAATGGAAAATGGGGTGAAAACATTGTCTCGAGACATCGTATAGCTAAGATTCATGGAAGCCTTAGAATCTTCAATGATTCCACTGTGCGCTGATGGAATTGTCCACATACCCTAATCTAGAAAAGGATAATTTTTTAGTGGAAGGGAGATGAAGATGATTAGAGGCCATTGGTGGGAATAACTCACCAATAATTATAAGAAACTCTCCAAGAACACATCGAATTAAATGGAAAATGAAAGAGGAGGGATAGGCTTAGTGAACTGGATAATGCACACATGGGGGGATAGAAGATTAAATAATTGGAGTAGAAACCCATAAAAATACGCATTTAATAAAATGCATTGTTTTTTTCACATAGTTTTACAAACATTTTTCTAATGATGTTATAGACATAGTCATAGCATACTCCTATAACATAGTGGAGCCACACGATTTACAAAACCATGTGTGATCCTCGAAAATTAGAACTTATTTAGTTTATATAGTTTCATACAATTTCTCTTCATCCATTTTATAAATTCACATCATTCACTATGTCCAAACCAAGCCATAAGGTTTACTCTAATGTCTATCATGGTTAAACATCATCCTTTCTGTGAATGTGAAACATAACATTGATCTTTAGAAATATAAATGGAAACCTCCTCACCCTTGGGGTTATTTAGAGTTTCTCCTAAAATTTTCAGACCAAAAAACTCTCCATAGACTGAAACCCTCTATAAACATTTGAAAAATTAAATTAAATCCCCCATGACTCACTTGATAAGACAAAACACAATGTCGAACACAAAACTTATCCAAAATCATTATATATGGACACTCTAACTCTCAGATCCATAATAAGAATCTTAATTCTCAAAAATAACCATACTATAATATTAAGAAAAAAATTGAAATTTCTGTTGTATTTCATGTATTTTCTATAAACACAGTGTTATAAAAACACATCATTATAACACTAAATGTCCTTGAGAAATCCTAGTGTTCATTATTTTAGTCTTCTGAACCAATACAAGTCACAAATTCATAGCCAAATCATTGTTCTCCTACTTAAATCATTGGATGAGATCTTAGGGCGTATCTCCAAGACCATATAACCCACTAAACCAAAGCTGATCTATGGCCTTCCACCACATGTGGACTACTAATACAGTGCATGAACATACCCACCCACGTCGAGGTACAACCATTTCTTGGTTTATTAATAATTTGTGCTATATAAATTCATATCATACAAATCAGTTGATCATGGATGATTCTATGTCACGGTGCTTCCCACCATCATAATCTCTTCTCATAACACATTATCAATGATCCACTAACCCAGTTGATTTGACTTTTAACTCACCACACATAGAGAGAAATAGGGATGTTAGTCCAATTCTAGTACCCTGTCATATTTCTGATTTATAACTAAATTGTATGGCTCCCCACTACCCATTAAATGAGCTAGAACATGCAATATTTTCAAATAAAACCCATGTCCAATTCTTGAATTAGACCCATAAAGACAAAAACAATGTATGGGATGTATTTTACAACCCACTACATTTAGTTACATGTGATAATGATATTCAAACCCCTATATTACCGACATTCCCAAGAAATGCTCTGTTTCACCCCCCCCCCCCCCAATATTTCATTGGAAAATGATCATGAGGCCTTAAATCCAGGAGGTTTATTGTGATTGTTTAAACATGTTCACCATATTTTATCCCCTAACTGATGAAATTCCATATTTGAACCACCAAAGGTGAAAATTTTACATCATTAGCTTTCATGATCACTCACGTGTCCCTAATTAGAACCATACATGGATCAACAAAGACCACCCCAATCCCAATGTCACCGCTCATGATCTTTCCAACACCATTCTTAAACTCACACATGTATTTCTCAAGGAATCCAAATATAACCAAATTAATTTATTCACTGAAATAAGAATTCTTAAACAATCACCTAGAACCATCTTCAGGAGTCAATAACCTTTTTACCATGAGGGTCACACATCACATGACTGATATGACACTCCACTCTATAGGTGGGAATCTATCATCACTCCAATAAATCAATTAAAAATCCCTATGACCCATTATCCATCAGTTACTGAGCATAATTAATGGAAGTTTAAATATACTTCATACCCAAGTGTCTTTCAAAACATTGATCATTTCTAGTTCCTGGCTCAAGGGACAACCCCTATAAAATATATGTAATTATCATTTAATTGATGTTCATACCCTCAGAAAACCATTTGTATACTCCCCACCATATGATTTACCGTATACCACACCTTGATTTCTGATGCCACACATCTTATCATCTATATTTTTATGCCAATTTGATCCATTATCATCCTGATTTCTATCTATGGAACCTCAAATTCATTATATCACCATTTATTATAGAGGCAACACCTCTCATTCTCATCTCATGATTTTGGCCTCCACGCTCATAATCATGTCATCAACTCATCACTCCTCATCTCGCATATGATTTATTAAGGATTCATAATTCTACTAGAACAAATTATATCCAACACATACTACCTCGATATCATCCAAAACTAAAGGGAGTTTACTCCTGGGTCACCTAATTACAAAAATTAACTCACACTCTCATGAGTTACACTCCATCAAAACTATGATCATGCACCGAATTCATTGAACGCTTCTTGTACTGCATGTCAATTCCATTAAACCAAAATTATCCTTGATTCCCTCATTGAAAGGCAAAAAATATCATTGATTCCTAGGATAACCACACAATTATCCATTATCCATCATCATTTAAAAGTCACGATAATCCACTCGTGATATCTTTATGCCTAAAAAAGAAAATCTAAGATCAACAAAGCTGGGAACTCAACTGATCCATCATTAAAAACTCATCTGCAACACTAAGTCACTAGAACTCAAGGTTATTTGCATATTTAAATCAAAAGGTATCCCATGTTAATTTCCTCAAAACCTACTTTGAGTATTCACACAGTCAAGGAATCTCATGCCCATTCCATGAAACATTCTCAAGATTACCCAGGCGAAACCAATTACCATCAAGGCATCTACCCATGCATGTACCACCTAACTAACAACACTTCCCATGCATATGTTTCAATAAGAGAATCTACCCATACTTCCAATATTTATAGAATTCTCATGTCTTTTACAACACCTATATTGAGAAACCCTCAACTGTCCAAGCTCACCAAAACACAACTATCATGTGTTGCACAATAAGGTTATTAGACCCTACAACCTAGTTCTCAAGACAAGTCTCATATAATTCCATATCTCCTATAATGAACCTTATGGGAAGAATTCCACTCTCATATCCAACAATACATTATAGCTAAAATTCCAACATATCAATTCTAGGGTTTTACAACCATTTAAGGGTCACCACATTCCAGCATCACTTCCCACACCTAGGGTAACTACCCACTATCATTTTCACACTTAACTATTCCTTGGGGGTCAGTCCATTTCCACCAGAATACACACACAATTAGTATCATCCTAAGATGACCCATATCAAGGAACAACAATCATGAGTCTAGGATAAATATAACTCTATTCCATAGTATATGAGAAAAAACCATATAGGTTGTTGTTGACACTATAAAAAACTGAATATTTGAAATAAAAACACATATTGGGTCTAATAATAAGGAATCACATGAATGTATCGAGCTAAAAGGGACATCACACATACCTTTCATCGATGGTTCATCTCATCACTATGTCCTAGAAGCATCATTCCATTGATCAACATGGAATACCATAAAAAAGAAATAAATATTTTTCATGTTCCATATGATTAGAATTTCACTATGAAATTATATTGGAAACAATATAATGATATGTAGTTTCAAATTTAAATAGTTGAACATTCATCTTTGGTAAAATTTCATAGATTAAGACATATATGTAATGTTAATATTATATGTAGAGAATGATGCATCGATAGAACCCTCTCACCACCACGTCAAGATCCGAATTCCTATATAAATCATTAATCATAAATACCAAAACCCATGTGTTTAATGATATGTGAAATCACAAATAACTATAATAGCACTAACCAAGAACATAAATCTAATTCCTTTGGAAAACTGGACTTCCACCAGAAGAGGTGTTTTTGATGCACTAGCATGTGTTCCACCACAATCTTTTACACATTCCTATTTCTCTAATATTCTAAATTCCCAATTAGTTAGAAAAATTAAAAACACCCTTCATACCAATTTTTAATGTCTCGAAATGACATGCTATGAATAGTAATAAGACCGGTGGTTTCATGTGACATCAGGTGAGTCTATCTATATTATAGATTTTATTGACTACCACTAAGGGTTTGGTGTGATATGATGGGAATAATATACCCCTTATATCAAAGTATCAATAAGAGAAAATATAAATACAAGATCAAATGCACCCATAATATATAAATACACCAAAAAATAAAAATATTTCATTTCAATAGAAAAACAAACATATAAGTACAAAGGACAGATCACCCACTAAGACAACCAAATAAAAATAATGAAAAAGTAGGAAAATATAAATAATTCACTACACCCAATCATAAGTGTCACTACATCTTAATCTCCATAAACATAGCCATACTACTTGACCATACAAAACTTGGCCCCCTACGCAACCCATACCTAAAACTAAGTGACAATCATCTTAGGTAAGAAAGTGAAATTGTGGCTAGAGAAGGATTTGGATACAAAACTCAGTATGGAACTACCGATGTAGTATTGTACATATTGAAAAAGCAGTGATATGTAATTTTGACATGATCAAAAAAAATATCTAAAAATAGACTAAATAAACCATCATCAATCCCCATATAAATGACATCGGTCGATCATGCCTTCTTTTACCATTGTTTGACTATCTTTGAGTGAAACATGATGATTATGCCAACTAATATAATGAACTATGGTTATTTAACCTCGTTATAGATTATAAATGACTTGGGGGATAAACTAACTCTATTATACATGATAATGAATGGGGGTATTCTCCATAATGGTATCAAAACATGGGGAGTGCTCCATCCCAATATCCAATAGTCCGTACATGTAAGTCCCAATTGTGATGGAGAATCGACCATTCCCACCCATGACTCCACAATTCTCTATAGCCCACAGGTGACTAGAATTCCTTCTTCAACCCAAAACCGAGGAAATCAATGATATAAAAACATGGAAACCCTACCACTATTATCACTAACCTCCTTGAGTAGAGCTTTCATGGCCTCCCATAGGGTGTTTTCATAACCTCAACATTGGTAGTATTAATAACCTTTCTACAAGGATTATTCATCCCCCCCCCCATATGGAGTATTCACAACCACCCAAGAGAGAGTTCCTGATTTGTAATAAAATACCACCCATTGGAGTTTTCATTTTATCACCATAAAAATAACTAATAAAATAATTTTTGGAACATAGGGGAAGCCCATCCCTAGTCTACTAAAGAATAAAAACTCCCATCTTTATAACAATCAACACAGTAAGCCACCTGAAAGAGTCCCATAAGCCTTGTCATGGTTTACGCACATAGGTTATGTATCATTGGTAGAGGAATTATCACCCCACATCTATCTCACTAACCCAAAGGCTTTAAGGAATCACATGGGTTCTCAAAAGGCCATACTTTATTCCATTTATACAATCTCATCATATTTTTAAAATTTTGTAAAACCCTATTGGAGTTGGAACCTTGTAACCAAAATTTTTATTACATGATTATGTGTTTCATTATTAATGAAATTTTCTTATCATGTCATTATTGTTCTAATGAATTACATTTACATGAGATAATGTACTAAAAATATATATGTTACACTAAAAATCTCATAATATCACCCTTCTATGATGAGAACTAGAAAGTTACCTAATATTTTTCTTGAATATTATTCTATGGACGGATGATATTATTATATGGGACATATATTATATGGTATATTAGGGGTATAAGGCTTATTATACATTGATACATCTTCTCATGGTGTTCTCCCTTATCAATCCCTAAGATGGGTGGTTATCAAAATAGACTCGTCAAAAGGAAATTTGTGTTTCCATGTGTCATTAGATGTTTCCATCTATGGTTGTGTGTATCAATACTTAGTCTTTATGATCACAATTAATGGATATCAGTAATAACATACTTTTCTGTATTAATGAAAACCATGATGAAATATTTTCATAGAAATATGGGATGTGTTGGGTGTATAATGGTTGATATTACATTAATGGATGAGCAAGAAAAAATTTATCCCTTCCTTCCCTTGGTGGAAGTAAGTATCATAGTATCTTTTATGGGAATGAAATTTCTAATAAAAATCAGATTCCATGGAGGGTGAGTTCATTTCTAGAATGTTATATAAATAGATATTTAGAATATGGGTTGGTGGAACCATCATGCAACCCACTTGATTTGATATGTTGTGATAAAGGGATTATATTACACATTAAGCATTCAAAAGAAGTTAGATTTCATTAAAAGATTAAATTATATCTCTATGGGTTCCTAGTTGTGTTGTTAGACTCTAACATTGGACACTATGTGGTTATATCTAATTACAATGAGATAGGACAATTGGTTCGCATGCTATGTGTATCCATAATCTTCGTTAAATTCAACTATTTAGTTTATCCACCTAAAACCCAAGACTATAGAAGAAGCTTTAGATGTTGAAAGATGGGTGATAGTATTCAAGATGAATTAAACTAGTTCAAAAGAAATGAAATTTGGAAATTAGTGGAAAGACCTCATAATTATCCAGTAATAGGAACCCAATGGGTCTTTAGAAATAAATAGGATCACCAAGGTATAATAACTAGAAATAAAGAAATATTAGTAGCTAAAGGATATAATCAAGAAGAAGGAATAGATTATGATGATACTTTTTCACCTATATCGAGGTTAGAAGCCATTAGAATTCTTTTAGCCTATGCATCTCATATGAATTTTAAATAATTTCAGATGGATGTTAAATCTGCCTTTTAAAATGGTTATTTAATGGAGAAATTTTATGTTCAGAAACCTACTTGTTTTTAAAACTCTCAAAACCCTGATTCTATTTTTAAACTTACTAAATCTCTTTATGGCCTTAAACAAGCACCTAGAGCGTGGTATGAATGATTAAGTTCTTTTATTTTGAAAAATTATTTTACTATTGGATAGGCAAATCCAACACTCTTTATGAAATCTGTGAATAATAAAATTTTATTGGTTTAAATTTATGTTGATGATGTTATTTTTGGATCAACTAATAAAACAGTTTTTCATGAATTTTCAAAATTACTGCAAGAAGAATTTGAAATGAGTATGATGGGAGAATTAAATTTATTTTTGGGACTTCAAATATTTCAAAAAGATTTTGTAAATGTTTTAAATAAAAGAAAATACATTGATGATTTACTTAAGATATTTGGACTTGAAAATAGCACGACATTTACAACTCCTATGTGTACTAATATAAAACTTGATTTGGATGAAACTAGGAAATCAATTGACAACATGTTATATAGAGGTATGATTGGAAGTTTGTTATATCTTACTGCTAGCAGACCAGATATAATGTATTCAGTATGTCTTTGTGCAAGATTTCTATAAAATCCCAAATAATTTCATTTAACTACTATTAAAAGAATTTTTAGATATTTAAAAAAACTATTTTTCAATATCTCATATATCCTAAAACATCTGATTTTAATATGATTTCATATTCAGATTCTGACTTTGAAAGTTGTAGATTAGATAGAAAAATCACATTAGGAACATCTCACTTTTTAGGAAAGTTTTTAGTGTCATGGTCTAGTAAGAAACAACATTTAGTTGCCTTGTCAACAGCTGAGGCGGAATATGTATCTGCTGGAAGTTGTTGTGCATAGGTTTTATGGATGAAAAACACTCTTATGGACTTTGGATTTAATTTTAATAATACACCTATTTTATGTGATAATACAAGTGCAATTAATATTTTGAAAAATCTTATTAGTCATTCTATAACTAATAACATTGATATAAGGCATCACTTTTTAAAAGATAATGTTATTAAAAATGATATATTTTTAGAATTTATAAATACAGAAATTCAATTAGCAGATATTTATACTAAACCACTTCCCACTACAATGTTTGATTTTATTAAGGGGGCTAGGTTTATTTAATTTTAAATAATTTTTTTATTATAATTTTAAATATTATTTATTTAATTTTATTTATTTTAATTTTATTTACTTAATTGTGAAAATTTTATTTTATTTTTTAAATACTGTTTAAAATCAATTAATTTTTTTTTCAAAAACGGTTTAACTTTTGTTTTTAATTTACCTTAAATTCACCGCATAAAAATTTTATTTGTTTTTAAAATAAATGTAATGATTAGTGATTACACGGGAATCAAGGTTGTCAGAGCCCTTTCGAATTCGAAACCGTTTCATTTCCACATAAATAAAAAACCTTTCGAACATGGAAACCACATACTGTTGTAACCCCTTGATCTTAGAATCGTCAAACCCTAAAATCATGGAACCTTCAGAAATCTACTCCGTAATGGAAAAGACCAAGACAACAGATGCGGCCGAGAGTAGTGGCACGAACAAGAAAAAGTCAGTTGGGCGAAAAAAATTTCAAGGTAAAGTTATAGATCTGGAATGGCTATTCCAGAATAATCTGTTGTTGAAACAGGATTTGTCTTTTTAAAACCTTAAATAGAATTTCAATAGTGAAAAGTATGAGTTTATGTATGAGGTAAAACTGCGTTATTTCTTCAGAACAGTTCAGTTCAGTCTAGGTGAGGACGAAGACACTATGATTGCAAAGATTGAGGACAGAGATTTCTAAATATCTTCTGTTGAAATAGGAAAAATCTTGAATTTCCCATATGAAGGAGTATATCATTTTGATTTGAAAAATATTGGAGATGTTGTGCATAAGTTAGAGGACATTATGTCCTTTTTGTTTGGAATAACTACTATTAAGAAAATGATGGTAATGGATTTAGAATCGGATTAGAAGATCTTGGTTAAATTTGTTCAGACTGGAATAGCTCTCAGGATGTGAGAAATGGAAAATATTTTGTACCTTGATATGTAAATAATGTATCTTCTATTAAGTGAAATCAAATTAAACTTCCCAAGGTACATGGTAAGGTAACTCAATTACTACTTCCAGAGCGAGGCAAGAATGAACTTCTATCCTTTTGGAAGGTTTATTTCAATGTTGTTGCTGAAGAAAGGATTGGTGAGACTTGTAGATGCGAGAACAGGGTGTCATCACGGTAATACCTTTAGTGCTGGGACACTAAGGAAAATTGGTTTTTTCTGGAGCATCATAAAAGAAAAAATATTTCCAGTGGGGGCAGAAGAGGAAGAAGAGGAAGAGGAGGAGATAGCTTCGGATCATCGTGAAAAAGCTAAAGAAAAATAACTTGAAACTAGAGAAACTACAACTATAAGGAGTCTTCGTTTTGAAATTGCAGAGGTTAAAGATGATGGAATTCAGGAAGGACTTCAAGTAATAAGGAAAAGAGCTGCAAGAGATGAAGAAGACACAATGGTTTCTCAACCACTATCTATTAGAGATATTTTGGGCTATAGTATTGGGAGGGATAAGACGAATATTGTTAAACCTCAAGAAGAGGTAGCTCAAGTTGCATTGATTGTTGAAACAGAGATACCTGAAACTGATGTTGTTATTCAACATGAAAGAGTTGAATCAGTGGCTGAAATCCAAAATGAGACTCTAATTGAAGTTGTGACGGAGGGAGTGCCTGGAGGAGAAGTGGCCAGTCCTTAGGCTATTCAGGAAGACACTGTTGTTGAAAATCTTGTTCAAGATGATATCATTATTGAATAACATGCTGATGATGCATCAAATGTTCACACTGAGGTGTTGCAGGAAGATTTTTCTATGGAAGAGTCTATGAAAGACTCTAAGGGAAAATCCGTAGACCAAGATGGAAAGGGAGATGAAGAAACAGTTGCAGAATCTTTGCCCCTAGTGTTGATACATCAAAGAACTGAATAAGAAAATCAAGAACAGAATACTTCTACATAACCGAATGAAGTAGTTGAAGAAGTTTACAAGAAGTTACAAAGACTAGAAACTTAGAATGCTGCTCTAAGGAGAACTTTGGAATTATAAATGTTGAAATTTTAGAGACTGAAATCCAGCACAATTTCAAGAAATAAAGTTGAGAATTTCAAAAGGCTAATGTTGACAGAAGTGGTCAAAATGAAATCAAAAATGGTTTTGATATCAGATCTATCTGATTTTAAATATTATATGGAACCTCAGTTTGAATCAATAAGGTCTAGTGGAGAAAGTGGTTCAGGTACATCACCTGACCTCATAAGGATATTTTATGCTATTACAATTGTAATGGGCAATATGAATGAGTGGTTGACTGATCTTCAATGTAACAGTGCTCCATTATCAGTGTTGCTAGACAATCAGAAATTTTTATTAGATAAGCTGACATCGAGTGAGCTAGGAATCAGAACAATGTTAAATTAGATGTCATAGTAGTTGTCCGTGTTTATAGAAAAAGTAGAAAGTATGCATGAGTTTTTCAAAGTCAATTTAATCGAGGATATTCATATAACTCAGTAGAACATAGAGATCATTATCAAACATTGAGATGGGATGATGAAGAGACTGAAGGAATAGATTACAGAAATAAAGGATGTTGTTCAGAGCAGATAGAACCTATCTTAACCCTAATATCCCTTGATTCCTGTGTATATCATTATCATGAACATACTACTATTTTTTAATGGAAATTTGTTTATTTATCTGTTTGTTTTTATAATTTTATTGTTTTACGTTTAAATATGCCAATATACCATGTTTCCTTACTGATAAATAGTTAATTATAATATTTACCTACATTTTAGTGCCACTTTAAATGTGTTGAAATCCATGATTTATCATTCTTTTCTTTATCACAAAAAGGGGGGAAATTTGGATAAACATAACATTTTATTTTAAGCTTTTAAAATCTTATTTAATTGATTTCCTGTATATTTTAAATCATTTTTATTTTTATTTAAAATTTTTTGGATTTAAACAGATTTATACTTATACAACAAATTACTTTAAGTTATTAACATCCATTTATTATAAACCAGAAATATTCTATTACTTTTCATTCAGAGGGAGAAATTTGGATAAAACTAAAACTTTTATTTTATTCTTTACTTTTATTTTTTAAAGAAAAATAATTTTATTTTCATTATAAATAAAGGGGGAGAAATTTAATGGGGGATATTGTTGAGAATAGTTATCTATCTCTTTATGATGATTTTGATGTTCACAAATACCCTTTAATTGTTTTCTAACGATTTTACTTTAAGTATTTTTTAAGAATTATACTTTATATATTCTCATTTTTTGGATGAATACTCCAGTGTTCACAGAGCGTGGAATAATTGCTAAACCATTCGGGAATCTATTTAAAGTGTTCTAGAAACACTATTCAAACCTTACGTTTGGAAAGCTTAGCGTAAATAATGAAAGAAAAGGTTAGCGTAAAGAAAGAAAGAAAAGAGTGGCGTAAAAAAAGGAAAGGAACCCACTATTTACTCCTTACATATTATCAGAAAAGTATGGTTAAATAGCCATATATTATCAGAAAGTATGAAAGAAAGGAACCCTATGTGAAGAAAAACCCTACGTTACGAAGGAACCCTACGTTTAGGATATTGAGAAAGTATGGAATAAGAAACATTACATAAGTCTTTAATGCTTTGTTTGTTTCTAAAAATTATGGTTAATCGACCTTACTTTTGTAAACAACCTTACGTTACTTGAAAAATTATGGATCTTAAACCTTACATTTGGTGAATGTGACATCAACCCTAGGTTTTGATCTATGTTATGTTTCTGAGGATGCATGAAGTGCAACTCAACCTTATGTTTGGAGTCAATAATTTGAAGTTGATATTTTTATTCAACGGTCTGCAAGCGATTGATCAGGAAAATTTTAAGCCAGACTAAACACTGATTTTGAAGTGTGTCCTTGATAGATTCATAACCTTTTAAAGGATTGATTTAACCGAAGCTTTTCATGGTAAATATTATGGAGTTTTAAGACTGCTCAGATTAATTCACAGGTTTGAATATTGCGAGTAAATGGGTGATTTTTGTGGATCTGATTTTGCAGAGGAAGTGCTCTATATATCTGTTCTCATTATGAATTTCAATATATAAAATACAAATCATAATAGAAACAAGTCTGATATTCAAAAAAGTGTAAAAAGATATATATAGAGTTCAGGAACGCAAGTGCAAATACAATCATTGTATTCAAAAGAAAGATCTTCTTCATAGAAAATGCTATTTCTGAAAAGTAAAAATAGAGACAATTTAAGATACAAAGATCTAATGATTGCGAAGAGCAACTATGCTCTTTTTTATTGAAGAGGAAGGAACAAAACAGAAGATTCATCTATTTTCCAATGACAGTCTTTTGAGAATCCGATGCTGCTTAAGTTGTGATTATATTTTCTATATCTACTGCAACTGGATCGACTCAGAACTACTTTGACTTGAAGATCAAAATTTCCAAAGGCAATGATTCATCTACTGTCAATTTCATTCTGTTGCAATTGTAAAGATCAACTGGATGAGTTCTTTCTAAATGAAAATTTTTTTTATCTCGAGTGACCAGATTCCCATACTAAGCTGAATAGGTTCGTGTTTGAACTAGAAGGCTTTGTTTGCCTAAAAATTGTAAATTTTTCAACTGCCTGTTTTCAATTGTTGGATGTTCTAGAGGACCATATAGTGAAAATAACCAAGCTCGTGGAGTAGAGCTATGGTGGAGTGGACTAGGGGCCTTTTGTTCCCCGAACCATTATACATCCGTGTTTCCCTACTTTTACTTATTCCACTACATGATCAAATATGATAAAGTAGAGAGGACAGAACTCGATCAATCGAAGAGTTAACAAAAAATCTGAGAGACACAATTCACCCCCCCCCCCTTGTGTATAATCTCTATATTCACGATCCCACAGAGACCTCTGGCATCGAGGCCCTGCCAATCGACGTCCCTTTTCCAGAAATTTCTCTATCACCAGTGCCTACTGCAGCACCCTGAGATGGGTGAGGATGCACATGGGCACTACGCTATCAAAAATCTCCTCTACAGAGACCTCGGTCAAACTTCTGTGCTCGAAAGTTTCCATCATGGACCACATTCAAAGAGTACCGAGTAAGGTCTGTAAACCTAGTTGCATAAACAGCCACTACCATCACTCCTCGTTGAAGCTCCAGCAGCTCCTGAAACTGTAAAAAGTGTAAGTGGGAGGGGTAGTACTCCTCACAAAACAGCTTCTAGAAGTTATCCCACAATAGTAACGACTCATCATGCATCTGAGTAACCATGGATCTACCACACCAAACTACTTGGTGAAAAAATACTGGGTGTCAAAGCCACCGTCTAACCTATCAGTGTCCGAACAAGCCTAAAGAGGCAGACCACCGACTCTAGCCAACCCTTCATTGTCTGAGGGTATGGCTCACCACGGAACCTCAGTGGTCTCTGATGCTGGAACTCACGTAGCACGCTCAGCTTTCGCTCGCTATCGGCCCTCACTTCTGGTACTATCGGCTACTCTATAGGAGGAGGTGCTACTGACTGTCCTCCTAGTGAAAGGGTAATCGTATGATGGATCTTGAAATGGGGCCTTATCACTCACAGAATCATCATCACAAACTGGAGCTAGTATCCTGGCTGGCTATCATCGCTGAGACATCCTAAATCCGACTAAGGAGTACTACAGCAAAATGAGCATATATAAATCGACAATGATGGGAAGCTGAATCAAGAAGGATAGTCAAAGACTCAATCCTTTATAATGCATGAACCAAATTCCATACAACAAATGTCTAGGTGTGCCGAGTCAACAACCTGGTTATCGGGGTCCTGGTGAATGGATATGTCGGCCGTCGCACTATCACTCGACTCCCCAGCCTGAGATCCACTCTCGAGACACGTTGAAACTATTGCCCCAAAACTCAACCAATTATTTTTTAGGGACGTCCAAACGACGCCGTAAGAAATGAACGACATCTTATAACACTTTTTCATGACTCAACCCATACTAGGGCTCGAGCCGCAACTACCCCAAACCCGCCTCCATAGGCCAGGGGCTGGAGACTAGCACAGAAGGCACAAAAAACTAGGGGAGGCCTTTCCCTAAGAAATTGTACACACACATGCAGCTAACTCAATGAAAAAGTGCAGAAAAAGAATGTAGAGAAAGATACAACACTTCTACAAAAAGGGAAACCAACAGACATGCATCGACCTCTAACTAGTACATGTAATGTGCTGAAAAGTACTGACAAGTAATCTAAACAGTAAAAGGGCCAAAACACGTGCCCAACCAGAAAGGTGCCACAACCTGGCAATAGGTAAATGAAAGTAAACAGCTAGCGAGTCTCACACCTAGAAAGTCCTGTTATGGCCATTGAACGTAGACCAAGCTCCTATGTCCTCTACGCTCCTCCGTAGTCCCAACTGACTTGTCTGTCATCTAAAAGGGCACACCAAGTGCGGGCAAATCCCAAGCAGGGGTGAGTATAATGATACATAGTAGCATGCCCTGAAAGCACGAGGGAGCAACAAAGGAGGTACTAAAATAGAGCACAGTGGACAAAACAAAGAATAGTGTAAGAGTACAATAGTGAGAGTACAGCTCAACCCAACAAAATAAAGGAAGTGGACTTGTCCAATCCAAGAGGATCTAGATATGGAAAGCACGTGGCATACCCTGCGTGTCTTCACCCCTACTGGAAAGAGAGTAACTGAACCCAAGGAGTGGAAATAATAGTAGGGTGTATATATATTCTCAACAAGAAACCCAAACGAGTGTGTAAGGGGATATCCATCTCCAAGATCAGCCTAAGAAATATCACCAATAGTTCTAAGGGTAGCCATTACTAATGCCCAACAATCCCACATACCAAAGCTGCCTCATCATTGAACCGTAAAACCAAGGGACCCGCACCAATAAACACGGAGAAAAGCCAACGACTAGCCACATTGAAAGGGTTGAGTATGAAATAAGTCATCAGGTTACCCACTGCCCAGCCTCACTAGAGGGTAAATAACAAGAGGTCGTCAGGTAACCCACTGCGCAGCCCCGGTGGAGGGTAAACCACAAAAGGGTGTCGAGTAACCCACTGCCCAGCCCCGCTGGAGAGTAAACCACAAAAGGTGGTCAGGTAACCCACTGCTTTGCCCCGCTAGAGCGTAAACCACAAAAGGTCATCAGGTAACCCACTTACCAGCCCACATAGAGGGTAAACAATGAGAGGTAATCTGGTAACCCACTACCCAGCATCGCTGGAGGGTAAACCACAAAAGGTCATCAGGTAACCCACTGACCATCCCTGCTGGATGGTAAAACCTAAAGTCAATGGGTATCCCACTACCCAGCCCTGCTGGAGGGTAAACCCTAAGGTCAACAGGTAACCCACTACACAGAACTGCTGGTGGGCAATCCCAGACTCATCTGATAACTCCGCAATAGTCGTGCCATCACTGGCTGTCACTAACACCGCCACCGTGCGTAGGTTCAGAGTGTGTCAAAGGAACCTCCAACCAACACCCTTTCATGTTTCCACATTTAATGAGATCTCTAGAGAGGCTCCGTACACCCAAACAGATTACATAGTTGTAATCCTTCTGGAAAAACATTCAAGATAGACTACTTACTCACTAGAAACAGGATCCTAGTGGAAAAGTAATTCAACACTGCTTTATGACCATATGCCATATTGTGGGGCTCGCACCTCGGTTCTGAAAGATTTCAGGCGAACTGCACCATTGTGATGCTATATGAAAAACACGACGAATCGACTATTCATATGCCCCAAACGGACCCTTGATGAAAAAGTCGCAGTACGCTACACACAGCTCAAAAGATGGCCAGTGGGGCCCACACCTCAAGTCTGGATTCTATTCCTGAAACCACCCTGGTTGACTTCATCTCGATGCCAGGGTAACAACGCTATTGATGGTTCCTAAAACAGACTCAAGATGCAGAAGCTGTAACTCCCACGTTATATGCAAACGGGGCCCTGTAGGGCCCACACCTCGACTCTGAAACACGTCACGCAGATCGTACCATCACGTCCCTTGTAGATAACCATATGTCGTAGGCTATTCAGTTTCCCTAAATGGACTTATGTGTCATAAGTCATAAAAATGCAGCATAGGCCCAAAAAACACCTCGTGGGGCCCACGCCTCTTGCCCAAATTTAGGCGGGTAGATTGCGCAACTGAAATCCCCTCAGAAAAACACTCATAAATGAGTACTCAACCACCCTAATAAGATGTCAGGTGAAAAAGGGGCGTTTCACCGTAAAATGTGTGAACTAGGCCCTATGGGGGCCACACCTTTTCTCTAACTCGAATGTTGTGGAAAGCATCTCAAAATTTTTGCACGAGGACTGTGGTCACACTGCTGCTGATGTCGCAATAATCGGACATCCCAAGCAGGAGTTAGGTTCAATGCAAGATTAATTTATTAATTTATTAATTTATTTATTATTCGCATAAAGCGTTTCGTGCCACCGAGAAACGAAACCAAACCGCAAGGGTTTCAAACCAACTTTTCAATGACTATCGCAACTCCAGGGCCACAACTCCTCTGACGGCGTTTCAAGCAGACATCCGTCTCACGAACCACATTTGTTGCAACTTTAATAATAATTTAATGTAATTAAACTAAAACGTTTTGGGGAACCTGTCTTCGGGTGCAGAACCCAAAAACCCAAAAACATACTTCAAAAATCCCATCTTGTTATCACGGACCTGCAGCCGCAGACTGCGCATCAAACGGACGCGCCGTTAAGAAATTACATCCCCCAGAATGCAAGGGGGGCCAACCTAACCAGTTCACCCCGGCCAGCCCAGTCTGAACCACCGGCCCGTGGCCCAGTCGCGGGTCCAACCCAAACCGCCGTATCCCTCTCCAGCCGCAGCGGACCCCCCATCGGCTCCGGTTCTTCAACCAAACCGGCCTTTTGGCTGGTCTTCATCGCCCAGCAGGACACGCTAAGCGTGAGTCCTCGTCTCCTCCGCACACCCAAGGTGCTGACCGCCTCGGGTTCCCCATGCCGAGCGCGTCAGTCCTCCTGCACCACAACCTCCCTCCGAGCTCCACTGTGACACTACCGCACACCTGACATCCCCCTTGAAGCTGCCCTCTCCGGCTCCCCGCTCCGGTCACCCCATGCTCGACTGCACCGTGGCCGCCAGGCTCGCCGCTCTGCCGAAGCTACCCCGTGTGTAAGCCGTCGTGCACCAGCTGCAAGCCTCCTCTCTGCCCAAACCCATCCTGCTTGACCGCACCACCTACACCTGATGCCTCCCCCTCTTCCCAACCCCTGGCCGCACCCGCTTCCCAACGCCCAACCTCCAGACACTACCCTTGCCAGATTCGGGACTTCCGACAGCCACTGGCACCGCTCTGGTGGCCCGTTTTAAAAACCAAATGCAGGTTCGGGATCCTTGGGGAGAGCCCTTCACAGCGCCTGCCTTCGATCATCAATCAGAACAGATTTGGGACATTCACAAATTTGGATGAAGAAATCCCAAGAATGACAGATGATACAGGGCTAAGGTATTGGTCGTGTTCGTTCATCCAATGCCCCAATTCTAAAATTTAAGAATTTTAAATGACAAAATTGGGAAAGGGGAGAAAAAAAATAGAAAGCCTACATCAATCTAGACATTTGACGTTGGTGACACGCCCGCTGCGATCCAACTTAGATCCACCATAATTCACTCCTCAATCTAGTGAAGAACGGTGAAGAATGCCGAAGAACGCTCGACAGAGAGAGAGAGAAAGAAAGAAAGATAGAGAGAGATAGAGAGAGAGAAAGAAATAAATGGGTTCCCACCAATTCCAGATTTTATAAACTCTCTGAACTCCGATGACAGGCGTGGATTCTGAAACCTCCACGCCCACTCATTTTATATCACACCTAAAAAATTCCCTGTTTCGAACTCAACAGATGTCTCGGATTTCTATTCCGAGGAATCGTTCAAAAGTTATTCGAAAAGAACGACAGTGATAAAAATCACTGAGTCATTATTTAAAAATGATTATTTTCCTTTGGGTGACATCTCTCACAGCAGGCCCCTGCCCGAAACTTTTACCCCTCTCCTAGGGTAAACGGCATGCTCTGGATGCAACTGTGCCCTCAGATTTCTGATCTGAGCAACCTTTTAGGAGAAAACACCACCTCACCACGTGAATAGTATATAACACTTAGAATTTTTATAAAATTTATTCCGGGCACAGCGGGACTCGGAATCGCACCCCGTATTTGCGCCTAGCTCAGGAATTATATGTAGAAATATTCCAATGTCTTATAGGGAAAAAACCGAGTCTGAACAAAACATTTTAAATCTTGAAAAATATAGATATTATTTCCATCTTCTGATGAAAAAATTTATGATACTTGATATGCCACTTGACCTGAGGAACTCAATATTCATCTATGCAAGATTGAAAAACCACCTCTAAAATAAAACACACCATGATAATCCTTCCAGTTAAGAATATTTTGGATATCATAATCCTTATGGTACCACTACTACTTTAGAGTGACTTCCCTCCAAGACTTTATTAATTTACTAACCATAGAACTTAGTTATCATAATCTATAGCCAAATACTAAAATCCACCTTTGATGCCAATTTTTTTGGATCTAGGTTCCTATTATAATAATCACATTATGTGAATTTATTCCATTATAGTCATAAAATAGTGAAAAATGACTTGAAATATCCCCCATGACTTTTTCATTCATAATCGAGAAGTCTAGGAACCCCAGACAATATACTGAGTCAACCCTTCATCTAGTTCCAGCCAACCCCATGCTCTTCCTTCTGACCAATGAAATATACTAAAATATATATATATATATGTATATATATATATATGAAATTAAAAATCATATTAACAATATGGATAACATATTTTAGGAATAGAGTCCTACATCTATGATAGCATGATAAAAATTTATTCATTCAAGAAGATGTTCTGGTTATAAGAAAACCCACTCATCAAATTCACCCTACCCAAAAAAATTATATGACATCCCACTGACACCATCTTATGTTTATTGAATCTTTTATTTCTTTCCTTCCAATTTCTGGGTCATGAACCAACTTGGTTCATCCCTTAATAAAACACCAGAGTTAGACTATGGAAATGCATTAAGGGTTTTCCAAATCTACATGGTCTGGAAAAAAGTGTCTAGGAATCAATAACTACCATTAAAAATTATGTTTACCAATATAAACAAGACAAACACCATTTTCATATATAAAAAGATGAAAATATTTTATTTAAAATACAGACAGTATAATTCTTGGTGTATAAGTAAAATATATGTTTCAAAACAAAATATGTAAACCAAAATAGAGGAAACAGATAAAAACCAATCTCCCTATGATAATAGGGAAAACATCCCACCCGGTCACCAATAAACTCCAACTCACTCCCACAACGTACTATCAGGGATACCCAATACTATCATGATTTTCCATGAATTTTCCTAATTTAGGACAGTCAAGATCTACAAACACGAAAAGGAATCTAATAGGTGTGCTTAAAACAACCCCAATAGGATCCCACCAACTATTTCATAAGAACTATTTATATAATAAACCAATTATGCGCATTTTATGAAATAAATGACATGGAATATATATTTAAAAAAATTCAATAATTCATGGGAATACAATTTATTCAGAATAGTTTATTAAACATCCATAAAAACAATTTCAATGATTTTCTAAAATAAACCAATTCTCAAAGCATTTATAAATAATAAATCCCAAAAAGCACAATGAAATATAATATTATTGTTTGTTTGGTCGCTGATATCTGGGTTCCCCATACCATAGTTATCTAATGACTAAGGGCACAAAAAACACTTTAATACCAACCCTAGGATAGGAGAAGGCTCTAATAAGATAATACCATATCATAATAATGTTAATTTTGAGTTGTAGAATTTTTCTATTCTACTATCGATAAAGCATCTTAATATGATTGTCCCATTTTATCCCCCACCTAAGTACCTCATGATTCCATGTTCCACAACCAGCATTTGGTGGTGTTCAATTTTGAAAATTACCCATACATTGAGGATTTCATTTTCATGGTTCAAATAATATCAAGGGAATATTACACATCAATAATAAAACTATCCAAATTAACATAAAATCTTCTTTCAAATCAATTTCCATTTTCAATAAAAAAGGGGAATTCCATTTTATGAGAGAATCCTAAATTATAAAATTTAATAAATTATAAATCATGAATTTAAAATATTTAGAACTATTGATTTAAAATGGGAAATAAATCATGGATTATACTGAAAATATTTTCAATAAACCACCCTCCTAAATCACTTATTATTTCCAAAAAAATGCACAATATAATCATTCTAAGATGAAAGAAGTATCCTACAATGAAAAAGAGGCCCCTAAAACATGAAGTCCATATCAAGAAACTCTGATTAAAAGAACTCTAAAACAATAAAAAAAAAAGAAAAAAATTTACCAAAACCATTCCTAGAGATGTGCACCAATATCTAGTTAGATCTGGTCTCTACCTTCCACTCTTGCAATGGATCTATTAGAAAAACCCATTAGGTCATGACAAAACACATAAATATCACCATAACACCCCTGATCTATAGTTCCTTCAAGGAAAAGTGATGATATCTATAATAAAAGTGAATAATTAAAAATAACATGATATTAAATAAATTCTTCTAGATTCAACACCCAAATATCTATAAAAAAACTATTTATAGGAGTTGGTATCTTCAAAAAATACAAGTGGAACCCATAGCGATGGGAGACAATGATGTATTATAAAGAAGGATACCACCATGAAATGTTATTTTTCAACCATAAATTCAAATATGTAACACCCCAAGCTTCCACGGTACACTTCTAATTGAATAATACAGTAGCGTGTGTTGTACGCAACTTCGAGTTCTAACACACACCACAACCAATCAAAGTAGCCGTTATGAATAGTAATACCTAATTTTCAAAATTTTATAAATTTTATCTTGCAAAATGGACTTCGTTTTTGGATTCAGAATATCGAAATTATCCTATTTTGAATTTTTGGTATTTTTCTGAGAACTTCCAATTTTATTATGAATAGTGAAAAATACTTAAAAACAACTTTTTTAATCAAAATAATTTATAGTGATAAATTATACTATTTAGTGGTTTTAAAGTATAATTAGAATATATTTTTACCATTTTATCAAATGGTGGTCATTAGAATTAATTTCACTTTGAAATTGGACATAAACAATTGTCAATCTTTTGATATATATTGTTTCTTAAAAACACGCTATTTGTTGTGGCAGCGGAAATTAATTATAAAATTAATTAATTCAACTTATATGTTTGGAATTTTTTAAAATAGACATCATTTTTGAATTTGGAATATCAATTATAGCTTAGGTTGAAATTTTGGAATTGTTCTGAAAAACTTCAATTTTTGATGAATAGTGAAACCACTAAGTGGTAGTTAAAAAACTGATTTTTCGTTTAAATGAAATTTTACCACTTTTGTGATTTTATTTTTAAAAATCCGACATACATGGTTTTCATTAGGAAGAAAAATGTGGTTCAATGGGAATAAAATAATTTTTTGGTGAATAGTAACTTTTAAGTTTAATTAATCGTGATTAAAGGTAATTAGTGGAATTTAAGGTAAAAATGATATTATAAAAATATAAAAATAACTTTACACTTGTCCTACCCCTATTGGATGAGTAATGGCCGACCAAGACAATCCATGGGTCAACATGGGGACCCCATGGAGCCACTTTGGTAGGAAAATGACATTAAAAACTTTTTATTTAATGTGAAAATAAAAATGTCACAAACATGAGTTGTTTTACTAAAACATTTTTTAAATTGGGTTAAACAAGTCATATTTTTTACTATAAATATTCATTAGAAATATAGAAAGATTTCCTACATCATGATAGTTTTTTAATAATTTTTAGAGATTAAATAAATTAAATTATTTATGACACCATGATGATGCAGCGATTACCTCATTAATTAACGATTTAAATAAAATGAAAAGATAATGTAAAATCTAAGACTTAAACTTCTAAAAAATCTATTGTATGAGTATATTTCTAACCCTTATCACCTTATCCTCAAAATATATACGTGTGGGACCTTCAGAATCCGAGAAAGCATTTCATAATAATGTAACATTTCAATCTTTCCAAGAGTGCCCCTTCTATCCTCTTATAAAAGGCCCCCACCACTACCACCTTACTCACACCTTCAAAGCCTTTTGTCTCGGCCAACCTCTACCCAAATACTCTCCCAACTTCCCTACCTTACTCTTAGAAGCTTCACTTTTGGCAGAAGTCTTCCCAAGGAATCCTTTCGCTCAAATCAAAAAGAGTTACCCGATTTTAAGGTAATGTATTCTCTAATGTTGTTTTGTTTCATTTTGCTTCATCAACCCCTTAAACTATTTTTATTCCTTTATTTTGTAACAAACCCAGTATATAAAATATACTAGGATGTTTTTATGATAAATATTTGGTTTACACTTACACACACCTTCATCTAATGGTTAAAGAACATACTGTTTCTGTGGGTGGCGAAATACTGCCTCACGAAACGATGATTGTTCAATATTCTTTTAACACCTCTAATGGTGGCCATTTGGATGAAACTATTTTCATATATGATATATATATTATGTTTATGTTTTCCTTATGCTTATTTATTTCTCATTTATGGAATACTTTATGATTTCCATTATGGGTGAACACGATAATTTCATTTTAGGAAGTGCGGACTACCGCCCCCTCAAAGTGATTTCAATCGTTAATGTCATATGTGGGATGTATAAAGGATGGAGTAAATGGTATTATACACTATATTATACTGGAATTATATTATACCTTTATATAATTATAAATTCATTCCACTTAATATGAAGTAGAAATGAAAGTAGAGTTCATGCGTACGTACGGCTTACCGTCTCCGTGAATGGTGCATTTCATTTCTTACCTCTAAATGTTATGTAATATTATAAATGAATGTATATACTGGATATATATGATGTATATGATATATACATCATGAATATAATTATGGATATAATGGATATTTTACCACATGAACAAAGTGTAATTATAAGAAGTTTATTTTTGACTCAAGTACCTAAGATCGACAAAACGATCATTATAAACTTAAATAATTACATAATATTCATGACATGGTAATAAGTGATATAAAATGAATAATGAACTTGAAAAGGGTTCTTAAGAAGGTAGATATTAACTCTAGTTTATTATTCAGCAGGTTAAAGAGCGGTCGAGTTAAGTCGGACACGAGGTAAGGGAACTTCATAACCCAATTTCTGTTCTTTGGGTCAATCTCCTACTTTCAAATTATGTCATGATATTATTATGTCCTATAATGTATTTGTACTTTCTTTATGTATACTTATAGTGAATACACGTAATAGATCTATTTTATTTAAAAAATGATCTTTGTAAGGGACTTCGTCTCAATCTCCATTCATTGAGGCATATCTTGTTTTATACACAACTTTCACTACTAGAAAAGGGGGCATTGGAGCCCCCCATACTCGGGCGACCGCCATTGGCGGTCGCTAAAGCTAACCAATAGCGACCGCCAATGGCGGTCGCTAACCTACATAAAAAAAATCGGGGGGCTTCTGCGCCCCCCCCCCCCCCCTGCGCCCCCTCCATCGCAGCCCTAACCCCCTCCCTCCCTTGCCGCCCTCCCCTCCCCCGCTGCCCGGCCTCCCCCGCCGCCCGGCCTCCCCCGCCGCCCGGCCTCCCCCGCCGCCCGGCCTACCCCGCCGCCCGCCCTCCGCCGCCGCCCGCCCTCCGCTGCCACCCGCCCTCCCTCGTCGCCAGCCATCCGGCCTCCGACCGCCGCCCGCCGCCCTCGGGCCTCCGGCCGCTGCCCTCGGGCCTCCGGCCGCCGCCCTCCGGCCTCTCGGCCATCCCCCCCCCCCATCCCGGACGGCACCCGCACCCCGGACAGCCCCCGCCGCGCACTCCGGACCGCCCCCCGCACCCCGGACGCCTCTCCGCACCCCGGACAGCACCCCCCCGCGCACTCCGGACCGCCCCCCGCACCCCGGACGCCTCCCCGCACCTCGGACACCCCCCCCTGTGCACTCCGGACCGCCCCCCGCACCCCGGACATCCCCCCCCCCCCCCGCACTCGGACACCCCCCTCCGAACCCGGACAGCCCCCCCCCCCCCCCCCCCCGCACCCCGGACAGGCCCCCCGCACCCCGGACACCCCACCCCGCACCCCCGACAGCCCCCCTACACCCCAGACAGCCCCCCCTCCCCCGCACCCCGGACACCCCCACACCCCGAACACCCCTGCCCACACCCCTGACAGGCCCCCGACACCTCGAACACCCCTCCTCGCACCTCGGACAGCCCCCCCCCCCCCCCCCCGACCCCGGACACCCCCCCCCCTCGCTGCCCGTCCCCTCACCGCCTCCTCTCCTCCAGCTCCCCACCGCCGCCGCCGCCCGTCCCCTCCCTTGCCGCACCGCCTTTGGCTCCGGCTCCCCTTCGCTGCCTCCTCTCCCTCATAGCACCGCCTTCGGCTCCCCTACCTTTCAGGTTTGTAGCTCAATCAGGTAACATGAGCTTTCAGTTACATTATTATTTTATCAATGGTTCATAAAGAAATGGTTAATATTTATTTTTAATATAGTTGATTTGAAAAATGTAAATGTAATAAGTATTGTGTAAATGTTTGTTATACAGATATTATTATGGATAAGAGTTGGATTGATCTTCCAAATCGAACGTCTCGAGAATATTTCAATGGCATTATGCAGTTTATTGACTTCACGAGAGGATTTTAAAGTGACTATATTAGTTGTCCATGTAGAAAATGTGCTAACAGATATCAATTCACACGAGATACTGTGAGGGAGCACCTTTTCTTTAATGGATTTCTGAAAAATTATAAGATTTGGACTCGTCATGGAGAAGAATATGTTCATTGTCAAAATACAGATGCAGCTCAGATGGATGTTGATGCAAGGATGACTGATCCAATGCATGAAATGCTTACTGAAATGGTACGTGGGTTTGATCCTGAAGGCATTGACATCCAGAATCTTGAGACCGGTGAGATAAATCTTCGCTCTGGTGCAGATCGTGATTCGAGGAGGTTTTATGAATTACTTGATGATGCGAAAACAGAATTATATCCTGGATGTACTTCTTACAATAAACTGTCTTTTATCGTGGAGTTGTTGCATTTGAATACTTTGAATAATTGGTCAGACACATCATTCGACATGCTTTTGGTTTTATTGAAAAAAGTTCTTCCTGTCGACGCTAAGATTCCTGAGTCGTATTACTATGCTCGTAAGTTGACAGAGAACTTAGGTTTTACATATGAGACTATAGATGCATGTGCAAACAACTGTATGTTGTTTAGAAATGAAACTGCTCATTTGGATATTTGTACGGTTTGTGGCGCTTCCAGGTGGAAAGAGAACAGGGGAAATAAGACTCATCAAAGTCAGATTGCGATACAGGGGAAACTGATTGTCCTAAAGCAAATGCGTTACTTTCCCCTTAAACCGAGGTTGAAAAGATTTTTTATGTCATCTAAAGTTTCTAATTTAATGAGATGGCATGCAGAAAGAGTTCATGAAAGTGACATGTTAACCCACCCAGCAGACTCTCATGCATGGAAGGATTTTGATAAGAGACATCCCGACTTTGCTAAAGATGTTCGTAATGTCCGATTGGGATTGGCAGCAGATGGTTTCAATCCATTCAAGTCTATGGTTGGTGCAACTCATAGCACATGGACCGTGGTGTTGATTCCATATAATCTTCCTTCGTGGCTTTGTATGAAGCAACAATTTATATTACTTTCCACTCTTATTGATGGACCTAAAAGTCTGGGGGATAAGATTGATGTTTACCTTCAGCCATTGATTGATGAGTTGAATGAATTTTGGTGCGATGGTGTGATGACTTATGACTGCAAAACGAATGAAATGTTCAAACTGCATGCTGCTTTATTGTGGAAAATCAATGACTTCCCAGCTTATGCAAATTTATCAGGCTGGAGTACGAAAGGGGAATTTGCTTGCCCTTGTTGCAATAAAAGTAAAAAATCTGTATGGCTTAAACATTCCAAAAAATGGGCATACATGGGTCACAGGCGTTTTTTCCCTCCCCAGCACAGGTTCAGAAAGGACAGAGTGGCATTTGATGGTTCTAGAGAGTTCATCCCAGCACCAAAGATCATGACAGGAGTCGAAATGTTATCGCAGATTGAGGAAGAAAACATCCGCACGGTATATGAAATTCACGATTTGGTGGCTCCTCCAGTATGTAATATTCGTGCTGCGGGTAGGCAGCGCAGTCACAATTGGAAAAAGAAAAGTATTTTTTATAGTCTTCCGTATTGGAAAACTAACATGTTGAGGCATAATTTGGATGTCATGCACATTGAAAAAAAATGTTTGTGATAACATATTGTGGACCATTTTAGGTGTCAGTGGAAAGTCAAAGGACCATGTTAATGCACGTCGTGATTTGGAAGAAATGGGTTTAAGGAAATAGTTGCATTTACAGTTAGCTGAGGGAAACAAGGCATATATGCCTGCTGCACAGTATTCGATGACTACAGAGGAGAAAGAGACATTTCATTCCATTTTGAAGATGGTCAAGGTGCCTGATGGTTACTCTTCTAATATTTCAAAGTGTGTGAATCTGACGAGCAATTGCAAGGGTTGAAAAGTCATGACAATCACATATTACTTCAGCAGTTGATTCAAATCGCAATTTGTGATTGTTTATCCCCCAATGTTGTTCAGCCCTTGATTGAGATGAGTAATTTTTTTAGACAACTTTGTTGAAGAAATCAACGAATGGGTGATTTAAAAAGATTGCAGGACCTAATTGTACTTACGCTTTGTCACTTTGAGAAACTTTTCCCCCCCTCATTTTTCGATGTTATGGTCCACTTGACAGTGCACCTAACTGATGAAGTAATGGCTGCCGGTCCAGTGCAATTCAGGTGTATGTATCCTATTGAATGGTATTTGAGTACATTGAAAAGATTTGTACACAAAAGAGCTCGTCCAGAGGCATCAATAGCCAATGGTTATTTGATGGATGAGTGTACTAACTTTTGTGCAGAATATCTTACGGATGTTGAAACAAAATTAGATAAGCCCTCTCGGATTCATGATGGTCCAGTTGGAGAAGGAACCACATTTGATATGGACAACATCGAGTGGATACAAGCACATTGATATATCTTGTTCAACACTCCATCAGTTGCACCATTAATGCAGTAAGTATCTTATCAATGTGCTTGTATAACTTTTACATGTTTTGTTTTCATAAGTTGATCTTTTAAACATCGCATAATCATTTGCAGGAAACACATTAATGAGATAAAAGAAGGGATGCATCGTGCGACTGAGTTGCAAATTCAACAATCTCATTATGCGGCATTTCATGATTGGTTCAAGGATTATGTATGTATAAATTGATTTTCATTATGATTGAAGTATTAAACTAATTCTTTCTGCATATATCAGTATTGATTTTTATAAATTATGTAGGTTCGTAAGCTGAGGGAGTTAGGGGACCCCACGCTACCTGAAGTGTTTATCCAACTGGCTGAGGGTCCATCTATAACGGCTCGTCGTTATAAAGCTATTGATGCTAATGGTTTTCGATTTTGCATTAAAGATGTTGACGACAAATGAGAAACACAAAACAGTGGCATCGGTTTTCCCTTTGTCGATTCTGGTTATTACTATGGTCAATTGATAGACATCATTGAAGTTGTATACACACATGGTTTGAAGTACATATTGTTAAAGTGTAATTGGGTTGATCTAGTGCGTGGATGTAAAGTCGATCAATATCAGTTTTCATTGGTGAATTTTAACTATATGTTATACAGAAATAATGAACGAGTTGAGAATGAACCTTTCATTTTGACATCACAAGAGGAACAAGTATTCTTCATTACTTGGCCTTCGGATCCAAGTTGGCAAGTTGTTGTCAAAATGTCTTGGCGAGGAGTGTTTTTATTTGAAGAAGATGAACCGGAGACTGTTCCGTTTGTTTACCAACAACTTGATCAACATACCGTAGTTCAACGTGAAGAAGATATTTATTGGGTCAGAGCGGCTGTTGAAGGAGAAACGGTCGATTTGCATGCTTAATGAAAGGTATAATTGTTTTCCCGCTATTCAGTAGAATGTCCTAGGATATCATAAATTATCTAATCATTTTATAAATCCTTATATGTTTTAATCCTCACTTTTGTAAGTTAATTCAGTCATAAATATTTAGGTTGATTAACTTTCTGATTTTTTAAAATTCATTCACAACTAATTATTCAATCCATTTTTTGTTTGATTAACAGTTGTACAAGTTTGATTTATTAAGAACAATCCAATTTATCTTTTAAACACTTTGGACTCATTACTGATATTTTGTATGACTGCAGACATGTCAGGGGAAGAGGCAGAAAATCCACATCATCCATCTGAGGCATCTACGTCTCAGGGTCGAGGTATGTTTGAATGTCATTTTCTATATTTTTTATGTAATTGACATATATATATATATATAACATTTGTCAATTTATATATATAATTGTTTTCAACAGGATCAGACTCAGCTGCTTCTTCCTCTCGCAGGAGAGGCCCTGGTCGTGGCATATTATCATGGAATTCCGACACGACAATAGATGTTTCATTTGATGAGGTATTTAATCCCGTGGGACCGAATGCCCCAGCATTTATTCGTCAGCTGGGTCATATCATACGTGACCCACATCGATTTCCATTGACCACGCGTGATTGGGATTCTATCCCTCAGGACACATTAGATCGTCTATGGAGGGAGGTTCAGGTAAGAAAATAATTTTACTTTATTTTCTATTTATAAATAATACTAATATGTTTGATTATTTTCATTATAGCAAAATTTGAAAGTATGCCCTGAAGAGTTTCGGCCCGTGTGTATGAGCAACTGTCGTAAGCTATGGAAAGATTATAAAGGCAAAGTGAAGAGGGACCACTGGGTACCAAATGTGGGTGCCCTTGACATTTTGGAAAAAGTCCCGAGAGGTGTCCTCCCGGCTCAGTGGCATGACTTGGTTGCATATTGGTCTACTGAGGGTGTTGCGGTTTGTATATTAATTATTTTGTTGTATATATATTTTCAAGAATATGTGATTTGTTTGAAATTTGAATGAATTGAATGTAGGAGGTGTCAACACGCCATTCGGAGAATCGAGCGTTGCAGGGACCAGATCACAGGCTCGGGACTCGTCACGTGTCTCAGATCCGACATGAGGTATATATTATTCATTTTTTAATTTATTAATTAATATGGTTTTGTGTTTATATTCTTTTAATATAAAGTTGCGAGGGCAAGGTGCAGCAACTGATAAAATGTCGGTGTGGATAAGGACTCGTGATCGCAACGATCCAGAGGTTGCAGCATTGATAGTAAGTGTCTGTACTTACCAATAATAACATAAATCTATATATTAACATATATATATTTATATATATTTAAATATTTCACAGGATCAATTTGAAGCTGAGTTAGAACATCTGCCAGAGGACCAGCGACAGCTTCCCATGCGATGGGATGAGATCTTTCATCGCATTATTGGTCGGGACGGGCATGGCTATAGTTTGACCTATGGAGCAGGGATTCCTCATTCTGTAGTGTCACACGCTGCGGTTGTCGGTCCTGCTGTTGCTCATATGACACAAGAGATGTCAGATTTTGAGGCACGGTTGCGCGCTTCCGAGGAGACAAATGCGCAATTGACAGCTGAGGTTAGAGCACTGCGGGAATATGTGCGTGCGGCGGTCCCATTCGAAGAAAAAATGCTCCGAAAGACCTGAAACTGCATGGGAACGATAGAAATATTATTCCTGAGATGCAGGAGGAGGCCGCACGTCCATCGGACGTGCGGTGCGCGCGGCACGTCCGATTGTGTCGTTTTCAGCAGCGCGGCGCGCGCTGAAATGGCGCGTTGGGGGGTCAAAACCACCCGAACGACCTCCGAATGCCACGAAACCGTACGAAAACATCCGGGGCATGAGTTGTGAAATGGTCGGCCAGACGGCACCTCATTCGGAGGTGCCGTGTGACCGCGGCGGCCGGAAACGCATTTCTGGCGCCATAAAACACCAAAACGGCGTACGGCGGTCCCATTCCGAGCAAACGTACTCCGAAAGACCTGAAACCGCACGGGAATGATAGAAATATTATTCCTGAGATGCAGGAGGAGGCCGCACGTCCATCGGACGTGCGGTGCGCGTGGCACGTCCGATTGTGTCGTTTTCAGCAGCGCGACGCGCGCTGAAATGGCGCGTTGGGGGGTCAAAACCACCCGAACGACCTCCGAATGCCACGAAACCGTACGACAACATCCGGGGCGTGAATTGTGAAATGGTCGGCCAGACGGCACCTCATTCGGAGGTGCCGTGTGACCGCGGCGGTCGGAAACGCGTTTCCGGCGCCATTAAACACCAAAACGGCGTGCGGCGGTCCAATTCAGAGCAAACGTGCTCCGAACGACCTGAAACCGCACGAGAACAATATAAATATTATTCCTGAGATGCAGGAGGAGGTCGAACGTCCATCGGACGTGCGGTGCGCGCGGCACGTCCGATTGTGTCGTTTTCAGCAGCGCGGCGCGCGCTGAAATGGCGCGTTGGGGGGTCAAAACCACGCGAACGACCTCCGAATGCCACGAAACTGTACGACAACATCCGGGGCGTGAGTTGTGAAATGGTCGGCTAGACGGCACCTCATTCGGAGGTTCCTTGTGACCTCGGCGGCCGGAAACGCGTTTCCGGCGCCATAAAACACCAAAACGGCGTGCGGCGGTCCCATTCAGAGCAAACGTGCTCCGAAAGACCTGAAACCGCACAGGAACGATAGAAATATTATTCCTGAGATGCAGAATGAGGCCGCACGTCCATCGGACGTGCGGTGCGCGCGGCACGTCCGATTGTGTCGTTTTTAGCAGCGCGGCGCGCGCTGAAATGGCGCGTTGGGGGGTCAAAACCACCGGAACGACCTCCGAATGCCACGAAACCGTACGAAAACATCCGGGGCATGAGTTGTGAAATGGTCGGCCAGACGACACCTCATTCGGAGGTGCCGTTTGACCACGGCGGCCGGAAACGCGTTTCCGGCGCCTTAAAACACCAAAACGGCATGTGGCGGTCCAATTCGGAGCAAACGTGCTCCGAACGACCTGAAACCGCACGGGAACGATAGAAATATTATTCCTGAGATGCAGGAGGAGGCCGCACGTCCATCGGACGTGCGGTGCGCGTGGCACGTCCGATTGTGTCGTTTTCAACAGCGTGGCGCGTGCTTAAATGGCGCGTTGGGGGGTCAAAACCACCCAAACGACCTCCGAATGCCACGAAACCGTACGAAAACATCCGGGGCGTGAGTTGTGAAATGGTCGGCCAGACGGCACCTCATTCGGAGGTGCCGTGTGACCGCGGCGGCCGGAAACGCGTTTCTGGCGCCATAAAACACCAAAACGGCGTGCGGCGGTCCCATTCGGAGGAAACGTGCTCCGAAAGACCTAAAACCACACGGGAACGATATAAATATTATTCCTGAGATGCAGGAGCAGGCCGCATGTCCATCGGACGTGCGGTGCGCGCGGCACGTCCGATTGTGTCGTTTTCAGCAGCGCGGCGCGCGCTGAAATGGCGCGTTGGGGGGTCAAAACCACCCGAACGACCTCCGAATGCCACGAAACCATACGACAACATCCGGGGCGTGAATTGTGAAATGGTCGGCCAGACGGCACCTCATTCAGAGGTGCCGTGTGACCGCGGCGGTCGGAAACGCGTTTCCGGCGCCATTAAACACCAAAACGGCGTGCGGCGGTCCAATTCGGAGCAAACGTGCTCCGAACGACCTGAAACCGCACGAGAACGATATAAATATTATTCCTGAGATGTAGGAGGAGGCCGCATGTCCATCAGACGTGCGGTGCGTGCGGCACGTCCGATTGTGTCGTTTTCAGCAGCGCGGCGCGCGCTGAAATGGCGCGTTGGGGGGTCAAAACCACCCGAACGACCTCCGAATGCCACGAAACCGTACGACAACATCCGGGGCGTGAATTTTGAAATGGTCGGCCAGACAGCACCACATTCAGAGGTGCCGTTTGACCGCGGCGGCCGAAAACGCGTTTCCGGCGCCCTAAAACACCAAAACGGCGTGCGACGGTCCAATTCACAGCAAACGTGCTCCGAACGACCTGAAACCGCACGGGAACAATAGAAATATTATTCCTGGGATGCAGGAGGAGGCCGCACATCCATCGGACGTGCGGTGCGCGCGACACGTCCGATTGTGTCGTTTTCAGCAGCGCGGCGCGCGCTGAAATGACGCGTTGGGGGGTCAAAACCACCCAAACGACCTCTGAATGCCACGAAACCGTACGAAAACTTCCAGGGCATGAATTGTGAAATGGTCGGCCAGAATGCACCTCATTCGGAGGTGCCGTTTGACCGCGGCGGCCGGAAACGTGTTTCCGGTGCCATTAAACACCAAAACGGCGTGCGGCGGTCCAATTCGGAGCAAACGTGCTCCGAATGACCTGAAACCGCACGGGAACGATAGAAATATTATTCCTGAGATGCAGGAGGAGGCTGCACGTCCATCGGACGTGCGGTGCGGGCGGCATGTCCGATTGTGTCGTTTTCAGCAGCGTGGCGCGCGCTGAAATGGCGCGTTGGGGGGTCAAAACCACCCGAACGACCTCCGAATGCCACGAAACAGTACGACAACATCTGGGGCGTGACTTGTGAAATGGTCGGCCAGACGGTACCTCATTCGGAGGTGCCGTGTGACCGCGGCGGCTGGAAACGCGTTTCCGGCGCCATAAAACACCAAAACGGCGTGCGGCGGTCCCATTCGGAGCAAACGTGTTCCGAAAGACCTGAAATGAGATTATTTCTTGAATCGAAGTTTTTAAATTATTATAGCACAATGATTTGATATTATATATATATATTAAATATATATTAAAACATTTAAAATATATTATATATATATATATTTAAAATATTGTATTTAATAGTATATATATGAATATTTATATATATTTATATATATTTATATATTAAATTCAATAAAAAAGTTTTTTTTAAAAACAAATTTCGAATAGCGACCGCCATAGGCGGTCGCTATAGGGTGCCCGGCAGAGGGCCTTCAGCGACCGCCACGCCCGCTCAAGGCCTCTAGCGACGAGGCAACAGCGACCGCCAATGGCGGTCGCTAATGGCCTTATTTACAGTAGTGTTTCCTTTATACAGTGTATAAAACCCTTTGACTTTTACGTTTATTCAAAAGGAATCTTTTTTATACGAAGCGTTTTACTAAATGACAAAAAGGAATGTTTTTCTTGCCGTAAATATGCGGTGACAATGACTTCTCCACCACCATGACCATTATTTGAGTTTCAGCTTCCTCTACAAGCCATAAATTTTTTTAAATGAAAAAAATACAATGTTTCACTTTTCTTTTATTTTGGTTTTAAAAATGGTATGTATCAAACATTGTTTACGAGTCTTACTATATGAAAATCCAGTGCAAATGTATATGTATTTAACATAAGATTAAAACTGTTTTCAAAAAACCTGACTCTCGAGTGTGGTAGACAGGAAGGGATTGGGCGTGGACCCATCATGGCCTGTAATTAGTTGATCAGTCTCAGAATTAGTTATTTTTTTTTCAGAAGCTTGCATAATATTTTCAGAAAAACACTGGAGTATATTTGAGAAATTTTAAAAGTATCTTCTAAAAAATTTCATCGGTAGGTCTCATGAGACAAACTAGTGTCTTGGCATGAGGCCTTGACAAAATCTTATTTGTGGTCTTGGCACGAGGCCTTGGCTACGTGGTTATGATAGTCTGGCATTATGCATTCCATCATTATGAAAGTGGTTATTGATATTGCATGTGATTATTTGACTAGTAGAATATCCATGTGAGTAAGTAAATGGCATTATTTAATTTTATATTTTTTTCATATTATGTTGAAGTTCAAGTTTAAAAAGGCTTTTGTTTTATTTATACATTTCCTTAAATGTTAATGTTTATTTATGAAAGCTTTCGCTATATTGTTATCCTTACTGAGCATCTAAGCTCACCCCTTTCAATGTTTTAATTTTTCCAGGATGTGAAGAAGTATTTTATGAATGACCTGCAGGGATAGTCATAAGAGGATATGAGTGTGGACTATGGAGACTTTGTTATTGTAGTTTTTCGCTTTATAATGTAATGTAACATTTATGAATGTATCTAGTGTTTCCAAGGCTACTAAACTAATCGGTCTTTTGAGACTTGATCTTTTGTGATCATGCCAATGTTATGCAATAATGCATCGACTCTGGGTAACTGGGGTCGGGGCGTTACAGTTGGTATCAGAGGCAGTTTAGTACTAACCTTGGAAGCTAGATTTAGATAAACTCTGATTAGAGCACATATCCCGAAGATAGACTTTGAGGATTAGTATAGAAGAACTTCCTAGAATTTTGGTATTATAGAGATTTTGTGAGGTTTCCGAGCAATACATCCCTGTCTGGATACGAGCAGGTAGAGGCGGCTCTGGCACAGATGTACCTAGGGGTAAAACCCGAAAACCCCGCATTGAGCTGGACTCGAATGAGAACTAGTGCACGACAATAGGCCTTGCTGCACTCTTGTTTATGACACTCCCGAGGGATATGCTTAGGATAATTCTCATTTTCTTTACAAACCACTATGAAGGGTTATGAGTATATACTTCCTCAAAGAAAACATTTTTATGATTATGGATTTTATCCATAAATAGTTCAATTTATTTTAGGTATTTTACAAGTATGTAATTATGTATTTTGAATCATAAACTAATCTAGTTTATGATATTTTTTAGAAATGGCGCCTAGTGGAAGGAATGGAAACCGTATCAATGCACGCACTCTGTGTAGGGATTTCCCTCCTGCTCAAGATAATTATTGTGGATCTGGAGATACAACTGGTGCTGATCAACTTATTACCATACTGGGAAAACACACTCAGGTTATGAATAATAACCTTACTCGTATGGAGCACCCTGATCCGCAACATGGAGGATCAATGTTAGACTGCTTTATGAGGCAACAACTGCCAACATTTAATGGGGGTACAAATCCATTAGTAGCTGAGCAATGGATAAACTCCTTAGAAAAAAATATTCCATGCCTTGGGGAGTAGCGAAAGGGAGAAGGTTGTCATGGCAGTCTACCGCCTCACTGGATATGCCGATAAATGGTGGTCGCTGATTCAAAACACAAACGAATATGATGAAGTATCAAATATGGAATGGAGAGAGTTCAAAGATATTTTCTTAGAAAAATACTTTCCACATGACCATCAAGAAGATATGGAAAGGCAATTTCTGAGTCTGAGGCAGAAGGAGGATGAGAATGTCGCAAAGTATGAGGCTAACTTTACAAGGTTAGCGAGGCATGCTCCATATTATATACGTAACCCAAGAAGTAAGACTGGTCATTTCTTAGATGGGATAAAACCATTTCTCCATCGAGATTTAGTATCACAATCCTTCTCATCGTACGAAGATATTGTCTCATGTGCTATCAAGACAGAAAAGGAATTCTCTAAGTCTTATGACAACAAAGTAAAGCAAGAGAAGAAGAGAACGGTGGAACAAGAGACAGATAAAGGGAAAAAGGGAAAGAAGGATTTTCCATTATGCGATAATTTTGGGAAGAATCACCTCGGTACATGCCTAAAAGTAATGGGAGTTTGTTATAAATGTGGAGAAAAAGGTCACCAGGCGCGTGATTGCAAGGGAAAGAAAGAGGCTATCAATGTTGAATGCTACAATTTTAGGGAAATGGGGCATTACTCAAATGAATTTCCTAAGCGTCAGGGAAACTTACCTCAGAAAAGGCCAAGGGATCAAGGACAATCTTATGCTGTTACTATAGTTGAAGTGGAATAATTAATTTATTGGTGCTTTTGGACTCAAGGATTATATTCTCGTTATAAGGATAATGTAATATATATATAAGGATTGTACTGCAGTACTTGTTGATTTCATTAAGGTTTTAATATGATGAAGGTAATCATATTTTTAGTATGTGATAATAAGAGATACTTTACTTTATTTGGGGAATCTGATGTTTAAATTGATTTTGGAATTTAGAGACCTTTTACAGAAAGTCTGGACAAAGGTATTTTGGATAACTATAAAGGTTTGAATGAATTAATTTGAACTTTGGATAGTATTGTTTAAGGTTAAAACATTTCTAAAGACTATTTTTGGGATATTATAATACTATAGTTTTAGGAAAAGGAAAACCTGCAGGTTGGGGGATAGCCCGTCGCATCGGACAAAGCTGTAGGAATCGAACCCACAACCAAAGTGCGACAGGCCTTTATTACATACCACTAGCCTATAGTAAGTCCCTGGTTATTACAAAATAGTTTTCCTAATCTAAATGGTATGTGGTAATATTTGGAACCTTATACAATTAGGATAAATAGAATATTTTTGAGTTCTGTTACCATTTAGAGTGAAAGATGGGTTCGTGGTAAAAAATTTATTAAAGAATGAAAGCCTACATGACAAGTAAGTATATTTCCTTACATTCTTAGTAAATCTCTTAAATAAATTCCTCAACTTTATGAAAGTTTACTTAAAACAAAAACATTGTCTGTTAACTTTTCCAACTGGGGATTCAATGACCGTTTATCCAATCATAAGTTTGTGATTTTCTTATGGTTCACTTTCTCCTAATCCTATTTTCTACAACTCTCCATCAGACCTTGATGGTTTGTTTCTCCTCCATATCCATATTTTCATAGAATCCTAGTATGGGATATCTCAGGTGACCTTTGTACTTCTCTTTCTTTCTTTTAATGTCATATTCTTATTAACCCTATTTCCGATGTGGGTTTTCCACAAAGGTATTTTCTATTTTCAACCTTTTATTTTCAAAGAACATTTTCAAATTTTGAGGATGCAATTTATTGAAGGAGGGGATAATGTAACACCCCTTCCATGGTACACTTCTCATTGAATAATACAGTAGAGTGTGTTGTACGCAACTTTGAGTTCTAACACACACCACAACCAATCAAAGTAGCTGTTATGAATAGTAATAACTAGTTTTTGAAATTTTATAATTTTTATCTTCCAAAATGGGCTTCGTTTTTGGATTCGGAATATCGAAATTAACCTATGTTGAATTTTTGGTATTTTTCTGAGAACTTCCAATTTTTTTATGAATAGTGAAAAATACTTAAAAACAACTTTTTTAATCAAAATAATTTATAGTGATAAATTATAATATTTAGTGGTTTTAAAGTATAATTAGAATATATTTTTACCATTTTATCAAATAGTGGTCATTGGAATTAATTTCACTTTGAAATTGGACATAAACAATTGCCAATCTTTTGATATATATTGTTTCTTAAAAACACGCTATTTGTTGTGGAAAGGGGAATTAATTATAAAATTAATTAATGCAACTTATATGTTTTAAATTTTGTAAAACAAACATCATTTCTGAATTCGGAATATCAATTATAGCTTAGGTTGAAATTTTCGCATTGTTCTGAAAAACTTCAATTTTTGATGAATAGTGAAACCACTAAGTGGTAGTTAAAAAATTGATTTTTCGTTTAAATGAAATTTTACCACTTCTCTGATTTGATTTTCAAAAATCTGACATACATGGTTGTCATTAAGAAGAAAAATGTTGTTCAATGGGATTAAAATAAATTTTTTGTGAATAGTAACTTTTAAGTTTAATTAATCGTGATTAAAGTTAATTAGTGGAATTTAAGGTAAAAATGATATTATAAAAATATGAAAATACCTTTACACTTGTCCTACCCCTATTGGATGAGTAATGGCCTACCATGAAAATCCATGGGTCAACTTGGGGACCCCATGGTTCCACTTTGGTAGGAAAATGACATTAAAGACATTTTATTTAATGTTAAAATAAAAATGTCACAAACATGAGTTGTTTTACTAAAACAATTTTTAAATGGGGTTATACAAGTCATATTTTTTACTATAAATATTCATTAGAAATCAAAAAATATTTCCTACATCACGATATTTTTTTTATAATTTTTAGACGTTAAATAATTAAATTATTTGTGACACCATGATGATGCAGCGATTACCTCATTAATTAATGATTTAAATAAAATGAAAAGATGATGTAAAATATAAGACTTAAACTTGTAAAAGACCTAATGGGTGAGTATATTTAGAACCCTTATCACCTTATCCTCGAAATATATAAGTGTGGGACCTTTATAATCCAAAAAATAATTTCATAATAAAGTAACATTTCAATCTTTCCAAGGGTGCCCCTTCTCTCCTCTTATAAAAGGCCCCCACCACTACCACCTTACTCACACCTTCAAAGCCTTTTGGCTCGGCCAAACTCTTCCCAAATACTCTGCCAACTTCCCTCCCTTACTCTTAGAATCCTCACGTTTGGCAGAAGTCTTCCCAAGGAATCCTTTGGCTCAAATCAAAAAGAGTTACCCGATTTTAAGGTAATGTCTTCTCTAATGTTGTTTTGTTTATTTTGCTTCATCAACCCCTTAAACTCTTTTTATTCCTTTCTTTTGTAACAAAACCAGTATCTACAATATAATAGTATTTTATTATTATAAGGATTTGTTTTAAACTTACACACACCTTCGTCTAATGGTTAAAGAACATACTGTTTTTGTGGGTGGAGAAATACTGCCTCACAAAATGATGATTGTTCAATATTCTTTTAACACCTCTAATGGTGGCCATTTTGATGACACTATTTTCATATATGACATATATATTATGTTTATGTTTTCCTTATGATTCTGTATTTCTCATTTATGGCATACTTTATGATTTCCATTATGGGTAAACGCGATAATTTCATTTAAGGAAGTGCGGACTACCGCCCCCTCAAATTGATTTGAATCGTTAATGCCATATGTGGGATGTATAAAGGATGGAGTAAATGGTATTATACACTATATTATACTGGAATTATATTATACCTTTATATAATTATAACTTCATTCCATTAAATACAAAATTTAAATGAAAGTAGCGTTCACGCGTACGTACGGCTTACCGTCTCCATGAACGGTGCATTTCATTTCTTACCTCTAAATGTTATGTAATATTATAAATGAATTTATATACTGGATATATATGATTTATATGATATATAAATCGTGAATATAATTATGGATATAATGAATATTTTACCACATGAACAAAGTGTAATTATAAGAAGTTTATTTTTGACTCAAGTACCTAAGATCGAAAAAACGACCGTTATAAACATAAATAATTACATAATGTTCATGACATGGTAATAAGTGATATAAAAGGAATAATTAACTTGAAAAAGGTTATTAAGAAGGTAGATATTAACTCTATTTTATTATTCAGGAGGATAAAGAGTGGTCGAGTTAAGTCGGACACGAGGTAAGGGAACTTCATAACCCAATTTCTGTTCTTTGGGTTAATCTCCTACTTTCAAATTATGTCATGATATTATTATGTCCAATCATGTATTTGTACTTTCTTTATGTGTACTTATAGTGAATACACATAATAGATCTATTTTATTTTAAAAAATGATCTTTGTAAGGGACTTCGTCTCAATCTCCATTCATTGAGGCATATCTTGTTTTATACACAACTTTCCTTTATACGGTGTATAAAACCCTTTGAATTTTACGTTTATTCAAAAGGAATATTTTTTATATGAAGTGTTTTACTAAATGACAAAAAGTAATGTTTTTCTTGCTGTACATATGCGGCGACAACGACCTCTCTTCCACCATGACCATTATTTGAGTTTCGGCTTCCTCTACAAGCCATAACTTTTTTTAAATGAAAAAAATACAATGTTTCACTGTTCTTTTATTTTGGTTTTAATAATGGTATGTATCAAATGCTGTTTACGAGTCTTAATATATTAAAACCCAGTGCAAATGTATATGTATTTAACGCATGCTTAAAACTGTTTTCAGAAAACCCGACTCTCGAGTGTGGTAGACAGGAAGGGATTGGGCGTGGACCCATCATCACCTGTAATTTGTCGAGTAGTCTCAGAATTAGTTATTTTGTTTTCAGAAGCTTGAATAATATTTTCAGAAAAACACTGGAGTATATTTGAGCAATTTTAAAAGTAAGTATCTTCTAAAAAATTGCATCGGTAGGTCTCATGAGACAAACTAGTGTCTTGGCACGAGGCTTTGACAAAATCTTATTTGTGGTCTTGGCATGAGGCCTTGGCTACGTGGTTATGATAGTCTGGCATTATGCATTCCATCATTATGAAAGTGGTTATTGATATTGTATGTGATTATTCTACTAGTAGAATATCCATGTGAGTAATTAAATGGCATTATTTAATTTTATTTTTTTGCCATATTATGTTGAAGTTCAAGTTTAAAAAGGCTTTTGTTTTATTTATACATTGCCTTAAATGTTAATGTTTATTTATGAATGCTTCCGCTATATTGTTATCCTTACTGAGCATCTAAGCTCACCCCTTTCAATGTTTTAATTTTTCCAAGATGTGAAGAAGTATTTTATGAATGACCTGAAGGGATAGTCAAAAGAGGATATGAGTGTGGACTATGGAGTCTTTGTAATTGTATTTTTTCACTTTAAGATGTAATGTAACATTTATGAATGTATCTAGTGTTTCCAAAGCTATTAAACTAATCGGTCTTTCGAGACTTGATCTTTTGTGATCATGCCAATGTTACAGAATAATGCACCGACTCTGGGTAACTGGGGTCGGGGCATTATAAAATAAATTAATTCATGTCACAGGTTTAGTTTTATATTTGAATAAACTATGTGATAATTGTTCACTTATTTATATCCATTATGAATAGATTAATAGAAAAATCACATACATTGTCTTATAATGTTCCTACTGTGTGAAATGAAATTTCCCTAAACCGCCACAAGACTCATGGTTTTCTGATAATGATGAATGGTTTGGCTTAACCATGAAACAACTATTCACATGATTGAAACCCTCTAAAAACTCTCTAAATTCAGCTGAAAAATATGAAGAGTAGCTCAAAAATACAGTCAAAGAAAGGAATATACATACATGAAAGTCAACATGGGATGTGAAAATTATCAAAACCATATCACTTTATGTCCCCAAAAATTCAAACAAAAGAAGAGTGAACAAAGAAAATATATTTCAACTACACCCTCATCATCGATTCTCAATCCCACATCTCATGAGAATTCAATTTTTATTACCAAAACACTTAAACCAATGGAATAGACTTCCCATGTAAATAATTTTACTAAGAATCTGTAGCACCCTAATATTTTGGGAATTTTTTTCAATGAAATTAAATATATTTCATACATTTCCCTACATGAAACACTATGTTAATTTTAGGCTACACGCAACATCATGTTAGCTTGCGATACACACAGCACTGAGCTTTAAAAAAATCTATAATATATTATTAATATGGTTATTTAAATTTGATCACAATACTATATGTATTAAAATTATTATTTTGAATATTAATAACAAATTTTCGAATATTATGTTTAATTATTTCATATAAATAAAATATACTTATTAAAAATTAAAAACTATTTCAATAATATATTTATATGTTTCCAAAATACTATTTTCTAAAAAATAGTAATATTTTTATATTTTTTTGTGAACAACAATAAAAAAATTTCAATCTTTTCAAAAATTATTTTTATAAAATAGACATAATTTTTTAAATTGGCATATCAAAATTATCTTAGGGAGATTTTTTGGATTTTTTTGAAAAGTTCCATTATTTGATGAATGGTGGGAAATACTGAGTTTTAATTGAAAACTACATTATCTATTAATTTATTTTTAAATTTAAACTAAATTATAAATATTTTATAAAGTAAAATTACCTCCATTATATATCCATTATTCCAATTAATGTCATTATAATCAACTTCATATTGAATTTTTATATTAAAATGTTGTAAATGTTTGAACAATTTCTCTTTAAAAAACCACATTCTTATCACATTAGTTGGATTAATTTAAAATTATATGTTTCTAATTATATGAATGGAATTTATAAAAACTGATTCAATATTTTGAATCATAGTCATTTATATTATTTAATAAATTCAACATAATTGTTTCCAAAATTAATAGTAAATACAGTCAAAATTATTTACCATGGATAAGGTAAAAAATGGTTTACCGAGAGAGCTAAACTAAAGTGATAAGAGTTTAAATTAACTCTAAATTTGTAAAAAAACCCATGTTATGGAATTATTCAGACCTTATATCTTATATTATCTATAACGGTCTATTATTTGATCCATGGGACTTGAAAGTAAAACATAAGTGAATTCTTTCTTCAAAAAATTTACAAAAGTACCACCCACCTCACAAATAAAAGTCTACCCCGCTCTCCTATCTTATTGAAACATTAAAACCCATTTGGATAAGACAATACCAAAACAAATATATTCCAAAATTATCTCCTCTAATCATTGGAAACTTTTTTTTGATAGAAATAAATCCTAGGAAGGCTTTTGGTGAATTCCTAAAGAGGATACCCTATGAAGAGGTATTGTTCATCAATGACAATTCTTATTTTATTTCTTCCCCCACCTCCTTATATTTTTATTATTACATGATTATATAATAACCAAAATATACCCCATATAATTATATTTTTTTATTTTAATTGAATGACCTAAAACCATATCCACATATATCAAATTGGTTACAAGATCATCATTTGTGGGTACAATGTACTACTGTATCACAAACCAATATCATTCATTTTTATATTACAAAATCTCAATAATGGTTATAAGATTATTTAAAATGTTTATATATTATGTTAATTATATTATTATACTTGAATACTTATTATATCACACATTTCTTCTTACTCTCCATTATTTTGGAATACAATAACATTATTCGTGTGTACGGCAGTGTGCTGCCTCATGAAGTGATATGATTCCTTAAATATTTACATAAATTTTATTAAGGATAGTTTAAATAAAAATATGTGATAAATATGATATGAAAATTATTTTTTAATGATAATATATATCACTTAATTATATAACTATAAATCCAAATAGAATATAAATACATTGATCATGGGTACGTACAACCTACTGTCTCTATGAATAGTTTATTTCACTCTCTATCACAAATTTTATGATTTTATATAATTACATAAATATAGAATATATATTATATTTATATCATGTTTTATATAATGTGTATTATTAAACAACTATTGATGAAAGAAGGCCAAAAAACATGTCAAAATATACATGAAAAACAAATAAGTTATTTCCCAAAACCTAAATTTTGCAAGGAATTGAAAAAATGTGTAATAAAAGGAAATGAGAAAATAATATATGGTATGATATATATGAATATTTTTCTTTTGTATATTTATAATAAAATTATATTTATTAAAAAAAAGTTTTGAATGAGTAATATGGAAGTTAAGACTCATGGTAAGGAAATTTTTGTTTCTTAATTTTCCTTCATTGAGATTTATGTTTTGTTGTAAACCTATATTATTTCATGATGTTTATATACATCTTAAAAAACATATAATATTATTAATATATTTATCCAAATGGTATTTTATGTTTCATTTTATGTTATCCCTTTATGGGGATTGTTATTCAATGTTACAAAAGAGGTAAATATTTTATGTTATAATCTCATCATTTGTCGGGATTGCATGTGATTATATTTTAGATAACACTATCATATTATAAACCTCTCCATGAACTAATGAATTTTATTTTCCTATAGTTATTCATTATATTCAAAAGTAAAATTACCATTTTTTACACTTTGGTATTTAAAACACTATATATTTCTTTATAAAATCAGAATTTATTTCCCTCTTCGATCGTAAATCCATTTTCTTCGAATACCATATTCTCTAAAAATGATTTGTTTTTTATTATCATTTTAATTTTGAAATAAATGCTTACCCATATTTTACTTTATACTGAAATATTGAAGTAAACTTCAATCCATTCTCTTAATAATTCTTGTTCGGATTTTACTGGAAATGTGAAATGAATCACTAATTTAACATGTACAACATGAACAAAACTTCTCATCATCTGAAAAAATCATCACATCAAAGCATCCTTCACCTATTTTCAAGGTTATTTTCAAAATAATATATTTCTAAAATATTTTATGTTTTAAAAAATTTAAAAAATATTAGACACTTTCCACAAAAAATTATTTTAAATTATCAATCAAAATCATTCTCCTTCTAAAATGGAATATGTTGATGTCACCTATAAGTTACAGGGGATATTATAAAATAATACCATTCTTATTATTTCTCTGAATGGATTATTTTTATGATGGCATGATTTTTATGAAACTTGTTTCCTTTCCCATGGGATATACCATGATAAAATTCTTATGAAACCCACTTCTATTTCAATTTGATAAGCTATAATGAAACGATTGTGAAACTTATATCTTTTCTATAGGTTATGAAATGAATAGTTATTATAAACCCTATTTCATTTCATGGGTTTTGATACAATGATTTTTTTGGTATTTTTTATAACACATAAACATGATTTTAATTATCAGATAGATGGAACCTATATATCACTCTAAAGTATCGAATAAATATTTATATCTCATGAGATTGAAAGGAAATTTATTGGGAGTGAACCTGATTCATTAAGGGTATTTTTCTGATATAATGGTCTTTGGATTCAACCTTGACTTTTTGATGGTTGTGGGAGTCAACCCATTCTACTATGATTTCCATGGAAGTTATCATTAAATAACATGGAACCTTTTTCTACTATTATGTGTGTGCCACAAATCTATTTCTTTTGAAAATTTTATTATCTCATAGATCATGTTATTTGATTCCATTATGATTCATGTCTTATGAACCATAAATATTTATTCCATCTCAATATAATGATATTTGTTATGAAGGGTATGGTTTTAAAATGCTATGATCTTGTTCTCATGCCCATGGGTTCATGTTATGCATATTTATCTCTTTTATTCACCCTGACATAGAATATGATCACACCCTTTCTTATGTTTATGTTATTTGAGATATGAAGAAATGTTTTACATATGTTATGTTTAAGAAGGGTTCTATTTATGATGATCATAGTGGGAGATCAGGTAGTTTTCCTATGTAATTTTTTTTATTTTTCTAAGTTTACAAAGACATGAAACTATTACGATCCTCAAGTGTGTGTTTAAATAATGAAATGAATATTCATAAAAAATTATGTAATATCTTTGTATGATAAGTCTAGGTCATGATAGATGGTATTAATTAATAGGTTTAGTTAACCTTTGGAAACAATGATGATAAAACCATAGTGATATCCCTATGTACATGTCTAAGGACATGTCAAAAGATGATAAAATATATAAGAAAATATATTCAAAATTTGGTAAAGTAAATAGTAAGTGGTCTTGAATAAATTGATGGGACCTATTTTGTTGAAAGTGTTTCTCAAATGAAGGATGTTTTTAATGTTATTTTTTCTTTTGTTGTAAAAAAAATAAATCACAATAAATTATAGGTTTTTTTCTAACATGACAGGATGGAAATGGGCATCATAATTAGAATATTGTATGCTAAAAAGATAATAAAGTTAATGATTTTAGTTTTTATGTTCTAAAGATGTTCTCTAAGTGAAGTTTCTTTTAGACTCTCATTGTATCCAGAATTAATGTTTTAAGTTGTATAGAAGTTTGAATATCTCCATACAAAATCTAAATATTCTTTGTTGATTGGTTAATTCTAAAATATCATATGTTTTCTACGAAACGTATGATTAATGACATAAAAAATAAATGGGTATAACATGTGTTTTTATCTAAATTTAGATGATTCTATGATAGTCATATTGTTCTCAATATCATGAAGAATTCATACAACTAGTATAAATTCTTTAAGGATGAAAGGGTAGGGAGGTTGAACTTGTTAAATTCAAATATTTTTTTAATCACCAATCAACAGATCCATTTGAGTGTATGATTTATTCAATTTTTTGATTCACCTGCTGAACAAGTTTTAAGGATCATTTGTAAGTTGTGAAGTCTAGAAATAAGAAGTTACAGTAAACATCGGACCATCAGACATGCTATTCCACCAATCCATTGGAGATATTTTAAGATTTATCTATTGATATATATTAGTATTCGGAGATAATTGGGGCTAACCACTGTGAATGAGATTGGAGTTTGATCAATAAAATTTTGTTCAATAGTGTAGTCAACCATTTTCATCAAGATTCTTTTATTGTTTCAATTGGGTGAAATGAAAAAAAGGAAAAAAAAAATTATTTTTTTCTCAAATGGGGCAAGAAACATTGAAAAAGAAGTTATTATAATAAGTTATCAAACAGTGATACAAATTTATCCATAAAATCCATTTTTACACCAATAATTCATGAGATGCAATCTGTGGAAGTTTTGTACAATTGTGAAGAGATTGTTTAAGTGCTGCCAAGGGGGTTTGAAGCTGGTGCTGAACTGTTTCTGAGTGGTGATGATATCTTTAGAATATCCCAAGTTGTTTATAGAAATAAAAATTAAAATAATGTCTAAAAAGTTGTATAAATGTATAAGGTGGAATAGTTTCAATGTTATATGTGTTTTCATTGGTACAAGGCATCATGATGAGAATTCATGAAATCCTATATTTTTTCATTGTAATAAGAATAGTATCAGAACATCATACTACATTAGACTAAATAACTGATAGAATGTTTGAATATGAAATAAGTCGTGAGAAGATTCGAGAAGTAATGATAAGAATCCAGAAGAATTGAGTTGTACTGAATGATTTAAATATTAAGTCCAATAGGAGATGAAATTTTTGTTATGGGAAATTTGATTAAGAAGGAAAAAATTTCATATTCCTTCCCAAAACACTTTTAGAAATCTTATAAATAGTATAAAGTATATTTTACTTTCTGAGACTGGTATTTTTAACATGGGAAGAGAGAGAAAACACACTGAAATTTAGTAGAAAGAATAAGTTTTTAAAGAGATTTTTTTAATATGTTTATCAGAAAGAAGAAGAAGAAAGATGAGTCATCCTATTGAAATGATCTATAAAACACAACTTTTTTAGAAAATTTTAAAGTATTCTATAATTGTTTTCTGGGGGATTTTTTTTATCTATTTTCTAGATTGAGCAATCAGACTATGGATTTGGATTGATCCATCAAACAATGTTTTTGTACGAAGTCCATAAAGGTTGTTTTTAACTATAGTTGGGTATTAATGTGAATAATTTTGTTTTGAAGAAATACATAAGTGCAAGTTGATAATGCATCACAATAACTTGTTTTGAAGTTATAGGCGAAGATTTCATAAAAAGTTAAAAAACATCTTTTACATCATTTGTGAAAGAAAAATAACACGCACACCTATATTGATCATATTGATGCGAAGTAAAAGGGTATATCCTAAATTTTTTGTCCACACAAAAATATTTTTTTTAATTTATTGTGTGGTATTTTGTTGTTTCTATACCATTCCATGTATATATCTACTCTTATTAAGTAGTGAACCTTGTAAACAGTTTTGTTTTGTTGGGTGTTTAAATATTTTGATTTTATAAAAGTGATAAATCATTAATAGGAGTAAAAGGTTATTTAAATATAAATGAAACAAAAAATAAAAATATATCACTCATTCACCCCATCCCCCTCTTAGTGATAATTTTATCCTGGTTGGGAATTAGAAAGTGGTATCAAAGTGAAGATTCCCTTTGTTCTATATTTTCTAATGTTTTTGTAGAGAAGTTGTTATGGGGATTCTAAATTGTTTGAATAGTAAGGGATTCATATATTCAATGGAAATAATTATCATATCTAGAAAGATAGATTGTTTCCTTAGCTTATGTATATTGGATATTATGTTTGGGATGAAACTAAGGTGGATTACACATTGTTGATGAAAACGTTCCTCTTAGATATATGGATAAGAATAATCTATAGAAATATGGAAGTACTAAGAATGATTTACTATCATCCCCTTTAGAAAGTTAGTTTCTAAAAGTGAATGGAGTTTCTACCTCCATAGTTATCTAGGATAATTTGAATAATATTTATAAAGGAAATACCAAAGTGAGTAAATTCAAGTTAAAAATATAGAGGCAGAAGTTTGAAGATCTCAAAATGGGTGAGTATGATTCTGTTATTGACTTCTTTAAAAGGGTAAATGATATTTTTATGACCATAAGATATCTTGTAGAGAATTTAGAAGACTCAACTAGTGGTATAATTATCTTGATAATTATTCCAAATATGTTTGATGAAAATGTTTAATCTTTGGAAGATAGAGATCTTTAAAACTCAATATTTGGATATCCTTTATTGTGCTCACATTACATATGAAGTGATAAGGGAGAATTTTAATAAAGGAAAATAAAAATATGATAGAAAAAAGTCCCTTAGGGATGTTAATAAAGAAAATCCTATGAATATTATTGAAGATGAGGAAGGTGGTGAATCTAAATAAGAAAATGATGTATGTAATAATCATGATGAATTGTTATCTATGTTTTCTGAAAATTTGAAATGATATATAGGAAATTATAATGGGAATCTTTCAATAGTTTTTTTTGAATGTGGGTGTATTGGACACTTTGTTACTAGTTTTCCTTGAATAATGAATTAGGAGAATAGTGATCAAGATGATAGAAGGTTGGGAAGATATAGGAAAAAACATAGTGATAAGTATAAATCCTAATAAATGGGAAAGGATAAAAAGTTATCAAAATAAAAACGGTTAAACTTTTTGTCTAATGATGATTAATATAAAGGCAGTGGAGTTGAGGCTGAAAATATTATTAATATTACAGGAAGAGGTTCGTGGAATCTATTCATGGATGCGATTCGCAGAAGCGATTCACAGAAGCGGTTTGTAGAAGCGGTTCGTAGAAGTGGTTTGCAGAAGTGGTTCGTGAAATCCATTTACAGAAGTGGTTTATAGAAGATATATATATAAGTCACATGTGGGAATAGTAATGGGAGGTGGTATATGGTGGAGGAAGTTTTTAGAAGAGGTGGTCCACATATCATATGTGCTATGTGTTTCATGGAAGAAAGAATTTGTTCTATAAGGGACTTAATTATTTTTCAAAATTAATTTCCACTAAATAAATGTTTGTGGGAAAGTGTATTTCCTCTATAAGTGAACAAGGAACCTCAATAGGGCATCTACCTACAGTTGAGGATGAATGCTTTCATGAAAATGAAGGGCCCAACATTTCCATAAAGTGTAATTGGATCCCTTCCAATGGTAGTGATCTAAATAAAGATATGTAGGGAGTGTACCTTGGGAATTCAGTAGGTAGACCCTAAATCTTATAAAGTAAGTGAGCCTAGGAATTTAAGCGATCTGACTGAGAATTACATTTTTTTTATTTTCAAAAAGTGACTTTGAGGTTGATTGGTAACCATAGAGGGAAACAAAATAACACTAAGGTATATAAATTTACAAAATATATATGAAATTTGAATTTCAAAACCTCCAACATCGAACCCAAGGTCTAGATTTGGGGGACACCCGCGTCAGCCGAGATCACATTGCATGTGTTCACCATCATCGCATCATTACACTGCTTTCATTATCATCCCATCACTGCCAGCTCTGAGTACATGATAAATGAAGGAAAACATAAATCTCCAACATCATCTTCCATCAAGAAATAGGAAATTTTCATGCTGCCACCAGAGAACACCATCATGCTGCTATAAAAGATTAAAAAAGAACAAAAACAATTCATTGATTAAAACCAAAAAAAAATTCATAAAAATAGAAAGAAACATATTCAATGATATTATCATTACACCAATAAAAACACCATATAAAAATAGGAGTAATACCACATCTTCATCCTCCTCGTCTCTTCATTGAAGCAGCCATTACAATCTCCATAACGCCCAATAAAATCGAAGCCCTATCATGGCATGAATGTAGGCCGCACCACCTAGAACCCCCTCCCCCCTCCACATATCACAACAAAAACCAAAATATCATAGATACCATCACCCCCATCTGACCTATAAAGGAGAAATGGACCTAAAGTATAGATTATAGTATGATCATAAAGGGCCTCTATAGTAAGCTATAGCTAATCAAGTAACATCAACCACCACAAAAAAACATCGAAGTTGAACCATCACTAGAAAACATACACCAAATCACCATAGAAACACCCCCAACATAACCATATTTACACCACATAACATACTTATAATGATAAAGAAGAAAAAGGGACTAAAACCCTAATATACAACTGGGACTGAAACCTAAATATGAAAAAGAAGAAAGGAAAACCGAAAGGAGGAAACATGGATGAAACCTTATAGAAAAAGAATGGAAAATCCGGTGATGAACCTACTCCCACCACCAAATTCCCAAACCAATCTAATAACATATACGTACTACCAAATGGAGTTGAGTCCATTAGGCCAAACCGATAGAGCAGTGGTGGGAGAGGAGAAAGAGAGAATGTTATAGAAGTGAGAAAGAGGAAAATCCAAAAGGGGATAATGACTGGGAAGAAGGAGAAAATAAAAAAGGTAACAAAACCATGATCACAAAGAGGAGTGTGTCCCATAACCTTTAGGGAGAACATGAAACCCTAGGAAGAAGAGGGAAGATACTGGAGTAGGAGCCGAGAGCGTACTCAGGGAAAGTGGGGTGCCATCATGATACACATAGATGTGATATAGCATGAACCTTTTAATTAGTAGAGATCATTAGTATATTTAGTACATTGGAACATTGTCATTGTATTCTCTATAGATTAATCCCAATAAGATTGAACCAAGTAAAATAATTGTGTCTTATAAATGATTTCATTTCTGTTCATATATTGTTATGGGAGAAAGATATAAGTGTGTTTTGTTTAAAGGAGAAACAATATATATATGGGTTGTATTTTTAATATATAATACCCTGATTCAGCCCCAATCATAGTTTTTAACCTAGTGGAACTAACAATAATAGATCTACCATGGAAGCAATAGATCAAATGAGCATGCATGAATCACTGGTTGAGGAAATCATCACTTGGATCATACCAGTATAATGATGGTAATCTAAAAATGGTTATCAGATGATCAACAACTCCATAGAAGACATATCCTTAGATGAGGTATCATTTCATCTCATAATATTTAACATAATTATAAATTTAATTTATTAAGTTACTATCTACGAGTTATTGGTTCTCCTATTACAAAATTTGATTGAAATTTTTCATTTTTCATAAAGATTATGTCTTCTGAATTTTTGAAATGATCCATTGAAACCAAAAAAATACATCATAGTTTTTCACCCACTAGTATCTTCTATTACACATGGAACCTTCAATTTATGCTAACTTTTATAATTTTTTCTTCTGGATACAAGAAGTACACTTACTTAGACATGTGATTTTTGATAAATGTGTGTTAATAGGTCCTAAAATGTTAAAAGTTGTTATCTCTTGAATGGTTCCTAATAATTTTTTTGAGATAATAAAATTTCATGGATTATTAGTATTGTATAAATTTGTGTATAAAAAATTAATTATGGCTTCTAAAAGAAGAGTAAATGGGAAAAAATAAGAAGAAGAAGTTTGAGAGACATGGATATTTACATAGTCTGGAAAATGACCTCTATGTGAATGTAATGTTTGAAATATCACTATATTACGGAGCATAATTAGAAGGACATTTTATTGAATCACTCACACACACAAACAAAATCCCATGATACAATGAGCTCATAAAGTAAAAATTGAAAATTTCCCCCCAACCATATAGTACGTCCACTATGTTATAGTGACATGTTGTTGGATATCTTGTGAGATACAGTTTCATTCTCTTTAAAGTTCAAGATGCTTTGGTAATAGTGTCAAAGTCCTCACTATTGCATTTCACTATCAGTGTCACTAGTCTACTATACTAATGTACAATCAATTTAATCCAAGTGTGTGTTATGATCCACCAAATGTTGGCCAAACATCATCCAAGGAAAAGGCTACACTAGTATAAAAATCTTTAAATTGGATCCTGGTCTAACTTGTTACCCTTATTTGAGGCTACTGATTTAGATATCTTACTTAATATAAGATCCACCATGCCTTCACTCATTAGTGTATTCATTTATTGAAATCTTCAATTTCAAGATGAAAATTAATGAAATATCATCTATTTTCATTTAATTCTCCCCACCTTTGGTGTTTCTTATAACACAATTCAAACATATTTCTTTTATAATCGAAAAAATATATAATCAATGTGGCATAAAATGAATTCTATAAAAATAACTTCAAATTGTGTGAAACAAAATCACAGAATAGTGTTGTTTATACTGCAAGCTAATACGGTGCTGCGTATAATGAAAACTAATCTTTGTGTAGCATACAACACAATACATCAATAAAAATAAAAATAATATATCTCATTAAATCTCAAGGTGTTACATTATACCCCCATAAAAGTGATTTTTTCCATGAAATTTGTCAGCGTTATAAATGGTTTATTTTTTGAATGTTTCATTCATGGAAATCCAAATCATAAAAATGGATAGTGGAACTTCATTTTAAAAAGGGAAGATAGAAACATAACAATTACTCAATTTAACTCATGATTTGGTTCCCACAAAGGAGAACATAGATAAGAAGTAAAAACATTGATATGGAAGAGAAATCTAACTATCATGTTCCGATATGTAGTGATAGAGAACAAGGTTTGGAGAAATTTAAGTACCAAAAATCCATAAATCTCTGATGATTTATGGGACCATCTGATTCATCAGATAATAAGGTACTAGGATACCATTTCTGGTTTTCATGATCCTTTTTCTAAGGATGAATAATCTTTTCATAAGAAGAAATACTTACAGGATTTCAGTACCATTGATCGTTTCCTGAACAATTTCCACTTCATCTCTTATTTAAAGAAATGAATTTTAATTTTTCATTCTTTAAGTTTTAGAAAATCATGAGATATAATGGCAGTTCATTCTATCTATCTCAAAAAAATGTTAGAATATGTTATCAAATATACAAAAGTTCATATATGGTGAGATTTATCATATATAGTTCTAAAAATAGAGTTATAAGTCATCTATCATACTTCTTAAATAAAATAAATCTAATTTATACTAACTAAGGACTTCTACTAGGCCATTGGTCGGCGATAAAGACATGTCGCACTTTTTTAATGGGTTCGATTCCCATATCCTAGTCTGACGTGACAGGTTATCAACCATCCTTATCATTGTCCTTTTTCTAAAACTATACTATTATAACATTCTAGAAATAATATTAAAACAAAATTTTTAGGCATAAACAATATTAAGATGGTCAAATTAAACCATTCCATCCATTAAGATTATCCAAAATAGTTCAATCCAATCTCCCAGTACAAAAAAAAACAATTGCAAGAAAGGTCATATAACAAGAAAGTGAATACCATGATTTATCCCCCGTAAGATATAACATTTCGGTCATATACCAAACATTTGAATTAATTCATCATACATCCTCTTGAATCATGGTAATATTCTTAAATTATCATATATCCTTATTGAAAATATGCATGTTTCCTTACTCTAAAATTTATTGGATATATTCCTTAAGTCCCAAAATGTTGAATACTAAACCCATGATATCATAACCCTCCTATCAAGAACTGCATAGTTGGTTCCCAAGAAAATAGTATCATAAAATTTTTATATTTAAATAATGAATATATTTATCCAAACATCATTATCTTAACATACGATACATGTTAAGGTTTATCTTTTCCTTAATCATGTGTTCTCCAAGCATATCACCATGCCCTTAAATCACTATTTGGATCATTATAACTACTCTACATAACCATTACAATCCTTAATAAAAAATGTATATTAAAAATTATTATATATTTCATGATTCATATAACATAATATTTTAATTTTGAAACATATACACTTATATCATCCATCTTTATTCTTAAAACATTAATCAAGATCCATAATCATCATATTTACTAAAATATGAATCATGATTTAAGGTATCTCAACCTCAAGATACATAGGTTTACTATAAAAACTACTAGATGAACATCACATACCGTTCACATGTTGTTTACAATCACTTTATCCTCGGTAGTATGACCAATAATCATTCTATATTCACGATTCTCTTCTTGATATTTCCACGTAGGAAATCAAACTTCATAATTCACCTAATTTCAACAATTGAAACATTAACTTGTTAACTATGTTCTATATGGTCCAGATTATTTACTATGATCATAAAGAAAAGACAGACAAATGCATATCAGATATTTGAAACATGTAAGTGAGGTAAATTACTTATAATATTTAAATCTAAGATATATTTTTCTTAACCATCTGTTAGTTTTGATTATCACAAAAAACTAGGGTTTGTATCCTATAAAGTACCTATCCTTTGGACATCCCTAGACATATCCTTAGAAATAACTCCAGGGATATCACTAAAGTATTCACATCCTAGCTTCCAAAGGTTTAATAAACCTTCTCTCTGATACAAGCTATAGAGAATTTGGAATGATGTATATAGACATTACGTTACCTTTGGGGAATACTTAATACCAGACACAAAAAGACTCCCAAAGACTATATTAGTTTAGTGTCTTTGGAATATCTGAACATATTCATCTATCTTGGTGAAAGATCTTCAACATCTCCCATAAATATTATCCCCTTTTCATTTCCTACATAAAAGCTTTCTTTATATCATGGATAAAATAAAACATAAAAAGGGTGAGCTCAAATTATCAGCAAGGGTAATCAATGAGAACATAAAAAACCATAAACATAAGAATATCAAAACATGAACAAAAATTTTAAATATCAAAATCATGAGTCGTGAAATAAATCTCATCAGTTTGTAAGGATTATTTCATAAAGGAACATTAACCATAAAATTTCATTGGCATAAAACATGGGATTTTGGTAAATAAATAATCCCATAATATGATTTCCATAGTATCCAAGGAATTTTTAAAAGGACTATTATAGTGGAAAATGAACATTACTGAACTGGGTTTACATACCATTCCAACAATGTTTTACAGAAATGGATTTAGTTTTTGTTCTAGCCTTGTTTTACTAAACCATATTTACTTTTTGTTCCAGTCATTTCTATCCCATGAGATATAAATCATTACCAAATTAATTAGAGGGATATTTAGTTCCCACACATTTCATAATTAAATCATTCATACATGTTCCACAAAAACAAAAATTATTTATCATAGCATAATCCCTGAAATAAAATGTGTTTTTTTAAAATCATTCTATAAAAATCCATATAAAATAAGTAGATTTAATAAAAATTAATACACCATATACAAGATCATATGAAATTAATAATAGGTATATAAACATAACCCTATATCATCATAGATGGAAAATAATTTTGATAAAACACTTGAACGTAATTCTTTGGGATAATATCCTTTCTTTTTCAGAAACATTTTCTTTTCTCAAAATTTCATGCAATTTTAAAAGAAAAGAATTCAATTGAAAATTAAATTGATATATTGTAGATTAAACATCATAAAAGTAATGAATTATGAATTTTTAAAAACTCTTTCATGTTGTATAAGTTAAAAACCATTATCCTCTTACTTTTGTTATACAAGTCAAAAGTACCATGAATGGTAGAAAAAAGAATGATCCCTTCCATACCATGTAGTAAAAGTCAAAAAGTAGAAAAATGAATTCAAATATACTTATATGAATATTAAACAATTTAGGAATTTTTTTAGAAAACATGGACATGGATGATAAAAATATCCCCAATAAATAATTACGAATAAACAATCTCAGACAAAAAAAATATTGAAGTAGTTATCCCTTACCAAAAGTCTGATTTGTTTCGTTTGTCTCTAAAACTCATATATAGTGGGTTTAAACATATCATTAAATTTTAACAGAACCAAAAAAATATTTTCAATATCATATATGATTAACTTCCGACTTTATATTACACATTCATTTTTCAATTCCCTGTTAATTAAATGTTTTGGGTAATAATCGTGTATTATATCATATGTGTTTTGAATTATTATTCTTGATATTATTACTTATTTAATGATTTAATTAATTCCATAATATAAAAAATTATTTATATATTATATATATTCAGTATATTAATATATATATATATAATAGATAGATAAATGAAATGTAATACACCGTTCATGGAGACGGTAGACCGTACGTACGCATGAACGTGTTTTTTGTTTCCTTATTAAAATGAATGGAAGTAAATAAATGATATATATATATATATACATAAATATAGTATCATTATTATGTAATTTATTTCAAGATTTTTTATTATATATACTTTATAATCATTATTGAATGGTTATTGTGGATAATTCATCTAATTACATCGTGGAGACGGTTAGTCGTATGTACGCATGAACAATGATATCATTCCCATAATAGTTTAACGGTATTTAAGTGGATAGTGTATAATATTTCATATTAGTATAATTATATAATAATAATATATAGTTATTATTTACACCATTATACTCATCCATGTAAGGTGGTGTTGAAAAACAGATTACACAACGGCGTGGAGACGGTAAGTCATACTTATGCACGCGTGGTGACTTCATTTTTTATAGGATGGATATAAGGTGAGATAAGATTTTTTCATATTTATAATAAAATATAAGTATGTTAGTGATACTTGTGTTATTAATTTAAAATTAAACAATTGAGTAAGATTAATTAGGAGAAGAAATAAATTTAAATGAATCCGTAGGAGATATTAACTCTTCCTTGATGTGCCTCCTTTATATTTCTTCATAGAAAAATAGAGTTAGGGTTTTAAGAAGAATAAATCCTCTACAATTTAACTAGGGATGTTTAGAATAGTAATTTTCTGGGGTTTTAAGATCATGAAATCTCAAAATTGAGTGAATAGTAAAGGGAGGAGGCGCCCTTTTATAAGATAAGGGTGGGGCACTTTTGAAAACTCTTAAAATATTAATTTATTATAAATTTAATATCTATTAAATACGTTCCAAAACATATTTAATTAGAATATAAGATGATTTTGGTTTGAATACCCATCATCCAATAAATTTTAGATAAGTTTGGAATATTTTTTTGTCCTTGTCATTTTGTTTTATCACTTAATTCACCCTTTTTAACCTTATTGTAATATCATGTTATTTAGACATTCTAGGTTAATGTAATTATCATATCATGTAAAAAGACACAAAAAAAGATATTTATGACATATTTAGGAATATATTAACCATTTGAAAGAATCATATATTTTTAGGAATTTAATCTCATTTAATAAACAATTTTAGGTTTTAAGTTATGAATTATGTTAATTTACGACACTATTCGTACTCGACATTTTATAAAATTCATAAAAACATGATTACATCGAACCAAAGGAATTAACTCATCCCTAATTTGTTAATGTAATCATGAAAATTATTTGATGGAATACAAATTTTGAAATTAAATTTATTTTAATATTTATAAATTCATTTATTTTAATCTTTCATTAATGATGAAATCACTACATCATAATTGTGTCATTAATAAATATATTAAACTAATATCTACAAATTATTAATAAAACACCATGATGTTTTAAATATTATTATCTCTATAAGTAATATTTATATACATATAGATCAGTTAAATATTCTTATATTAAAATAGATTTAGTAAAATACATATGTTTTGGTTATAATTATCTTTACTTTTTAATTAAATCTTATAAAATTTAATTTTCACATCCAAGAAAATCCATGGGAAACCAAAATAGTCCCAAGTATGCCCATGGTTATAAATATCTCATACAATAGTATTAGGAATTTTAGGATTGTTTGATATTAATATAATACTATTTTTACCCTTATTTGCAAGGTTTACCTTTTATCCATAGTAAATAAAATATTTACTAAAGTTACTATTCATATTGTCAAAAAATAAAAGGTACATATTTACACAATATGAATCTTATGATTCCAACTAAGGAATCCATTTTTCCTAATTCAAAACATAGAATTTATTTTAGTTAATTTAAAATTAATTTCCATTGTCAAAACCAAAAAACAAGTTTTTTTAAATTAATAACTATCAAAATACTGACATGTGTTTATGTAACATATACAAGTCAATTTACTTCCAATTATAAAAAAATAGTTTAAATGATAAAAATATAATGCAATTAAACATTAATACCAAATAAAATTACAATCTAAGAATATAAATAAATTATATAAAAAGGCAGTTTTGACTTAAAATGCGGTATTTTTTCACTATTCATTAAAAATGAACATTATCAGAAAATTACCTAAAATTAATCATTAGTAAATTTTTATGTCCCAATTACAAATAATAATCTTATATTTTATAATTTAACTTCTAAAAGTTTCAAAAATTATATTTAAAATGTGTGCTCCATCAAAAGGCTATAAAACTGTATTCTTTATAAATACTTATTTTATAAATAAAATGTGATTTTTTTATATCATATTATAGAAAGTATATAATATGAATTTTGATTTTATATAAAATAAAAAATGTGGTTAATAATTTTCAAAATTTCTATCTTATATCTTATTAAATAATATTATTTTAACTATATATCATTGCTTAGTGAAACTCAGTATTGTGTACAACGTAAGCTATCGAGGAAGGTCACTCAAACACGTAATGCTTGCCATATCAATGATGTGTTTAGGGAAAGATACAATTGGTGTTGTGTATAACATAATTTAAAAATATTTCATTTAGATATCGAATAAAATCTATACTAAATTTTTTGTAAAATGAATTCTAACAAAACAACATGAAATTGTGTGCAACACAATCCAAGAACAGTGTTGCATATAATGCAAGCTAATATGGTGTTGTGTATAGCAGAAAATACTCTTGGTTGAGCATATAACACAAGAAATCAAAAAAAATAAAAAGAATATATCTCATAAAATATCATGGTGTTCCAAAAAGGACATGAAAATGATATTTTTAATATATTTTCAAGATGATTTTCATAAAACAAACTTAAAAAGACTTCTTTGAGGCCTTTTAATGTTGGTTACTAAATAACTGTTATTAAAATAATTCATAAAAGTCTTTAAAATTTCGTCTTGAAGAACTAAAAGTATAATAGAAATGTTTAAAACTATATTTCTACTAGAGTGAGATTGAATTTTTTTTGGACTTGAGTGGGGATTTTCATTGTGTTTTTTGGATAGCTCTTTCTACTAAGAGCCTCAAGATAACATAATATGTTCGATTATATGTTTCATGTGTTGTGTTTTAATATATTCTTATTTTTCACTAGTGTTCTCATGAGTTTAAATGAAGGTTGTTTTTTTATCTGATCATTTACTTCTATTATTGGTATATAGAATCATCCCTCTGAGACATCTTCCAAAGGATCCTCAGGATAGTATAGTAGATAATGCTCCTGAAATGAATCCTATTATTGACTAAAATATCATAGATTATATCAAGAGGTAAATTCAAGTTGTGTACTATAATAAACCACCTATTTATAACCATGTTTTTTAGAAAAAAACTAGAATATGGGGGAGAAAAGGATCTAGCATGTAATTTCTTACAAAAGAAGTGTGTTAATGAATTTCAAGGTACGGAGCAATGATATGGGAAGATCGATCTATTATATGATTTCTTTAAGAAACCAGAATCTGTCAAGGTGATGTGTGAAAATGTTAAGCTCAAGGTTCCTGGAAAAATGTGGTGATATTATATGGTTCGGGTGAATCGACATATGGTATTAAACTGAAAAGGATTCAAGAACCTAATTCTTAAATAGTTCAACCTAGAATCTTGGATGATGGAAAATCCTATGTATTTTCTCTCTTTGAGTCATGTAGACAATTCAGCTTTAGATACTCCAACCATTTTGGGTAGTTAGTTTATTTTTATCTAGAGGTAAGGATCAATGATTAGTAGGAACCTTGAGAATACATAATGGACTTGTGAATTAGCATTAGATCAAAGGTATATATACCGATGATAACCACATATATGGAGATGGTCTATAGAGCTATTATGAAAGATCAATATGGGGAGATTTATAATCATACCTAAGACTTCCCTTAAACCTAGTGGTAGTTCCAATGGCGTATATGAGAGGAAGAGGAAGTGAAAATAATTTCATATGGGCGGTGGTGGTGGCTCTCAATATTATACTTTTTCCAATCTATTAGATGATGTTAATAGTGTACCATTGAATTGATACTAGTGTGAAAAGGTGGGGTATACTTGATGAAATTTCGTTTCACCTTGAAGAACAATAGTGATTGTAGTCACCGAGGTCAACTGCAGAGGTTCTTCCATGCTCTTTTTATGCCCGTTATGGTCAGGTATTTTCAACTCCAAAGGCCACTATGTCACATTAAAATGATTAAAGTCGATAGGGCTCCATCCATAAGCCTCAAAAGTGAATCATCTTAATAGAGTAGATTGGTTTCCTATGGAGGTTTATGTGAGCCCAATTACAGTGATAAGTACCATTTTTGTTACATATTATATAGAAACCATTTTATTTAATACATGTACCTTACACTCTTTTATATATAATTGTTTTATGGATGTCTTATAACATTAAAGAGAGCATATTTCCTTTTCTATGGAGATGGAAATTCCACTTAAAAAGGGGGAAGATCATGGGTTTTATTTTTTTTAATGATCTATTTCAGTAACTAATGCCGAGTTAGTCTAAGAATACCTATTTTTTAATATATATATATATATATATATATATATATATGTGTTAGACCACATCATCAAGATGGAATTTTTAGTTTCTCAAAGTTATGAGATATATTTTTATTATTGGTGTGTTTTTTCTCTTCTATAGATGATAGATCTCAAGTGTTCCATGAGGAGTGGGACATAAGGGACAATTGTGATTGACCTTCTTACTCAAAACTGAGGATTATGATGTCGTCCATTGAATTTGAGCTCGATGATGTTTCATATCATGGTGATCTTCCCTATTTTTGGGATTTCCCTAATGTTTTTCAATAACACATCTTTATTATTCCTACAACGATGTAGGAATAGTTATCTACTGACCTGGCATATATTATTCAATTGAAAATGATAATATCTTATCATTTGACACTTGTAGAGCTAAAATAGATTATGGTTTATCTAGACAGACTGTTAGAGAAGGGATTTATAATCCCTATTAACTTTCCATGTGATACCCTCATGCTATTTTCAAAAAAGGAAAACAATTCTCTATTTCTTGATATTGACTAAAATATGTTGAATTGGGTTGTGATTAAGAACAAATATCTATTTCCCCATTTCTATGATTTGTTTGATTAGTAAAATGGAATAATTTGGTTTTTTAATGTCATTATTCAATTGGGTTATCATCATCTCAAGTTTCATGACTTAGATATCATGAATACCACTATTAGTATATGTTATGACCTCTATGAAAACCTTATTATACATTTATTAATAAATAAAACTCTTGTAGTGTTTATGGATTTTGTGAACTAGATATTTGACTATTATTTAAATCATTTATTTATGGTGTTTGTAGTTGATATCCTGGTTTATTCAATATCTAATAATGAGATTGAGAACAATTTTAATTTTGTTTTGGAAACCATGAAGAGTCATTGCCTTTAAAGAAAGCTGTTGAAATGAAATTTTTGGATCTGAGAGGTGATGTTCTTGGGGAACGTGATTTTGGAACATTACCTCTTTGTTGATCCTAAAAGAAAAAAATCTATCTTTTCATGAGAAGAACCATACAATGTATTTGAGTTTGAAAAATTCCTAGGTCTAGTTGGGTACTATCAGTGTGATTTCATTGATTTCTCAAATATGGAATCACTATTGATTGGTCATACTATGAAAGGGGTGAATGTTTCTTAGGATTCTCAATGGAAAGCCTCTTTTAATGAGCATAAACAATATCTAACAACAATACCTATTTTGATCTTTTTTGGAACACTATAACTTAATGTGGTATATTAGGATTATTATGATACTAGTACATGGTGTGTGCTTTTGTGGTGTGTTTATGTTGTGGTTCATAGTTCGGGATTTCTTTAGCCACATGAGAAGAATTACCCCACTCAGGTCTTGGAGATCACTAATGTTATGAATGCTCTTAAGTATTAGTGATATTATATTTTCTGAGAGAGGTTCACCATATTTTCAAGCTATAAGAGCATAAATTACCTTTTTTTCTTTTAGGTATATGAAACTTAAGAAAAATTGATGTTTGGGGTACCTCCAGATGTGTGTATTCAACTTCTACTATGACTTAGGGAAGAATAATGTCATTATTAACAATATCATTAGTAAATTCCATTCATAGTTTATTATGAAATCAAATGAGTGGTGAAACCAAATGTGAATTTTTTTCATTTTCATCTAGACATTAAAGAGTATGATTCATGTTTTTTATGAAAATACTACAGTTATCAACATATCCCCTTGTGTCTATTATAAATAATTAGCAGTAAGATGATGAATTCAAATTAGACATATAATATTTATTGTGTGGTGAGACTATTTCTAGTTGGTATATCCCATCTAATGGAATTCTAAGCTTCAAGAGTTACTTCTTTATCCCTTTACCTATTAGGGGTTTTTTGTTTTGTGATTTCCATATTTATTCATTATTGGTTCAATATGAGACTATAAAGATATAATATGACATGATATGGAATTTCTAGAGGCCTTGTATGAAGCATGACATTTATTGTTATGTGTCCCATCATTACACATGTAAGAAAATTAAGGTATAACACTTGATGCCTTTTGGTATCCATTATCCTCTTCTGGTACTTGTGTGTAAATGGGATGAGGTGTCCCTAGACATCATCATTGTATTCTCATAGTCTCTTTCAAAAATAATGCTATATAGTTAGTGATTAAATGATTTATAAAATCATCTCATTTTATTCTAATTAAGGACACCATGAAGGTTGAAGATCTGAGTAATATATATGTGATGTAAATTTTGAGATTATAGGGTGTCCCCTCATCACTCATAATCCCACTCACGAACCCAAAAAAACTCATTGTACTAAGTCAAAAATACACCCCCTTGAGTTTTCAAAACTCTCAAAACCTCAATATAAATGTATAAAATAAAAATCTTTATGCAATCTCAAACACAAAAATATAATGGGGTTTTAAATAATGAATTTCTGTATAATACATATGACATTAGTTGGTTTCATAAAATTTTTAGAGATTGTATGAATATAAAACCACATATAACTTTACTATATTGAATGACTTTGAGCTGAGGTAGGAAAGTGGAAAATGAATTTTCATGTATCACTTTCTCATGAATTTATAACTGTCACATAGATATTGTGAGACTTTTAGGGATGTAAGAATATAACTCATTATGGTAATTATATAGCCCAAACCTTTTTTAATGTTAAGACAATGACTATCGTTCTAGAATATACACTAGACCAAGGACACAGAAATGTCATTGTTACTGTACAAAATTCTAGCCACTTGTTACTGTAGCATGATGGACCTACTATGTGGTTGGTGATGAAATAGAAATTTCAGTTACTATTATGCCACAATGAATTATGATCCCATTCAAGAAAGTTTTTCTATGTGTCTATAACAATGATATTCTATATATAATTTAGATCATGAATATAGTTAAATTTATACCTATCTGTAGACATATGAATTATTCCCCAAATATTGATAATCTCTATGTTCTTCAACTTTTTCTTGTTCTTTTGTTTTTTCTCAATCTCACTCTAATTTATAAAGTCATTCTTAATTGTTACTCAAAAATTTCATTAACATCTATTATATAACATTTTATCCAGTCTCATTATACATTCAAAGAGTACGGATGTAACTTTTAAGGGTTTAAAATATTTTTTATTTCATAAGACATATAATGTCATATGAAATATAAAATTTTTTGAGATGTTAAAAAAATATTTTAAAGAAATAAAATTAAAATATATTATGTTGTTACGATGTTCTTTAGAAATTAAAAATCACAATCGACCACATGGCCATGGACCAAGTCGTGATTGAAGGAACACCAACTGTCGGTGGTGATAGATGTTGATATGAATCCCATTACCATAAGAAGAGATTCCATGTCACAATTACATGATCACATGGATATTTATTGGGTGTTAAATACAATGGTCTTTATAAAGATCTTAAATTTGGAAAGTGGATTGAATCATCATGAAATTAGAAATAATAGTCTTCATTGAAATTTTTAATGATAATTTGAATGAGTCTAAAACTGGAAAATATCCACTATATTTGGAGAATTATTTCCTTCCATATAAACAAAATTTAATTAGAATTTTATTTTTGAAGATTATAATAATGATATTATTGTGTGAATAAATTTGTGTAGAAAAAAGTGGAAGGTTATTTGAATTGATAGAACTCACAAAAACTATGTGACAAAATTTTGAGAGGTTGTTAATATAATATTATCAAAGAGAGAACATGGAATATGGAGTCAATAATAATTATATAATTAGATTTTGTTCTTTAATACTCAAATTTATGAATAAAATCATGTCGTGTGATGTTCTGGAAAGCTGACCATGTAAGGTGTTCTTGTTATGAAGATTAACTAGGCATACTGACTTGAATTATACATGGTAAGACTATTTGATCATGTATTTTTAGTGGGAAAATCAACATAAATTGCCACATAAGAAGCGTAAAGTTTAAGGATATTTTTTTAATTTTATCATACATTTATTAGTGAGTTGTTTCTTATAGGGATACTCAATCCTAATCATATTGAGACTCCTTATTGATAGGAATGTGATTCTCATTGATTATAACAACATGGGGATATGGTAGAATAATCAATGATTGGGTATCCTAAAAAATCATATAAAGGAGTTAATATTTATGGATTAACCTTATAAATATTATCTAAAATTATATATCATATTACTATTGTGCACAAGGGGTAGTTGTGGAAGTATATTTAGTGTATTAGGACCTTAAAAAGTCTAAGAGGTTATAGACAAAATGAATAATTCATAAAATAAAACTAATGATTCTCCCCCAACTCATAGAGGTCGATCCAACCAGATTCATATCATAAGATATTATTATCTAATATTTATTCTAAAAAACCTATCATGGATAGAATTCAGAATAAAAACTCCAAAATTCATAAGGTGCTCAAAACATATTATGATGTAAAAATTGTTACACCTCCAAAAGGTGAGACAAATAAAGGAAAAAATGGAACAAAAAAATCATTGATGTGGAGTAACTTAGGATGTAAAATGGTTGTGATAAGGACAATATATAATAATAAAAGATTTAAGAGTTCAAGGGAACTGTATTGGGTTTTGGTGAGGAGGTTTGGGGTTTCTGGTAGTAATGGATAAAGATGTGGGAGATATACATCTAAAACCTACGAGGGTGATGATTTATCAATGGATAAAAAATGGTGGATTATTCTAGGGTCTGGTTGGGGATGAATTGGGTTATCTGGTACACATAAATGAATCTATCAATGTTTCTTTAGAAATACAAATGGAGAAAAATAGATGAATATATGAGATCAGTGAAGGAGGTTGAATGGATCCCACAAGTTGTCTAGTATATAGGGGGATGTTGAAAGACATGATTCATCTTTTAAATATTGGTATAGGTGGAGTGTGGGGGTAAGGGAGGTTGGGGAATAGGTGAAGGTGCGGAGGTAGTGAAGAAAAGGAGTGGCTATAGCAGTGACATGGAGGGAAAATGATATGGAAGGAGACAATAGGAATTCACAAATAGAAATTGGGTTTTTATGAAGAAAAATTAAATTATGATGGGGGAGATGGTATAGAAGGTGATGTGTAAGGGTTATGAGCATTTTTTAGGTGTTATATCGATAAATTTATGATATTTTTACTATGAGATGAAAAAGGATGGACTATGTTTGTTATCTGGGGGAGGAAGTGAATCAAACAACCGTTAATAGTTTTAAATAATTAATGAAAAGAAAATAATTGAATGAGTTCAAAAGCTAATGGGGTTGGTTGAAGGATAGGGAAGTAAATGTAAATAAATAGGAATAATATTTAATAAATTATGTAAAAACACATAATTGATCAAATATACCCCTTTATTTACTTTTTCATTAGTATCATCCATGATAACATCGTTTTTGTTATGATCCCATAATATATTCAATCTCTAAACACTATAAAAATAAACAAATCCACAATGATAGAAACAACGGAACCTCTTCTATAGGTTTGGGCATCCAATCATGACACATTTATTTTATTGACAAGCTAAAGTGAATTTTTTTTGGAAGAAAATTATGACAATATTTCACTTTAAATCAACATTTACATTCTATTCCCGATAAAATTTATCCCTTATAACATGTGTTCCAGCTAGACTAGTCCAAATGTAAATTTTTACCCAATGATTGTAGAATTACTCAAACATATTTTATAGAATAAATCATCCCAATAGAAAATTTATGATAAAAACATTAATAGAAGTCAAACAAAAAAACAAAATTTATAACCAATAAAATATACAATAAAAACATGTTTTAAGACTAATAAAATAAAATTAAATATAATAAATCTAACAATATTTATTTAATAAAACAATAATAAATCTAAAAATAATAATTAAATATAAAATTTTTTTACTATTAATAATAATTAAATTTAGAAACAATAGAAAAAATTGCATTTTAAAATTCAATAAATTAATAAAAAAATTTATAAATAATAAAATTTCCCAAAGTAATTGTTTTTTTAGTATATTTAATAAAATATTATTGTTCTATTATTAAAAATAATAATCAATATTTATTTATACTTAATTTATAATAATAATAATAAATATAAAATTATTAATTACATTAACTAATTATTAGGGATGTTACATAATAATAAAATTTTATAATTTCTACCTAATGTAATAAATTAGTATGTGGCTTTATACTAGTTGGTTGTGACCTTGACTAGAATTTAGCAGGTTTCATATTCATGTCTCCATATCAATGTGAAAATGTATATGCGTAGGTGATTTTCCTATATATTTATTTCCCTCCATCTAATTTATATTAATAATTATATTTATAAAAATTGAAACATTATTAACAGTTATAATTTATAATAATATAAAAAATAACCATTATTAATTTAGTATCACAAAAATAATTTCAATTATATTTTAAAATATTTTAAATTAATAATTATCATTTTTACATTTAATAATTTCCAATATTATTTATAATAATTACATTTTAAAAAAAATTATTTTTAACAATATATTCATTTATTAATAATAATAAAAATAACTCTTAAAATTAAGTTAATATTTTAAATAATTTTCATTATTATATATGAAAATAATATGTTGTGAAATAAAAAAAATAAAAGGGTTGATATTTAATATAAGACCCCGACATTAAACAATACATAATCTTGAATTAAGTTATTAATTCCCATTGAGGATTATTTTAGGTTTAGAGCATTTGATAATTAATTCATATATTGTACATAACAACATAAATATTACATATAGATAATTCTACTGAGTATCCATTTTTTCATAAAATAAACACCTATAAAATATGAAACATGTTTAGTTTCATGTTTTAATCAGTATGACTTTTCCTTAATCCCATCTTTGACCCTATTCATCTTTAAGTCCTATAAAAAACATTTCAAATCCTATGATGATCATAAAAATCTCAGTAAGGGATACATTAAGAAAAAAACTGTTAGTTTTTTCAAACAACAAGTAAACCATAATTAATTTATCATAACTTAATACCTTTCACCTTTAATAAGCAGTAAGAACACTACAATGAAAATAATCTCATTTCTAACCCTTTTTATTACCAGAATATTATAATAATTCACATAGAAAGCTACATGTGGCATATAAATGTAACTTGGTACATAACCATACTTAAATGAAATAAATAAATGGTCCACCTCTACACATATCACTATATGGAATAACCATATGGCCGACCTACATACCCAATTAATTAGAGGTTATAACATAATCACCCTTATGAGGTTTATCGCAGAACCACCCACCATTTGGTTTATCACGTAACCACCTGTCAAATGTCCACATACCATTATATAATAAAAACACATAAAATATTGAAAATATAAACATTTCACTAATAACATTTAATTTGAAATTACAAGAAATTATTTCAAGATATTGAAATACTCATTTCATTTTAAAAAATATTTTCAACACAAAAATATGTAAAATAGGTATATGGTATTTATTTTCCATTTAAAAATATTTGATCTTGTTAAGGATGCCAAATATCAAATAATGCTCGTAGCTACTGAAAGGATATTGTCGTCGTATTGGTTAAATACAATTATTTTTTATTTTAGTAAAATAATTTTTAGAAAAAATTTTCCCTTTGAATAAAAGTACAAGTCAAAGTGGTTTATTATAGACCATGTAAAATAAATTTTCTCATAAATTAAAACATTCCTCTATGAAAGGACATTGAGATGATGTCCCTTACCTTGAGTCCAACTTTTCATGTTTGTTCCTTGTTCTCCCCGAATAATAAACATAAGTTAATTTATAATTGTTTTAGAACATTTTTAATGTTTATTATTCCTTTTATATCACTTATTAGAACTTAATAAACATAAAAAAAATTAAGGTAATATTCGTCGTGTTGTAAATATTCGGTATATGAGTAAAAAATGAACATGTTATAATTACAAATGGTCCATGTGATCAATAGAATATTTTATCCAAAATGATATTCTTGATTTAAATATCATAAATATCCAATATATATATATATATATATAATCATACATATCATTTGCAGATAAGAAATGAAATTCACCATTCATGGAGACGGTAAGTGATACGTACGTATGTACGCTACTTTTATTTCTTTTTCATTTTTAATGGAATGAAAAATAAATGATAAATATGTATATTATAATTCTAGTATAATATCATATTTTATATATGTTACATAATTCTAGTAACTCCATTATTTGTACGTTCCATGTATGGAATAAATGAGTCATGTAACTTTGAGGGGGTGGTAGTCCGCATTTTCTCAAATGAAATTATCTTATTTTCCTTCCATGGAAACAATAAAGTTATGATATAAATGAAAAATAAAGAATCATAGAGACAATATAAATATAATATATATCACATTTAATTATAGTTCCATTATAATGGCCCCCATGAGAGGTGGAAGGGAAAAAATCGAGCAATCATCATTTTGTGAGGTAGAAGTTTTTCTAGATACAGAAACAGTGTGTTTGAATCCTTTAGTAAGAGGTGTGTGTTTGTATAGTTATAATCCTTCCCATAACAAAATCTAATTATATTAATGATAATTTCATTGTTATGTAATCAAATAATAAGAATATAATAGGGATTGAAGAATTAAAATAATGGTAAGGAACTTTAGAGAAGATGCTACCTCTTAAAACGTGTAACTCCCTTTGATTTGAGCCAAAATGCTTTGTTGAATTGCCTTATACCAAAGGTAAGGATTATAGTAGAAATAGAGGGATGTAGGGAGATTATTTGGGCAGATGATGGATAATACAAGGGGCTTGAGAGGTGTCGGTAAATGGGTAGAGGTGATGTCCTTTTATAAGAGGGAGGAGGGTTACTTTAGGAATGTTTGAAATATTATTTTATTATGAACTAAATTTAGATTTTCAAAAGAACAAAAACTCATTTAATTTGAATATAATATGAATATTTCTCGAAATCCTCTCAACCAATATTTTTCAGACAAGGTTTGGTTTCAAAATCGACCTTATCATTTTTCATTAACCCTTAGTTAACTTATTTGACTCTTACAATGTTTTCTATTCATACTATATGGTTAATATAGATACTATAAAATTAAAATTGAACCTTATGAGGTTCATTAATTTAATTTTAAACATTATCTATGTCATTTGGTTGAATCATATATTTTTAGGACTATTATATCATTTAATAACTTAGAATTTTCTTTAAAAACTCATTTATGTCAATTTATATACTATTAATATCATGACTTTTAGAAAATACATAACAACATGATTCATTCGAACAAACTTTATTAATTAAAATATGAAAGTTCATTATTATCCCTAAAATTATTAGATGGCATAAAATGTTTCAAATAAATTTATTTTAATTTTTATAATTACATTTGAATTATTATTAAAATATGGGCCCAGCCTGACACCCATGTAATAGGAAGGAGGAGATCACAATGGCCTATAATACGCGAGTCCAAGAGAATAATTTGAAAAAAAATAAAACCCCCCTTGGGAAAGGACCCCACACCAGTAAAAAATTGAATGATAATCAGAAGATGATGCTCGGGATGCAAGATAGTTGGAAGATTTGTTCCCCCACTCCATCTGTGGGATGTGATCATATCTTCATTGATGAAATGCTTTTACCTGCGAACCTGGTAGGTGATGGACCATGGAATGGGAATAAGGCCATGAAGAGAGTCAAATATGAACATAGAGTTTATCTCTAACACAATAAGCCTAATGTTTTTCTCATCACACAAATCCAACCCAGTATGCATTGCCTTTACCTCAGCCAGAAGAGACACGCACCCAACCTTAATAAGTTGTAAAGGCAATGATAACAGAACCTATGGAGTCACACACAAGACCCCCAACATGAATCTCACCCAAGATACAACATCCATCTGTGTTGAGCTTATTCCCCCTATATCTTGGGGACCATTAGATCCACTGACCAAGATAGGAGGGGACAGAAGGAGGTGCACCAACAAACCCAAATAAATTTGGAGAACATAATGAAGGAGAAACCTGTGTCTTTTTTACCTAACCAACAAGATTCTGTAACAAGTTTTTTGTTCGGAAGGAAATAGTAGTTTATGAGATAAACCTTCCCTCAATCCATAAATTTTTCCTTGAAACCCATTAACACTGGATCCTGGCAACAAAGATACAGCCTCGTGCTCTCATTTCAAAAGACTTAACCCCTACACCTTGGAACCAATGCTCCAAAAAAATTATCACCACAATTATCCTAAAATTCCACACCAGTGAAGCCACCAAAGCAACTCCACAACCATTGATCCCACATCCCCTTTAATAATAGGTGATGGAAGGACTCCACTTCATGCGAGCTTCAAAAAAACATCTCAAAGAAAGGTGCACTCTACAATGCTGGACATTATCATCTGTTGGGAGGGCATTGTTTCTAATCCACCACACAAAGAAATTAAGCTTAGACAGGATTCCCTTGAACCAAAATGTTTCACCCCAGGCATCACTATCCAACATTGCATGCACCAACATGCAATAATACTTAACCACGAAGGACCTAGAGGCCATACCAATGAAGTCAAAGTGATCTAGCTCCACCGATAGCTTGATTAATTCAATGAACTCCCAATAATATCAATCTATAATAGAGATGATGAACCTATGGTACAAGCCGGTTTTACAGAACAAAATTTTCAGAGCTAGAAATAAAGGGAACTAAATATTCACCCCTCTCTAGTTTTGAAACTGGAAGCTGATATCCCCTCAAAACACAATCCATCACACCTTTCCCTAGAGCTCAGAATGAAATGCATTCACTGCACATCATAAGGTAATCACTCCATCATCATTGTGAGATAAATATATTTATTTATTTGAGGTATAAAATTTATAAACAAAATAGCATGATGTATGAAATATTTTTATATTTCTATTGACTATTTATAGTCAAAAACAGCACATATATAACTCTTTATAAAAATTGTTTTAGTAAAAGATACATGTTTGGGTTATATTTTCTATAACATTAATTGAAAAGTAATTAAATTTTTTTTCACACCCAAGTGATCCATGGGATCTCAAAACTGACCCAAGGATGACCATGTTCAGACATATATCATACAACAATATTATAAATTTTTTTTAGGACAATTTAATGTTATTATAATATTATTTTTTACCCTTATTTACCAGATTTACCCTTTTACCACGGTAAAAAAATATTTATTGATGTTACTATTCATAATGTCTAAAAATAAAAGACACAGATTTAAAGAATTTAAAACTTTTGATTCAAAATATGGTATCCATTTATTCATATACAAAACATAGAACTTGCCGATATTAATATAAAATTAATTCCCATTATCGAAACAAAAAAAATGTTTTTAAGAAGTAGAAAATACAAAAAGATTGAATTTTTTTATGTCCAATTTCAATGTGAAAATAATTTCAATGAAAAAATAGAATGAAATGATAAAAATATAATACAATTAAGTTTTAAAACCAACTAAAATTAAAATCTGACAATATGAATAAATTAGATTAATAAGTAGTTTTGAATTAAAATCCAGTATTTTCCACTCTTCATTAAAAAATGAACTTTGTCAGACAAATACCAATATTTCATGAAAATTAAATTTTTATGTCTTTATTATAATGAAGAATATTATTTTGTCAAATAGAACATATAAAAGTGACAAAAACAAGATTTTAAAAGGGTTCTCCATCAAAAAGTGGTAAATCAGACTTTTAAAAAATATTAAAGTATTTAATGGTTAAAATCAGATTCATTATTATTTTAAGCCTCTAAAATTTATTGGATAAATGTAAAAACATTTAACAAATATGTGTAATAATAATTTATTTATTTATATTTATTCCCGAAAATACAACATCTATGCATTAACTATTATTTAAATATTATTATTATTATTATTTTATTTTTTGGTATAACTCAAAGTTGTGTACAATGTATTATTTCAAAAAAACTTGTTGTTATGTGTTGGGTATTCTATCGAAAAAAGTGTCATATTTAACATAAAATTAATATCTTATTCATAAATATTAATATAAATGAACATGAGTAATTATATAAATATATAGGTCGTTGCATTTAATTTTAGAATCATAAGAATTTCACTAATTTAATAATTTTCAATAGTTGTCCATAATGATTCAGGATAACACACATTATGTAATCTCTATAGGCCATCTATAACCATGTAACTAAGTAAAAAATTAATCAGGCAATCAATATTCCCAATAATAAATTATTTATCCATAAATATATAATTTAGATAAGAATTGTGACTTCTATCGATATAATATTTCTTTATAACACCCTCCATAAATGTCATCATTTTCAGGATATCTTATTTATATGACAACACTAACAAAAACTTTATCAAGAAAACTAAGTGAGAATACCATATGATGTGAAAAATAGTACAACATTCTCAACTTCCCATGTAAAAATTATGATAGTCATTTAATAATAATCCTTCATTTACGATCATTATTCACATTAAAAATATCATTTGTTAATGGGAATTAAAATACATTATCTATATTTTCCATTTCAATTTTATTGCACACTTCCCTAGTACTGAAAAAAATAAAAAAATATGCATTTATTATTAAAACATAAAAACTTTTAAATATAAATTAATGTTTATTTTTTTGTCACATTAATTATTTCTGTAGAAAGACTTGAACTTTTGGTTTCTAATTTGACCTAATATTCCATATTGACATTTTTACTTATATTTACTCTCATTTTTTATGATGAATTTTTTAACCAAGATTGTTAAAACAAATAAGACATGGGTTTTTCTATATTATTATAATATAATTATTTAATTATCTATTAAGGACACAAATTATTTCTTGATAATTAACAACTTAGATGTCTGATTTATTAACTACCATTGTTTGTTTTATCCCAATAATTGTGAGAACATATCATCATTGAAATATTGTTAATTTATTTTTGGATACATTTATTTTCACGAAAATAAATTAAATTCGTTAGGGATTTTCAGGTTGATTTTATCTCTAAAAGGACCACCAAAATTTCAAATAGCAACATCAATTAGATGGAATTCAATATTTTTGTTTATGAAATATAAAATTAAATTACATATAGTATAGGATATTATAATTTATATCACATAAATATCAATCAACTAATCACTATATAAAAATATAATTATTAGTCAATGTGATGAATATTCTAACATATTAAGAATAATGTACCTCACTAAGAACATTGTAAGGTTTGGAACTATTTTTAATACTAATGAATCATAGTATTGATACTTTTTAAAAATATAATGCTTCAAAATAAATTCATTTATAATATCAGAATCATTAGTATATTCCAAATCATAACCAATTATATTTTAACATTTTAAACAATATCTTATTATATTTTGGTATCAATACAACATGGAAATTTTTCACTACATTGAGGGTGATTTCTATAAAAAAACACGTAATTTGGTTTTAAATAATTAATTCCACTTTTAGAGGAATTCAATTTTTTATTATTCATTACAAATAATTGAGAGATCAACCGGACATCAGACATTTCTCGAAGTCATTATCTATATTTATAATTCTTTTTATTCAATAAAATATAAATTTCTTCCAATAAAAAATGACTAGATTAATAGACTTGTATAATATAAATAACATCATATTTATCGGTCACATTATCTAAATAAATTATCATTTTAACATGAAATTCCCATTGCTTTTTTCATGAATAAAAATGTTAAATAATATCAATGGAACCTCTAGTCAAAACGATGATATGTATTATGAAGTATATATTTATAAATTTGTATATTCTATCAAATCCATTGAAATATATAACATTACAAATAAAATAAATAATATTTAATTATTATATTCAAAAACTATTCATTAAATTGACATTAATGTCATGTAATGTTAATAAAATCTATTTTTCAAAATAACATTTATTATATATTTTTTCTAAAAAATGATCGCACAAGTTAGAATAATTCAACATTATTATTTCTATAAAAATATTAATTATTCCAAAATAATTTATTGAAAAAATATAAAAAATTGTTTTTGTTTTGGGTTAATTGAAAATAGTGGGAAAAATACCATGATCGAATCTTATTGACATTTAGAAATCATTAAATATGAGTTTCATGAGTTTTTTATGAAGTTAGAGTTATTTTGGAAGAGAAACAAAGTGGCGCATTATAAAAAAATCAAACACACCTTGGTAATTCACAATATTTTCAAAAAATGTTTAGTCATGTGTATTTATTAAATAAATGATGCATAAAGGTTGATTGCTTTATTTAATGGACAAAATGTCATATATATTTGAACACATCATGATTATGAGGATATGTTCAATGTGTTAACCACTAATAATATATAAAAACACCTGGCGTTTACCGATCATGGTTTTATTGAGGTTACTTTGGTTGATATAGTTTCATAAAAATGCCTTGTTTGACTTAGTATTAGAAAAGGGATATTTAAAATGAAATTGTTCATTATTATCTATCACCCATAATGATATAATTCATGTCATAAATTTGTGGTTCAATAAAATTTAAAGGAAGATGTTGTGTTGAATTGTAACATGTCATGATTAATATATCTGAGGTATTTCAAAAATATAGAAATGAAGTGATTCTCAGGAAAGATTTGCAGAACATGCCTTAATTATCATAAGATATTTTTACAAAATATCAACACATTGGGGTGAAGGATTGTAAGTTATAGTTTTCAAAATAACTAAAATATTGGTAAATTTGACTACCCATCAAATTTAAAAAACTATAGATATGATATGGATATATGATTTTACATAATTTGATGCCTTTTACTACCCTTTAGGATTTAATGACTTAAGGAATTATTAGTGGTTATCTAACCAACATGAATATATCTTAATTATTGTTAACATATTTCAATGTTTGAAGGAAGGCTATAGAGGTGCTTATGATACAGAGAACATCAAGATGCTGAATCTTATAGATAGTCCTATATATATGTGTAAAAATTGAAATATATGAAAAAATAGGGATTCCTTGCTAGCCATTGATGTACTTTTACAATGTAAGAATAATAAGGGAGTGTTCATCAATCAGATAAAGGTTTTCATTCCTTTAAAAACAGAGGTTCAACATTTAAAAATGAAATCAATGGTGTAATACTTATCTTTTTTTATATGTTTTATTATATTAAAATGTAATTGATGATGTATTAATAATGGAGAATAAAAAAGTGAGATTTTGAGTTTGAAGGTGGTAAACCAAGAGGGACAACAAGTTTTATTTTTATTATAAAATCACTATGATTAGTAAATTTCACACACCATTACTTCATTTTTTGTATACTCCTTAGACATATCCCATTGTTGTTTAACTAAGTGAAAAAATGTGTCTCATGTTATTTATTTATAATTTAAACATTGGAAATGGTAATATTTATTACATACCATATGAATATTATTATTGAAATAGAATTTTTGACTGAAGTACCTTGACTCAACCTTATTAAAACATCCTCATTATGTCATCCCCTCTCCTCTATTTCTATGTCATCGCATCTCTTTCCAGTCATCTATATCAACCACTCTGCTACTTTGTGATTCCCCTCCTCTCTAAAAGTTCTATTTCCCCCTCTCTACCATTCATCCCCTATGCTTTATAGTGTATTATCCTTCTCTCTCATTTTTCATGTGAACAATGTTTTTAAGATCTAAAGTCATACTTGTAATATATCCATCAGAAGTAGTGACACCACTAAAAGTATCAAATATGTAATGATGGTCTGTAACATCATCCATAATTTTTATTTTGAAACATCGATGTCCAATCACCCCAACCACCATACTGATATGACCCTTTATTTATTTGTGATCCTCCTTATGGTATTTCTTTTGGAAAATGAAATATAGTTAACGAATATAGGACCTAAAAACAAGAAATAAAAAATAAAAATAACCATAAAAATAAAATTTCTTTGATAGAGTCCTATAACTATGAGAGAATTAAAAAAATTATTCATTAAAGGAGATGTTTTGGTTATAATAAAATTCAAAACTTGTATAAATCATACCCAAATTAATAGATGATGTCCCACCCACACCGGCTTCTGGTTTTTGCATCTTTTGATGCTCTCCTTCAAGTCTCACCCCTCCGTGGTCTCCACATCCATATTTAGATCTAGACCCATAAGAAATTGTGTGCACCCTTATTGGATTCATAGGAAAGTGAGCCACTCCATCCTTTTCCAGGGCCTATCGGTGTTCATCAGTCATACTCCGCATAGGTTGTCAAATAGCATTCTTATAGACACCCCTGACCAGTCAACCAATCAACAACCCCATCCAAAATGTGAAGTAATGCATCCTTTGACTTGGGATACATTCAATCACATGTATAAATAACTACCTCAACCTCCAAAATATGGTTCACTATTCTTGTCACATTTCCATTCTACCACTAATGAATGTCTACAATATTTCTTTCTATAAATCTATGATAAATTCTTTCAGTGACTTTTTGTTAGAGTGAATTATGAAAACCCTTAGTGGAACATCAATAAATCTCACTCCACATCTAGTGTCTACATATTTCATCTACATAACTCTATTCATCTATAACATGACTAACATCATATGAGCTCATATAAATGCTAACCCTTCAGATACTCATAATCTGATGTGCACCATTTGTTGGACTGCTTCCACCCAGCCTACTTCAATTTATCCCAACATCCAAGGATACAATCAAAATTGTATTCAAATGACACTTATGAATCCACTAAACATCACTAATTCAACTAATTCAAATAGGATCCTTATATTTTCCTAACTCTGAACATTCCATGGTTCTAATTCAAGGTCTCTATCCAGGTTCCAAATCATTACTTCTCAAGTATATACTTTTGGAGACCCAAAATTCTTCCCAAAAATATTTATCACCTAAAACCCAAAAATATACCTCTTGAGAAATGTTTTCACTAGTAGAGTATAAAAATATCCCAATTGGAGGTGATGCTCACACTAATTTTGACAACAACTCAACTTCTGTTCACACATATTCTATTTTAGTGCCTACATGGTTCTTCACTCCATGCTCTTTCTAGCCATCCAAGAACCCACTAAATAAATTCATCATCTTTATTATGTAACCACAACATATCATTCCAGTAACTATGTGTAAATATTTTGAATACTACAGTGGTATTTTCAACAAATTAATTAGGAACAATCATTCATTCTTTAAATTTAGAGAAGTAACATAAACAATGTGCATCTTTGCATTGAGAAAATGACCTCGCTCCTCCTATATCTTTCTAAGACTCTCCCATAAAGATAAAACATAATCTAAGAACTATTTTCAGTTAATAAATCTTTAGTGACTCCATTAGAACTATAATTTCATTACCAAGAAAGCTGTAAATAGTAACCAGACTAGTGGCACAACATGGACTCAGGTGTTCCTCCTCACATGATAAAGAACGTTGACTAGCAGCAAGATTCTAAGGTGGTACAATAGGGATATTATACCCCATGGTTTTGAGTATCAATAAATATTGGAATAAATAGAATATAGAACACATCCATCACATTAAATTACAAAAAATGAATAAACCAAACGTGTCATAAAAATGGATAATAAAACATTTAAGAATTAAAGTCCAATTTCCCATTGATTGGATCACATAAACGTAAAAACGAAAAGAAATAAAATACAAATGATGACTCATTCCCAAAACCATGCCTCACCTCATCCCGATCCCCAGGCTATGAGAAATCATAGTATGTCATGCAATACTCAGGTCCCTTCACATCATGAACCTACAACTGAGTGAAATGTTTCCTAGGTACCCAAGTTCAATGATGGTCCAAATAAGGTGTGACTATGAAATTGTGTAGGGCACCACCGACGTATCCTCACACACACCAAAAGTGTTGTGATATGTGAATGTTACATGATCTAAATAAATAAATAACTCCTAGAAACAAAGCAAATAATCCATCATCGATCCTTGGGAACAATACCCAGAATGACCATACCATCATTTTCCATTTCCATTGTGTCTCTAAGAACATCATGATTACCACTGCAACCAATATAATGGCCCATGTGACCTTCACCCTTATACATAGTGATAACGATCTGAGGACTATACTCTACCAATTATACTTGATAATGAATTGGGAAGTATCCATATTTTTATCAAATATCAAGTATTTTGTTTTCTCATTGAGCAATGGAAGACGAATTTGAGCCCTAGAAATTTGGAAGACATGACCATTCCGACCGATGTACCACAAGCCCAGACTTCTCTCACATATATAGAGAATCATCCACTACCTTGAACCAAGATATTCTTGGATCCAAATCCATGGGAACCCCACCACTATTATCATCGACCTCCCTGAAGGGAGTTCTCATGACTTCCCATAAGGAATCTGTATGACCTCCCCATATAGAGTATTCACAACCTCCCTTTAAGGATGATTTCAGACCTCCCTCTAGGGTGTATTCAGGACTACCCATTAGTGTGTTTTAAACTTATGATAAACTACCACTGCTTAGGGTTTTAATTTTTTCACCACAAGTATAAACAATAAAATACACTAAAAACCCAAGGAAATCATTACCCCTGCCTACTAAACTATATGAAAACCCCCTTACTAGTGTCATCAACTCACTAGGGAACCCACCAAGGTCCCGTATGTATTTTTAGGGACAACCCACCCAATTCATGTCTCATTGGTGGAGCAACACTCACCCCAAAACTATGTCACTAGCCTAAAATGCTCTATGGCGTCACATGGGTTCTCAAATAACCAACTCTTAATCTATTAATACCAACTCATTACATATAATTAATTTATTAAACACCTATCACGAGGAATCAGTGTCTGAGGAATAACAAAATAATATGGGCCTCACCTATTTTCATCTAAGGAAAACTAGATTGTTCTCAAGGTCCATTAGGGCCTCAGAACATTTTGAAACCTAATATAGGGAATTTAGTTTAATAAGTAAACTCATTTTAGATTTAATATCATAATTTAAATAAAAAAATCAATTATCTCTTCTTTTATGGTCAATGCCTTAGAAGTGTGACCACAAATCCATTAATCATAAAATAACTCAAATAATAACATTGGGCATGTACCAAGGACCCCAATAAAATTTAAGAAGTTATTATCCCTTTTTAATTTACCTCCTAGAAGCTACATGTACACTATCCATGGCAGTCCAATTTCCACCAAAATCTCGACTCACCACCCGAGCTCTAAAATCACACCAAACAGATTAACGTTATTGATTAATTATTACATTTTAAAAAAAAAATCCACAAAATAAAATAATTTTAAGAATAATTTTACTCACTAACCACCAGGGTTGTGTTGGAACTGTGACCAATAACCCACAGCAGGTCTGTAGTAGACTCCCAACAACAATAAAAACCTAATTCCTAACCACCATAAACATTTACAAATAAATTTTATTAGATTTAACCATAATTCTTTTCAAATATAAAATGATGATATATTTTAATAGAAATAATGGAAAACGGGGTGAAAATATTGTCTCGAGACATAGTATAGCTAAGATTCATGGAAGCCTTAGAATCTTCAATGATTCCACTGTGCGCTGATGGAATTGTCCACATACCCTAATCTAGAAAAGGATAATTTTTTAGTGGAAGGGAGATGAAGATGATTAGAGTCCATTGGTGGGAATAACTCACCAATAATTATAAGAAACTATCCAAGAACACATCAAATTAAATGGAAAATGAAATAGGAGGGATAGGCTTAGTGAACTGGATAATGCACACATGGGGGGATAGAAGATTAAATAATTGGAGTAGAAACCCATAAAAATATGCATTTAATAAAATGCATTGTTTTTTTCACATAGTTTTACAAACATTGTTCTAATGATGTTATAGACATAGTCATAGCATACTCCTATAACATAGTGGAGCCACACGATTTACAAAACCATGTGCGATCCTCAAAAATTAGAACTTATTTAGTTTATATAGTTTCATACAATTTCTCTTCATCCATTTTATAAATTCACATCATTCACTATGTCCAAACCAAGCCATAAGGTTTACTCTAATGTCTATCATGGTTAAACATCATCCTTTCTGTGAATGTGAAACATAACATTGATCTTTAGAAATATAAATGGAAACCTCCTCACCCTTAGGGTTATTTAGAGTTTCTCCTAAAATTTTCAGACCAAAAAACTCTCCATAGACTGAAACCCTCTATAAACATTTGAAAAATTAAATTAAATCCCCCATGACTCACTTGATAACAAAAAACACAATGTAGAACACAAAACTTATCCAAAATCATTATATATGGACACTCTAACTCTCATATCCATAATAAGAATCTTAATTCTCAAAAATAACTATACTATAATATTAAGAAAAAAAATTGAAATTTCTGTTGTATTTCATGTATTTTCTATAAACACAGTGTTATAAAAACACATCATTATAACACTAAATGTCCTTGAGAAATCCTAGTGTTCATTATTTTAGTCTTCTGAACCAATACAAGTCACAAATTCATAGCCAAATCATTGTTCTCCTACTTAAATCATTGGATGAGATCTTAGGGCGTATCTCCAAGACCATATAACCCACTCAACCAAAGCTGATCTATGGCCTTCCACCACATGTGGACTACTAATACAGTGCATGACCATACCCACCCACCTCGAGGTACAACCATTTCTTGGTTTATTAATAATTTGTGCTATATAAATTCATATCATACAAATCAGTTGATCATGGATGATTCTATGTCACGGTGCTTCCCACCATCATAATCTCTTCTCATAACACATTATCAATGATCCACTAACCCAGTTGATTTGACTTTTAACTCACCACACATAAATAGAAATAGGGATGTTAGTCCAATTCTAGTACCCTGTCATATTTATGATTTATAACTAAATTGTATGGCTCCCCACTACCCATTAAATGAGCTAGAACATGAAATATTTTCAAATAAAACCCATTTCCAATTCTTGAATTAGACCCATAAAGACAAAAACAATGTATGGGATGTATTTTACAACCCACTACATTTAGTTACATGTGATAATGATATTTAAACCCCTATATTACCGACATTCCCAAGAAATGCTCTGTTTCACCCCCCCCCCCAATATTTCATTGGAAAATGATCATGAGGCCTTAAATCCAGGAGGTTTATTGTGATTGTTTAAACATGTTCACCATAGTTTATCCCCTAACTGATGAAATTCCATATTTGAACCACCAAAGGTGAAAATTTTACATCATTAGCTTTCATAATCACTCACGTGTCCCTAATTAGAACCAAAAATGGATCAACAAAGACCACCCCAATCCCAATGTCACCGCTCATGATCTTTCCAACACCATTCTTAAACTCACACATTTATTTCTCAAGGAATCCAAATATAACCAAATTAATTTATTCACTGAAATAAGAATGCGTAAACAATCACCTAGAACCATCTTCAGGAGTCAATAACCTTTTTACCATGAGGGTCACACATCACATGACTGATATGACACTCCACTCTATAGGTGGGAATCTATCATCACTCCAATAAATCAATTAAAAATCCCTATGACCCATTATCCATCAGTTACTGAGCATAATTAATGGAAGTTTCAATATACTTCATACCCAAGTGTCTTTCAAAACATTGATCATTTCTAGTTCCTGGCTCAAGGGACAACACCTATAAAATATATGTAATTCTCATTTAATTGATGTTCATACCCTCAGAAAACCATTTGTATACTCCCCACCATATGATTTACCGTATACCACACCTTGATTTCTGATGCCACACATCTTATCATCTATATTTTTATGCCACTTTGATCCATTATCATCCTGATTTCTATCTATGGAACCTCAAATTCATGATATCACCATTTATTATAGAGGCAACACCTCTCATTCTCATCTCATGATTTTGGCCTCCACGCTCATAATCATGTCATCAACTCATCACTCCTCATCTCGCATATGATTTCTTAAGGATTCATAATTCTACTAGAACAAATTATATCCAACACATACTACCTCGATATCATCCAAAACTAAAGGGAGTTTACTCCTGGGTAACCTAATTACAAAAATTAACTCACACTCTCATGAGTTATACTCCATCAAAACTATGATCATGCACCGAATTCATTGAACGCTTCTTGTACTGCATGTCAATTCCATTAAACCAAAATTATCCTTGATTCCCTCATTGAAAGGCAAAAAATCTCATTGATTCCTAGGATAACCACACAATTATCCATTATCCATCATCATTTAAAAGTCACGATAATCCACTCGTGATATCTTTATGCCTAAAAAAGAAAATCTAAGATCAACAAAGCTGGGAACTCAACTGATCCATCATTAAAAACTCATCTGCAACACTAAGTCACTAGAACTCAAGGTTATTTGCATATTTAAATCAAAAGGTATCCCATGTTAATTTCCTCAAAACCTACTTTGAGTATACACACCGTCAAGGAATCTCATTCCCTTTCCATGAAACATTCTCAAGATTACCCAGGCTAAACCAATTACCATCAAGGCATCTACCCGTGCATGTACCACCTAACTAACAACACTTCCCATGCATCTGTTTCAATAAGAGAATCTACCCATACTTCCAATATTTATAGAATTCTCATGTCTTTTACAACACCTATATTGAGAAACCCTCAACTGTACAAGCTCACCAAAACACAACTATCATGTGTTGCACAATAAGGTTATTAGACCCTACAACCTAGTTCTCAAGACAAGTCTCATATAATTCCATATCTCCTATAATGAACCTTATGGGAAGAATTCCACTCTCATATCCAACAATACATTATAGCTAAAATTCCAACATATCAATTCTAGGGTTTTACAACCATTTAAGGGTCACCACATTCCAGCATCACTTCCCACACCTAGGGTACCTACCCACTATCATTTTCACACTTAACTATTCCTTGGGGGTCAGTCCATTTCCACCAGAATACACACACAATTAGTATCATCCTAAGATGACCCATATCAAGGAACAATAATCATGAGTCTAGGCTAAATATAACTCTATTCCATAGTATATGAGAAAAAACCATATAGGTTGTTGTTGACACTATAAAAAACTGAATATTTGAAATAACAACACATATTGGGTCTAATAATTAGGAATCACATGAATGTATCGAGCTAAAAGGGACATCACACATACCTTTCATCGATGGTTCATCTCATCACTATGTCCTAGAAGCATCATTCCATTGATCAACATGGAATACCATAAAAAGCAATAAATATTTTTCATGTTCCATATGATTAGAATTTCGCTATGAAATTATATTGGAAACAATCTAATGATATGTAGTTTCAAATTTAAATAGTTGAACATTCATCTTTGGTAAAATTTCATAGATTAAGACATATATGTAATGTTAATATTATATGTAGAGAATGATGCATCGATAGACCCCTCTCACCACCACGTCAAGATCCGAATTCCTATATAAATCATTAATCATAAATACCAAAACCCATGTGTTTAATGATATGTGAAATCACAAATAACTATAATAGCACTAACCAAGAACATCAATCTAATTCCCTTGGAAAACTGGACTTCCACCAGAAGAGGTGTTTTTGATGCACTAGCATGTGTTCCACCACAATCTTTTACACATTCCTATTTCTCTAATATTCTAAATTCCCAATTAGTTAGAAAAATTAAAAACACCCTTTATACCAATTTTTAATGTCTCGAAATGACATGCTATGAATAGTAATAAGACCGATGGTTTCATGTGACATCAGGTGAGTCTATCTATATTATAGATTTTATTGACTACCACTAAGGGTTTGGTGTGATATGATGGGAATAATATACCCCTTATATCAAAGTATCAATAAGGGAAAATATAAATAAAAGATCAAATGCACCCATAATATATGAATACACCAAAAAATCAAAATATTTCATTTCAATAGAAAAACAAACATATAAGTACAAAGGACAGATCACCCACTAAGACAACCAAATAAAAATAATGAAAAAAAGGAAAATATAAATAATTCACTACACCCAATCATAAGTGTCACTGCATCTTAATCTCCATAAACATAGCCATACTACTTGACCATACAAAACTTGGCCCCCTACGCAACCCATACCTAAAACTAAGTGACAATCATCTTAGGTAAGAAAGTGAAATTGTGGCTAGAGAAGGATTTGGATACAAAACTCAGTATGGAACTACCGATGTAGTATTGTACATATTGAAAAAGCAGTGATATGTAATTTTGACATGATCAAAAAAAATATCTAAAAATAGACTAAATAAACCATCATCAATCCCCATATAAATGACATCGGTCGATCATGCCTTATTTTACCATTTTTGGACTATCTTTGAGTGAAACATGATGATTATGCCAACTAATATAATGAACTATGGTTATTTAACCTCGTTATAGATTATAAATGACTTGGGGGATAAACTAACTCTAATATACATGATAATGAAAGGGGGTATTCTCCATAATGGTATCAAAACATGGGGAGTGCTCCATCCCAATATCCAATAGTCCGTACATGTAAGTCCCAATTGTGATGGAGAATCGACCATTCCCACCCATGACTCCACAATTCTCTATAGCCCACAGGTGACTAGAATTCCTTCTTCAACCCAAAACCGAGGAAATCAATGATATAAAAACATGGAAACCCTACCACTATTATCACTAACCTCCTTGAGTAGAGCTTTCATGGCCTCCCATAGGGTGTTTTCATAACCTCCACATTGGTAGTATTCATAACCTTTCTACAAGGATTATTCATCCCCCCCCCCATATGGAGTATTCACAACCACCCAAGAGAGAGTTCCTGATTTGTAATAAAATACCACCCATTGGAGTTTTCATTTTATCACCATAATAATAACTAATAAAATAATTTTTGGAACATAGGGGAAGCCCATACCTAGTCTACTAAAGAATAAAAACTCCCATCTTTATAACAATCAACACAGTAAGCCACCTGCAAGAGTCCCATAAGCCTTGTCATGGTTTACGCACATAGGTTATGTATCATTGGTAGAGGAATTATCACCCCACATCTATCTCACTAACCCAAAGGCTTTAAGGAATCACATGGGTTCTCAAAAGGCCATACTTTATTCCATTTATACAATCTCATCATATTTTTAAAATTTTGTAAAACCCTATTGGAGTTGGAACCTTGTAACCAAATTTTTTATTACGTGATTATGTGTTTCATTATTAATGAAATTTTCTTATCATGTCATTATTGTTCTAATGAATTACATTTACATGAGATAATGTACTAAAAATATATATTTTACACTAAAAATCTCATAATATCACCCTTCTATGATGAGAACTAGAAGGTTACCTAATATTTTTCTTGAATATTGTTCTATGGACGGATGATATTATTTTATGGGACATATATTATATGGTATATTAGGGGTATAAGGCTTATTATACATTGATACATCTTCTCATGGTGTTCTACCTTATCAATCCCTAAGATGGGTGGTTATCAAAATAGACTCGTCAAAAGGAAATTTGTGTTTCCATGTGTCATTAGATGTTTCCATCTATGGTTGTGTGTATCAATACTTAGTCTTTATGATCACAATTAATGGATATCAGTAATAACATACTTTTCTGTATTAATGAAAACCATGATGAAATATTTTCATAGAAATATGGGATGTGTTGGGTGTATAATGGTTGATATTACATTAATGGATGAGCAAGAAAAAATTTATCCCTTCCTTCCCTTGGTGGAAGTAAGTATCATAGTATCTTTTATGGGAATGAAATTTCTAATAAAAATCAGGTTCCATGGAGGGTGAGTTCATTTCTAGAATGTTATATAAATAGATATTTAGAATATGGGTTGGTGGAACCATCATGCAACCCACTTGATTTGATATGTTGTGATAAAGGGATTATATTACACAGTAAGCATTCAAAAGAAGTTAGATTTCATTAAAAGATTAAATTATATCCCTATGGGTTCCTAGTTGTGTTGTTAGACTCTAACATTGGACACTATGTGGTTATATCTAATTACAATGAGATAGGACAATTGGTTCGCATGCTATGTGTATCCATAATCCTCGTTAAATTCAACTATTGAGTTTATCAACGTAAAATAAATTACATTTATTTGGGTTTTGTTGATCATCATAATTTAATCTCAATTTATTCCATAGAATAAGTGAGTTAAATAATAATGGTTTGTATTGGTTTATAAGGTTTGTAAAATATAATATTTATTATATTATATTTATTGATGAATAATGTTCTGACATTTATTTAATAAATAAATAGTCATTATTCAAGAATTAGTCAATGTTGAGGAGGCAAAATTGAATAAACTTAACGGTCTAATTGGAATTTATATAAATGATATATATTTATATTCTTAAAGTGTTGTGAAAATAAAATGATTAATAATAATAATATTAGTATTATTAGACATGGGGTTAACTATGAATTGTTATGTAGGGAATGGGATTGCGTGAGATTGTCCAACACTAAACCTACCATAATAAATATCAAATTTTTAGTCATTCTTCAATGACTCTTGTTGTGCACATGAAAATAGAGGCAGAATATCAAAATCTATAAAGGGATATATAGAAATCTAGAATACTTCTTCACTCTCTTCCACCTATCTCAAGATATTGAATGGACCTTCATATTCATTACTCCTTCCAAAATAATTATTCTATGATCAAATGTCAACAACATAAGTGATCAAAATTGGTCGTTCTAGAACCCATTGATTTTATGATGACATTAAAATAATTTAATGCATGTGTGGATTATCTCTAGAGGGATTATGTACTTGAATATTTTAGTTTGACGATGGTTAGATGCGATCAAGTCAACCAAATCATCCTCAAAGGTGAGATTACAAGTTTACATAACTCTGCATCTACTCAAAAATAAATTATAAATTACATGTGGAGATCATTTACATAAAGTTTTAATATTTTTATTTCGTCAAGTAATATTTTCTATTAATTTTACATGACATTATTTGTTATGTTCAGAAAATATTATCCATAAATTAATATGAAAAGACGATTTTTTCATGCTATCCAAGGTGATTTTTTCCCTCATAACCTAAAAATAGTATCATATGGTCCACATGTTTAATTTTTAATTATTTATTATTTATTTATTATTTTCATATGTATTTTTCTTTTACTTATATCAATTATTTTTAATTTCTAACATCTATCAAATATGTCTCTTTCATTCTACATTCTCGCTAATATAACCAGTAATGATTATGATTATAAAAATAAAGAAGTATCCAAAAAACTATCTAAATGTTCAGATGTTTCTTAATTTATAAAAACATAGTACACGAAATTTACATACTATATACACACCATGGATTATTGTTTTTTCAAATGTGTCTCATGATATAACTGGATCAAAGATCCAATAGAAGTGGATCAGTTTGTAGTTCCATGCAGACTCGAAAACAACTTAAAGGATAACATGTTGTATAACCATCGTACAAGACATTTATTTATAGAAACCATCACTTTTCATAAATTAAAATTACCTAACTTTTGTAGAATACTTAAAACACTACACAAACAGATGCCCAAAGACCATATTATTTTAGTGGCTTTGGATACAAGGAAACATAAACATTGTTACATGAGTGAGTTACATTATCTCCCACTAGGTTATTCTTGAATTGGACCCTTATTAGACACATCATACATAATACATATCTTTATAAATTGGGGATGGAAACATATAAAAAATAGTGTGAGATAAGATACTCATTAAGGGGAAAAAAGGGAGACATATGATAATAATGATGAACACATGGGTATGACAACATTATCGAGAAAATAAAATATCATACCATGTATATAAAAGATTATATACAAGAATAATGTCTTAATTATTGGTTGTTCATAAGAAATTTATCATTAGGAAAAAATAACATAATCCTAAAAATCATAACATTGAAATAATACATTGAATTATGTTAGAAACATAATAATATATAATTATTTATATAGTAGTCATGGAATCAGTTCTTATTCCATCATAGTGGACAAAGTCCATTACTGAACCAGGTTTACACCATCATCAAGCCCTGTATTACTAAACTGAGCATACTCCTTGTTCCAAACCTATAATACTGAACCAATTTCATTTATCAATCCAACCATATATATCTCATGAGATATAAATATTTAACTAAAGCATTGGAGGTATAATAGGTACCACCCATCCCATAATCAAATCATGAATACATGTTCCACAAAATCATTAACAATCATATCAAAACCCATGAAATTAAATGGGGTTCATAAACATGTAATCATATATTAAACTATGTGAAATGATAGGTTTCACAATATTTTCATTAAGTCATAATCCATGAATGTAAGCGGGTTTTATAAGCATATAACCCGGGAAAGATAAATGGTTTTCATAAATATGTAATATGTGTAAGGATAAACTTGTTCTATAAACATATTTCCATTAAAACCTAAAAAATTCAGATACATAATATGAATGTATACATTGAATAATATCCCCATAAATTCATGAGTAACATCAAGGAATGCCATATTAGATGGGAAATTTTTATAAAATATCTTTTAAAAACATTTCTTGAGGAAAATATCCTTTATTCCATGAAAATGGTTTTTTAAAACATAATAGATTTTGAAAACAATTTTTATTAAAAATATATTGAAAAGTTATAAATAAGGAATAAAAATTATATTAAAAACAATTTTCCCTTGAAAATTTATAAAATTAATCCTGAAAACATTTATCAAATCTTTTTCCTTGAAAACATATAAAAGAAGATTCAAAAATATTCAAAAATATTTTCATTGAAAACACTTTTATTACTTATATTTAATGTGTGAAATCATTTTTATATCCATTTAAATGAAAATAATTTTAAAATATATAATTATAGGATGAAAACTTTTTGAAAACCATTTGATTTAAAATACATATTAAACCTATAAAAAAACATTGAAATTGTTTTCAAACTGATTTCTTTGAAAATAATTTGAAAACATATAAATAAAGAATTAAAATTTTTTAAAACCATTTATTTAAAATAAATTAAGAACATATAAATAATTCTTGAAAACATTTTTAAACCCTTTTTAGAAAACATAGTATCGAAAGAACACCGATTTCGGATCGAAGAGGGTGGTAAAGTCAAAATTTCTTAAATTCATTCTTCATAATATTATGTACCAAACACTATGAATAATGGTATCAGTATATTAATATATCTTTAATAAATATAGTTAAATAAATATCAATATTTTTCTTGAGATATGGATCATAATATTTTATCAAAGTAAGTATAATCCTAAACAATCTTAAAAGGCGATGGATTTTCCAATAAACTCTTACCACTTGGTAAAATTGAAACATACACCCCATTTATGAAAAAAAATTATAGGTACCTTAAAATGTGATGAAAATACATAAATTCTTGTATAACATTTAAAATTACTATATAAACCTCATGGAAAAATATAGTCGCATAATATGGCATGTGTCTAAAATTTGGAAAATTGAGACAAAATTACTTTACAAATTTAATAACTTTTGAAATATAAAACCATTGAAATAAATATCATCAAATGGATAGGTAAATACAAATAAATTTAATTAAAATAATCATAAAATTTATCCTTGGGTAGTAGACAAACCACACAAAAGGATTGGGTGATGGAAAACATGTATCTCACAAAAAAGTAAGATGAAATTCTATTTCCATGTGTCTTGGCTCTCATAATAATCATTGAAACCTCTTCTAAAATAAATATAAAATTATTATACACATATTTCAGAACCATATTATTATATATAAAAAAATCTATGTTTTTATTATGTCTTTACATTCCCCGCTTATTAACAATTCCTTGTTAAGGTTATGCATCGTATAATATTCACATTATTTTTTTAATGTGTTTTAATTTGTCATATAATTGGTCCTTATACTTATATAAGGATTTAAAAAATATAAACCATGATATAAATATCATTTATATTCTGTATATTTGTATTATAATTGTCTATATAATATAGAAGTATGAAATTGAATGCGTCGTCCATGGAGACGATATGTCGTATGTACGCGTGAAAGTTTATTCTGTTTAATTGGTGAATTGAAAGATAGATGTTAAATGAAATATATGTATATATATATTTTTATCCAATATGAAATATTATATCATATATATCATATTTGTTTATTAACCCATCCTTAATATATTCAATGTAGTGTGTGACTGAATCACATCGATTTGAGGGGGCGGTAGTCCACACATCCCCAAACGAAATTATCATTTTACCCCATATGAAAATTTTAATGATATGTGTGGTAAATGGATTATAGAACCAGAAATTAGTTATAAATATAAAATAAAACATATATAAACAGCACTTCCTTCATAATTTCCACTACGAGAGGCAGTAAATGAAAAAAAATCAAAATCATCCTTTTGAAAGGATGTAGTTTACCGTACACATAAATTCTATGTTCATTACCCATTAGATGGAAGTGTGTGTATGTTTAGTTCAATACATTATCATAAAAAATCCTATTATATTTATAATACTGGTTTTTTTATACAATCACTGAATAAGAATATATTATGGAGCGGGAAAAGAAAAGGAAATAAAGGAGTTTGAGGCAGGGTGTTACCTATTAATCAGTTAAATCCTTACGGTTTGCATCAAAGGGATTTCATGGATGGATTTATACCAAAATGGAATGTTCAAGGAGGAATGAATGTTTGTTGGTAGTGAGTTTATATTTTCCAAACCTAAGTGGTTTGAGGTGTGAAGAAGGGATATAGTGCTTACCTTTTTATAGTGGTGGGGGTGGAACTCTTTTAAATACAAAAAGTTATTCAGTAAAGGGAGGTATCCTTTACCTAATTTACCTCAGCAATGGAAAAATAATGGATTTATGTGGATTTATGGTATAACCAGATCTATATCACAAAAAATGTTTTCATTTTAATAATTTGGTTCTTTAACTTTTATGATTCCACAATATTATTATTTTTGGTTTTTATTATAACATCTAGTTTTGTAAACTATTTAATTTGACCTTAAATATTAAAATAAAGGGAGATTTATTATAAAATATATATCCAATGAATTATAAATATGTTACCTAATTTACCTAATAAAAATATTTTGTGTTTTTGAAATTAGTTTTTAAAAAAAGTGCTTGTGACATGAAAAACACTATTTAAGCTCACACCATACTAACAACATTTTAAAAATATATTCGTCAATATTTTAATTATAAAAGATAAATTATTATATTAATATACCATGTTTAATATTTTTTAAACATTATAAATCACTAGGTTGAATATATTATTTTTATTAATTTTAAATCATTTTATAAAATATCATTTGTTGTAAAATAACAATAATGTCAATTTTGAGATTAAATATTTAATTTTAATTTTAAAATATCTAACTAATATTTAAATTCAAATAAATTAATTATAATATTTTTAAAATGTAATATTAATCTTAAAAAATAATTGAATATGATAATTCAATCAATTCAATTCACTTTTAACATTTATAATATCATTTGTTTTGTAAATTACTAACTAAATAATCACTACGTTAGCATTTCACAAGAATTTTAAATAACTAAATAATCTATAAAAATAATTCATAAATTTTTATGAAAAAATAAAGCATTAATCTTTCTAAATTATACGTATAATTTAAAATTTCCTTTTTACATATCTCAAAGTTTTATAAATGTTAAAGTTAATGAAAGTTCTTTTTTTGTCTTTTTCCTTACATAACCTGTTATATAGGGTAATTTCATTTAATAGTATCCAAATGACCCATAAAATTTAATATAAAATGTCATGTAGTCTAATTAAAATATTCCAATGGCTTTTGGACAATTTTCTAGGCCATTTCGGTCCTTCTAATTACAGTTTAGTTTTTATTAAGCTTAATCTTACCTTAATGCCTTGAATAAATTTTAATCACTTCCACTAATTTTTTGGTTCAAAAATTAAGTATATATTATTGGAATAAAAATATTATACTTTTTAAAAATATTTTTTCTCAATCAGAAAATTCAAATAATAGAGGTGGGGAAATTATGTTTAACGCTAATCCCATAGATGTGGCAAGAAAGAAAGTTTTTAATGTAAAAACAGTCAAAAGTTCAATAAGCATTTATATATAATTTCATGATAAAATTGATTCCAATGAACTAAATTGGATTAATAAATTTATATTTGATCTATTGTGGCATTAAAATCAAATTTATAATATAATTTAACTACAATTATTATTTAAACAAAAAGGTTGTTTTTAACTAAATTAATGTAATTTTTACTATTCCCCCAAAAATATTTTTTCTTGAAAAAAATAACAAGAAATTAATGTTAGCTAATATCGATATTCTGAATTAAAAAAATGATGTTTATTTTATCAGATTCAATTTCGATGGGTGTCTCAAATTAAATTTGATGTCATTCATAAAAGTAAATTAAATGTATTTTCTTTAATAAAATCCTATTTTTAAACCTAAAAAGACTCTACCGAAAATTATAAATTTCATTATCATAATATTTTATTTATATAAAACCATTATAAATAATATTATAAAATTAGTTATTATTATTCATATTACTATTTTTATGGAAATATTATAATCATAACATTTAAATAATTATAGTAATAAAATTTTGTTTCGTAGAAACTAAGTGTTGCATATAACCCACACCAAGTCAGTGTTGTGTATAGAAAAAGACAATTTAGTAATGTGTGAATGTAATATTTGACTTAGTTAAATCAAATACAATGATGAAAATTAATTTATTCAAAAAAATAGGTCCATAAAAACTAGGGTTGTTATATTCTTTCCCCCTTAAAATGAATTTTTTCCTCAAAGCTCATCAAGGTTGTCAAAGTTATAATACGTTTAAGTTCATTTAATAGAAACCCACATCATAAAAATGAACACTATATCTTCAATTAAAAAAATGTAAGAACTATAATGGTAACCATGAGTAGCACATTGTTGGGTGTCCTTGTAGGAGAGCGTAGTTGGAAAGTGAAATCAGGGAAATCGAAGAGAAATATAAATATCATGTTATGGTGGAGAGTGATATAGAACTTGGCCATGATAAATTTAATAATCATAAATCTTGAAATCTATAATTAACTAAGAAACCATCTGATTCATCAGATATGAAGGTATCAGGACAACATTTTGTTGAAGATCCTTTTCCTAAAGATGAGTAATTTTCATAAAAAGATATAATTTCATGATTTCATGGAAACACCACCCTTTTATTCATTGATCCACTTCACAACATTCACTAAAAAGTAATGTGATTTTTCCATTCCGGAATTACTAACATATCACAAGACCCATGATATTATATCCCATCTTTTATCATCAACAAAAGGTAGTTTGAACAAGCTATCCAATATTAATAAATCCAAATATGGTATTATAACACTTTAATCTAACTGACTACATCAGATGTACAATATAAACATTACATAAATGGTTAATCTTATTACACATTCAAAATATTAAAATTCAATTATTTATAATGAAAGTCTCGAAATCGAATTAACATTGGTCCCCAAATACCATAAATTACTACTTGTTTTTCCCATTCTAAACATGTGAATACCCTCATTTCATATTCACTTAATTTACATTAATCCTTTTGGAAAAAATGTGTGCCTACATATACGATGATTGCTGGATATATTATTTAAATCTAAGAAGTTTTAACCTGAAAATTATATTTTTATTTGATTTTACAACACTGCTTTATGGATGAGCGGGAACAAGGACATACACAAAATTATCAAAACATCAAATTCAAAAAACAGCAGACAAAAACCACAATGATTCAAAATTCATAATTCATAGTCAACGCCTGTTGGGACGCCTGGACACAGATCCTTCATCAGAGAGCCTCCTCGAGCCGCGCCCCCAACATCGAACCACCTCGTTTTCACCAACACCACGTTCATCAGACATCGCTGGCGAGAAACCATGTGCCCTCACCATTGTATCTTCAAACATCATTACTGAAAAAATATTTTTTCGGCTTCATCAACTATAAAACAGACAACCATTACAGGGGATCCAAACTGATAAAATGCCACCAAAATCAGTATGTCACCATTATAGATGGCCGATGGCCTCCACCACAGTCCACAACAAACATAACCCAAACCAAAGAGCAAAATGACATCTCACAGAACCAAAAACAAACCAGACAAACACATGCAGAAGAAACCATAGAACATTCATGAAGTAAAAAAGGGAGAAGCATCAAACAAGTCCAGCGAACCAATAACATCCATTGAGGTTGGTTATGTCAAAACGGAATGATGTCGACGTTGAAGTCCTTCTGCCTGAAACAACATCCACCTAAACAAATATCCCAAAACATCAATGTTACCCCTGCCCTAGATCTGTCTTAGAGAGGAGTAGAGGAATGAGAAGCCAGAGTAATGAACAAGTCGGCCAACACCTCTTCAAGAAGGCAACATCGACGAAGCTAAAAAACAGTTCCAACAAAATGAAAGCAACCCAACCCCGGAAGCACCTTGAAATCCATCATCCACTGAACCACAGATCCCAAAACTTCTTTGTTACAACTTCACTAGACCCAAATGGAGAGGTGCATAAGAACTTGAGGTCAGAGCAGATTGAGTGGTTTATGGGTTCACCAGAAAATAACCTTCGTCGGGCCTTAGATGCCTCATTAAAAAAGTCAATGTTGATACAAAGGGAACCAGAGCACCATCACCTTAGCATACGTAATATGCATGACCAAAATAGAATAATTCCAGAACCTTTTTCGGGGCACCCAGATGGAGCAGGAATGAGGAAGGAGGTGAAAAAGGGGAAGAATGGAGAAAGATAAGAAACACGATGCGCAATCGAGCCACCGGCCTAGAGGAAAAGTGGTTACTAGAGGAAACCCTAGGCGGGACCTAAGGGGGGGAGCTGGGAAAAATGAGGCCGGAGGGAAGGAGGGGAAATGGCGGGCGCTGCCGGGGAGGGAGAGAAACCCTAAGAGGGATAGGGGATGCCAGGAGCCCAAAAGAGGACACCCAGAGAGAGAGGCGCCATTCTCGATCTAAGAAGTTTTAAACATCATCCTTAATGTCCTATAATAATTTGTTAATAATCATTTAAAGGGTAATCTATACCTTCCAATTTACATATTCATACCCTTCATATCATTATCCAAACATCATTATCCCAATGCCAGCAAATAATTAATGGTTAACTTCCCCTAATCAAAATATCATTTTCCATGAGATCTCAGCTTCATCTCTTCATAACCATTAAAAATGTCTTTTTAAATCCTTAAAAAAGTATAATAAAAAAATTATATATTTCGAGATTAATATTACATAATCCTAAAATTCCAAAAACATAAATATTTCATTCATCCTACTTTATTCTAAAACCATTACATAGGCTTCATCAACTTATTCCTTAATACCTCTTTCATAGAATACGAAATATTAATCATGTAATAAGGTTCCTCAACCTCAATCCAATCCTTCTTCTTATGTTTAATATAATAAATACTTTAAGAACATCATATACCTTTCAAATATTGTTTGAGGTCTCTATATCTTTATAAGTACAAGTAATACTCATACTACCTACCTTATTTTCATTATGATATTTCTAATTGGGAAATCTAATTGCATTATTCCAATACATTAAACATATGGAAGATTAAATTTTGACCACATTCCTTTTTGTTTTATGCATTGAATAAAATGAGAAATAATAGTGTGATAATATTTTTTATATTAGGGTACCATATCATCATGAAAATGACTTATAGGTTACCTAAATCTTGTATCCCAATTTTTCAATATTTGAAACCGTTGGTTTATGATATGTTATTCATATTTATCCATTATTTAAATCATTTATGATACTTCTTAATGTGTTTGTGAATTTCCAAATCATATCCCCTAAGAGTTTCAAACTAGGTGTGCAATAGGGAACATAGATGTGTACTAGATTACCCCGAGTCAGGCCCATGACATCTTATCAGAGTGGTTACCCATAGTTAAAACTATTCAAGAGCCACATACTCTTGTTGTATCTAGAAATGGATGCATTAATAAGAAACCACAGACTCTATCCTAACCAAATTCCAATAAATTTTCCTGAACCTTTACTCCTCTATATACTTCAAATTAGAGACATCCCTAGAAAAATCATTATAAATTTACCTAGGGATATCACTAAAGATTTATAATCCAAGTTTCAAAAGGTTAACTAAATATTTTCTATGATACTGACTATAGATACCCTCACTTTTCATATATTAAAATTATATAACTTTTTCGGAATAGTTAAAACATTACACAAATAGACTCTCAATGGACATATTAGTAGTGCCTTCAGAATCATGGAAACATAAATACCAGTACGTGAGTCATTTATATTATCTCCCACTAGGTTATTCAGGAATAGAACCCCTCTTAGACACATCATACATAATTCATATCTTCCTAACATGGGGATGTAAAAATATAAATAAAGGGGGGAACTCAGAAAATTTTCAAGGCAAAACAAGGAGACGTATAATCATAACCATGAGCATAGGGGTTGGAAAACATAATCATGAAAATATATGATCATACCCTATATATCAAATATATATAAATGAATCATTGAATAAATATTGGTAGTTCATACGAAAATAATCATAAGTAAATTAATAACTTAATCCATGAAATCATAACATAGGAATAATAAAATGAATTGTAGAAGACACATAAGCATATATATTGATTTTCATAGTATTCAAGGAAGCTCATTCAAGTCCATATTAGTGAAAAATTTATTTTACTTAACTAGGATCAATCCCTGTTCTACCCTATATTACAGAACTCAGTTCAATCCCCGTTTCAACCCTCTAACACTGAACCGTGTTCATTTTTTATTCCAATCATTTTTATCCCATGATATATAAATCTATACCCAATTTTTTGGAGGGAGATATTGATACCACCCATTTCATTATTAAATAGTACATACAAGTTCCACAAAATCATAAACAATCATATTATAACCCATGAAATTAAATTGGATTTATAAAAATTTAATCATATCTTAACCCGTGAAAAAAATATAGGTTTCATAATCATTTCAACGAAGTATAACCCAAGAAAGGAAGTATGTTTCATAAGTATATAACTCATGAAATAGAAACATTTTACATAAACATATAACTTGGGTAAGAGAAATTGGTTTCTTAAAAAGTATTCCATCAAAACCTAACCCATATAGATAATTAATATGATTGGATATATTGAATAATTTCACCATATAGTCTTGATTAACACCAAAAAATGTCATCATAGATGTGAAATAAATCAAAAAGATCTTTCAGAAACATTTCTTCAGTAAAATATCCTTTGTTCTTTGAAAATAAATTTTTAAAACATAAACCCTTTTTAAAACCACTCCATTTAAAAATACTTTGATAAAAAAGAAATTATTCATGAAAATAGTTTTGAAAAAAAAATTCACTTGAAAACTAAAAAAAATATGATGGAAGGTATTTTGAAACCATTTCCCCCTAAGACATATAAAATAAGATTCAAAATATTTTAAAACTAATTTCCATTCAAAATAATATTAAATATTATGAAGAATTATTGAAAAAAAATTGATAACCATTTCATTAAAAATACTTTGAAAAATTATAAATAAATAATGAATTTCATTTGAAAAATATTTATTTGAAAATACATTGAAAACATAAAATGAAAGCATGAAAATGTTTTGAAAGCCATTTCATTGAAAATACATTGAAAACATATAAATAAATATTGAAATATTTTGTAGAAAACATCTTATAAAATACATTTAAAACGTATAATAACTCTTGAAAACATTTTTAAAACCTTTTTAGAAAACAATGTTTTAAAACTACATATATTTTATGTCAAAGAGAGTCAAAAAGATGAACTTTATTAAATAAGTTTATTAATAATATTATGTATAAAATAGTGAAAATACTGGAAGAAATATATGAGGATATCTTAAATAAATATTAGTAATTTAAACACAAGAGTGTTAATGAGATATAGATCATAAAAGTTCATTAAAGGAATCTTAATCATAAACCATCTCGAAAAGCAATGATATTGTTTCAACAATCTCTTACCAATTGATAAATTTAAACCATACACCCAATTTAATATAATAATATTAAAATAAGATTAATATATAATAAAAATAATAAGATTAATTATGTAACATCTCAAATTATATATATACACCTCATGGAAAATATTGTTGCATAATACGACAAGTGTCTGAAAGAAGGAAAATTGAGACAAATTACATTACCGATTTGGTTACTTTTAAAATAATTAACCCATAAAATACATATCATAAAAATGATAAGTAAATTACAATATACATAAGTATAATATTCATATAATACATCTATGTACTTTATACACACCACACAAAAGGATGGGTGGTGAGTAAAGCATGTATCTCACTGAAAAGTTAGATGAAATTATCGTACCTTGTGTCTTGACTCTCATCATTCACATTAAAAACTCCTATATAATAAATATAAAATTATTATACACATATCATAGAACCTTATTCTTATATATAATACCATATATGGTTTTATGATGACTTTATATTACCCGTTTTTTAACAATTTCATGTTAAGGTTACACTTCGGGTAATATTCACATTATTTTTTCCATGTGTCTTAATTTGTTATATATTTGGTACATATACTTTTATAATTATTAAAAATATCTAAATCATGATATAAATATAAATTATACCTTTTATATGACTAGTATAATATTTGGTATAATATATAAGTATGAAATGTAATACTTCACTCTTGGAGATGGTACGTCGTACGTATGCGTGAACACTGTTTCCATTTAATTGTCGTCTTAAAATAAATAAGGTAAATGAAAAATATGTATATATATGTATATATTTAATTATTACAGTAGAATTATTATATAATATATAACATCTTAGGTCACTGAACCCATCCTTAATACATTCCATGTTGTGTGTGAACGAATCACATCGCTCTATAGGGGAGGTAGTCCACACTTCATCAAACGAAATTATCATATTTAAACCAAATGTAAAAAATAAATATATGTATGGTAAATGGATTATATACTCTTACATAAATAATAAATATAATATATAATATATATATAAATATATTTTCCATCATAATTTCCACCATGAGAGGCGGTAAATGAAAAATGAACAATCATCGTTTTGTGTGAAGGTAGTTTGCAGTACATGTAAACAGTATATTTTTTACCCATTACATGGAAATTTGTGTATGTTTTGGTCAAATAATTAACATAAAAACATCATAGTGTATTTATGATAATTTTAATATGATAATTGAAAAATAAGAGTTGATGGAGTGGAGAATGAAAATAAAATATATGAGTTTGAGGGAGGGTGTTACCTCTTAATCTGTTAAATCATTTTGGTTTTTAAAAAATGGATTCCATGGAAGTATTTACGCACAAAGGGATGCCTAAAATAGTATGGTTAGTTTTTGGGAGGATATTTGAGTAGATATTGGTCAAACCTAAGTGGTTTGAGAGATGTGAAGAAGGTATATAGTGCTTTCCTTTTTATAATGGATGGGGAGGGACACTCTTGTAAATACTAAAAGGTATTCAATTATGGGAGATATGATTTACCTAATGTGACTCCAAAATGAAAAAATAATGAAGTAATGTGAATTTATGGTAAACAAAAATAAATGACATTAAAATATTTTAATTTTAATAATTTGGTTCAGTAACTTCTAAGATTCTCCAATTTTATTATTTTGGTTTTTATTAAAGTATCTTGTTTTCTATCCTCAGTAATTTGACCATTAATATTAAAATAAATTGATATTTATTATAAAATATAGAGTCACTAAATTATAAATATTATAAATAATTTACCTAATATAATTATCCTTTATTTTGGAAATTAATTTAAAAAACAAGTGCATCTGATGCCCAAAACACTACTTAAACCTGGATCATTCTAATAATGTTGTTGCAATCTATGTGACAATATTTTAATAATAAAAGTTAAATTGTCTCATTAGTATACCATATTTAATATTTTTTAACCCTTAAAAATAACGTTTAGGAACATAATATTTTTATAATTTTTAAATTATTTAATAAAATATCATTTCTTGTAAAATAGCAATAATGTCAATTTTGACATTACTAATATAATTATAACATAAAAATATCAAAATAATATTAAAATTCAAAAAAAATAAGATTAATTCTTTTTTAAATGATATATTAATTTTAAAAAATAATTGAATACAATAATTAAATCAATTCACTTCATTTTTAATATTTATAGTATCTTTTATTTTAGTTGATTATTATCAAAATAATCACAATGCTGGCATTTCGACATGTTTTTAAGTAACTAAATCATAACTAAAAATTATTGATAAATTGTTATGATAAAAACAACTCATTTATCTATCAAAATTATGTGTATAACCTAATATATAACGTTTTTTACATATCTCAATGCATTATAAATGTTAAGGGTAGGGAATGTTCCTTTTTTTTATTTTTCCTTACATGACCTTTTATATTGGGAACTTCCATCTACTTATATCTCAATAAATAATAAAATTTGAAAATAAATGGGATATGGTGGAATTATTGGAGTAAAATGGATTTTGGACATGTTTCTATGTCATTTTTTTCTTTATTATTAAGGTTTAGTCCTTAATTAAGCTTAATCTTACCTTAATCACTTTGATTAATTTTAATCACATTCAACTATCTTCTTCCTAAAAAATTAATTTGATATTATTATACTAAAAAATTATACTGTTTAATAATGATTTTATAGTTTTTTCAAAATTCAAATCACATAAGTGTGATGATAAATTTTAACAAAAATCCCACAAACGTGGGGATAAAACGAGTTTTTAAAGTAAAGAAATTCAAAAGTTCAATAAGTGTTTATAAATAATTTCAATAGAAAAAATATTCTAATTACTTGAATTGGATTAATACATGTATAACATATCTATTATAACATTAAATTTCAATTTAAAATATAATTTAACATGATTCATTTTTTAAATGAAAAGATCGTTTTTAACAAAATTACAGTAATTTTTACTCAGGATGTATACAATGGGGAGAAGTAATTCCATGTAGTTATAGTCTTTATAATTTTCTCAAGACATTTAGGTAATGAAATTTTTTGAAACCTATCATCCATTTAATGTTTTCCCTTTAATGCTTAAAAGGGGGATTGTAAAAAATGAGTAAAAATACAAGGCCTCCAGGCAATTCAGGGGCATTACTACTTACTATTCACCCAAAAATACTGATTCTCAAAAAATCCTGAACATTTACCCCAATATAATTTAGAAATTATGAATTAAAAATAAATATTATTATATCAAATTCATTTTCTATGAGAGTCTAAAATTAATTTTCGTATTGTTCATAAAAGAACATAAAAAGTAGTTTCTTTAAGAAAATTGTATTTTTAAACATATAAAGACTTTACCAAAAATTATTTATTTCATTCTGAATATTTTTTAATTATATGAAACCATTATAAATAATATTTATAAATTATATATTACTATTCATATTAATATGTTTAAGTGATAGTTTATAATTATCTCATTTAAATAATTTGAGAAATAAAATGAAATTTTTTAGAAACTCGGTGTTGTGTGTAACACAAGCCAAGTCGGTGTTGGGTTTAGTGCAATCCAAGTCAGTTCCATTAAAATGTATTATTTGACTTTGTGGAATGAAATACATCAATGAAAATTAATTCATTCAAAAAAGGAATTTAAAATCTAGGGGTGTTCCAGAAGTACCTAGTTTATCAAAACAGAGAACATAAGGTGCCCTTGGATGTTTTGTATCGGATACATGTCATGGGTACAAACATTTCATGTAACTTCTAGTCCACATTACATTTAATATTAAAAACTTCTTGTATACTTCAAACTATTTTACAGAATCTAACATTCCCAGTCCCAAGGGGTGTTCCCTAGACACGAGAAGAACACAATACATAATTTGTAAAATAGCACACATTGTGTAGTCTACAATTGACAATGTAAAAAATTTGACATGGAGAGAAATTAAAAATATAATCAAACCAATTCACTTGTGTTCCATGCTTCATTTAGTTAATATTATACTACATGTCATAGGATTTATAATTAAATATTAAATTAATTATGTGTTAGCATTTTGGATAATCATACTCAATTCTCTCTAAGTACACTTATGTGATTCATTTATTTTAAATGAAATTATTTTTTTCAAAATTATAGATGATGGTGAGTTAAGTATTCTTTTAAGGAATTAAGATAAATTGAATTAATATGATTAATTCATATCATATTGTCTTAATTATTTAATATATTGATGAAATTGATAACAATATTTCAAATGTAGACTCATTTCATCTAACATGAATGATCATGATATTTGACCAACCCTTGGTATGTGATTCATTTATTTTAACTTATTATGATGAAATTAAAGTTGACAACATGTGTTTCATTCCTTCTTCTTTATTATATAAGGGACTATGTGAATGTGGTTTCTATTATGTAATCCCCCTTTATCCAATATATTTAATCCCATCACCGACATATATGTTAATATTATGTAATAATAGAAATTCAATGTGAGAAGAGGTGGTCCATGTCTAGGAGATGACAAAAAATCAATTAAGGTAGCACATAGGATCCAAGGTGAAATATTGGAACACTAACCAAGCTACGGTTGAAGGTGTTTTCCCCTATGGTTGATGATTAGTTTATCATACCCTATAAAAACTAACCATTAGATAATATCATCTTCATTCAACTTAAATTTTATTTCTAAAAATTATATGGATAATTATTTATTTTTTGGATATTGTACGATCACTTATTAAATTAATTTACAATCATAAAAAAATAGACTAAAAATATAACCTCATTATGCGTGAGGTTTTATCAAACATAGTTAATAACTTATGTAAAATCAAAAAAAAATATTAACAACAAATATGAAATGATAAAAATTGGATTATATAATAAATAAAAAAACACCATCTAAAATATTAATTCAGCATAGCTTTCCACAAATGGAATTTTAATTAACCACATGGTTCAACGTGCATAAACACAACATGTTGGGTGCTTTCTAAATTTTTTGGAAATTTTAGCTTAAATTTTAGGGTTAAATTATCATAGTTTAATTAAAGGTTTAACTGACGAAATAGGGCACGGTGTAACTATGATGAAAAGATTTAGCAAATAATTAAGTAGTATTTTCATATTGGGGACTTTACTCAACACATCCAAGAAGTGTGATTTAACACTATTGGAAAGTTATTCACTTCTAAAACCCTTAAAATAACTTTTCATCCACAAGTATAGGTTTTGAGAAGGGAGATATGGATCCCTTACAAAAGAATATATAAGATAAAATATATTCTGAAATTGATGGTGATGGCTATCAAGATTTTAATAAATAGTGGGAAATTAATGGAAATTAATTAAATTTATTTTTATTTTTTTAATTGTGTCCATGTACTAATCATAAAATCACTTTTTATTGAAATGGAAATTCAAAATTAATTTGAAAATATCAATGAAATATATACTAGAGAAGGATAATTTTCTCACTTTTTGGAATTTACAAAAATGATATAGGCACATAGAGATTATACTATTCAATGAAAGAAAATTATATATACTGGAAACCCCACTTCCTAAGTCCCTTTCCAAAGAGGCTAATGCAGAAAAAAATTATCTCTCTATTTGAGGAAACTGAATGATGAAATGGATGTATTTTTTTCATTCTATCCTCTATATCCAATCATTTTCTAAAGCAATGTGAGTATATGGACGTGTATAGTATATTTTCTTGCATTCTAGATCTTTTTCAAGAGAGGGAAAGATCAATGAGAGATAAGATATCTAATTCACTATTCATGTGTAATATAAGAGAGTGAATAGTAGTTGGGAAACATATATTAAATATTATTAGGCACATTTAACACCTATACATATTGTTTTTTAGGATCCCTGATGAACTACACAATTTTCTCAATTTTTCCACACTACCCAAAACCTTCTCTAATTTAATTTTAAATTATAATATAATCAACTTCATGCTTTTATTCTCTATGTTTATAAATATATGGGGAAGGAAAATCCAATGTAATTATGGTAAGAATAGTAGGAATAAGGAAAATTGGGTCAAAGACTCATTCTAAGTCTAAGGCTCCAGGTCACCATACTTTTAAGAAGAAGAAGATCCAGAAGTAGGGAAATTGCCAGGAAGTAGTATGTTTTTCATGTGTTAGGTAAGACCCATGGAAGATAAATTTCACACATCCAAAGAAGAAAAGGTAAGATTCAGGTTCATTTATTATTTTGTTCAATCTTTCTATATCTGTATGTTTGGATATGTGGTGCTCACATTTGTATTCAAATATAGAAAATAAGTTTATTTGAAAATGATTCCAAAGGTAAGGTGTATCTACGGGTTTCCAATTGAGTGAGGCTAACTTCTCTATACATTAGAGAATACCACCTCAAATTTATAGTAGGATTAAATTTGGTTCTAAATAATATTTATTATGTTCCCAATGTTACCAAGAACATTATTTTCATTTCTTGTTTAGACATAGATGGATTAATTTTTAGTTTTAGAAATAAGGGATGAAACTTTTATAAAGATATCATAAATTATGGTATGAAATAAATGTATAATAGTATTTATTTATTAAATTATGAAAACCAAATATTAGAAATTTATAAAAAAAGATAATGATGACCCATATAACACCATGTTGGGACATAACCATATTGGTCACATAAACGATATCCATTTAACAATGATATATCACGGTTGTTTCTAAAACACATTTTTTCTTAAAACACAATAAATATGTCCTATATTTTTTCAATGTAAAACAACCAAACCTCCATTTAGTGATCATGATGAAATGGACTTATAGAATTTAGAAAGGGTATATGTTGATGTTTGTGAATATTTTCAAATAGATGGTAGAGGTGGATTCTCATAATTTATAATTTTAACTAACGAATTGAGTAGGTATAGTTATGTATAGATAATAAGGTATAATACTAAAACCATTAATATGTTTGATGAGTTTAGGAATGAATTTTAGAGACATCATGGTAATATTCCTACAAACCATTTTTTTGGTATTTTATAAAAAGTCACTTTCTGGAAAGTAGGAACCGTGACAATTCAAAATCAACAATTCAAACTTAAACATTAAAATTTCAACTCCACCACCATCATCACCTTGAGCCACAAGCCCTGACATGCAAACCCGTCAAGACATCACGCGCCGACCTCGAAAAATTGATCCTCTCGATTATTGTATCACCTCGAGTCTCGACACCAGGCGCTAATTCATACCAATCTGCTTCAAACCGGGATGCCGGTGAGCTAGACCGGTGACTGTCATTACCAGCACCATCGGAGAAAATTCCTGACACACTGTCTCACAAAACTGAAATCCTTCATTGACTAAACCAAAATCAATTGCAAAACCTCCATGATAAAAACAACAATCAAAAACATCACATCCAACTCCATCAACCATCACGAACAAAAAAAAATAGGTTAAACTGCATCAACCAGAATGAGGGTGAGCTTCACCAATGTCTGTCGTCGCCACTATCGACGGTCCAGATCCAAAACAACCAACCCTCCATGGCCAGGAACAACCAGGTCGATGACACTAAAGAAACCCTACTAAAAACATAAAAGCAAAGAGAAATCAGAAGAAATCACCCATTGCCACCATCTGTAGATCTCGCATAGAACATGATCAATCACATAGCACGCATCCACTGACGAAGTGGCTCCCTCAACCCATAGAAACTGGGGCTCATCCTCTAGATAGTAACTCCACCGTGAAACCCAATCCAGATAGTGTAGTCGAGCAAATTACTGTAAAAATAAAGTGCATCACTGAAAGGACTCAGCCGAGGAGGCCACCATCGTGAACAGCGGACCAAGGGGAAGAACAAAGCCTGGGCGGGGTGAGGAAAGGCAACGACGATGTGGTGAATTTCTTAACAAATACATTATCAATCTTTTATGTGATTATGGGGTATTTTTCTCGACTAACTCCAACATATACATCATAGTGGAATGGTGTTAGTGAATGTAGAATTTTACCTTTATGAACATGTGATTGTTGATGATGATTCATGAAATCCTTCAATTATCCTTTTGGAAATATGCATTACAAACAACATCATATGTATGGAATTGAGTACCAATAAAGTGGAAAAATATTTTCCCTTTAATAAAGGGAGTTGGAGGAAACTTGTTTTGTCACATGTTCATACATGGTGTGGTGATGTTTTTATTAAGGATATCTTTAGAAACAATCTAACACCTCAAGACAAGAAGTGTATCTTTATTGGTTATCCCAATTAAAAAAGAAGATAATATCTATATAAACCTTTAAAAATTAAGAAATTCTTACAAGAAAGGTCATCATTCTTGAGAGAGAGAAAATACTAAAAGATGATTTTAGAGGAAGTATTTATTTATTTTAATTAATTTCTTTATATATATGAGAAGTGGTAGAGGATCAAATTCATAAGTCCCCATAGAAGAAATGATTCCTAAAACATAGGCACTACCTATAAGCACTAGAGAGGCAAGAGAACCAAAGAGATATAGTTTTATAGTCACCAATTAAAATTAACCTTTATTGGTTGAAAATAATGATCCACTCTTCTATAAAGAGGATCTAGAGACCAGAGATTCTAAAAGATGAAAAATTCTATAAATTCTAAGACGGATTCCACGTATCAAAAAAAATTGGGGTTTTGATAAATCCTATAGTTGTTTTATTGTTTTTTGGGTGTAGATTGGTATTAAACATAAAAATAGAAAGGTAAGGTAAAATTAATACCTATAAATCATGGCTAGTGGGTAAAGGGTTTTGTAAATGTTAAGGAATTGACTATGAAGAAACATTTTCTACAATTTCCATGATTATATCCATTGAAATTTTCCATTACATATCTGATTAACATGACTATGAGATTTATAAAATGGATTTCAAAATAAATTTATTTAATTTAAATCTTTATGAGGATGTGTATATGACACAACCATAAGGGTTTGTGACTCCACAAAATGCCAAAAAAATATTGAATATTAAATAAATCCATTTATGTACTAAATAAAGAATCTAATTTATGAATTTTTTATTCAATAAATCCATAAAATAAATTATTTTTGTAAAGAATGAATGTGGGCCATGTTTTTATAATCAGTTTATTGAGATTAAATTTTTTTAATAGTATTACATTTTGATGACATATAGCAAATAGTAAATGAGATAACAACCATACAAGATGTTATGGCATGGTTGAGAAATTGTTTCATAATGAAGGGCAAAGTTGAAGAATCCTAAATTATAGGGATCAATATCATGCATGTTAGATCCGTGAGGCTTCATGGGATAAGTTAATGTACATACATTGACCGGTTACTAATGAGGTTCTATATGGAAAAATCCAATAGGTTATTGGCTCCGGAGAACCATGGTATACATCATCCCATGAAAATGAGTCCTTCGACACAAAAATAAAGAGATAATAAAAGTAAGATCCCATATTATTCTATATTATGATCTATCTTTTATGCCCTATTATTTACACGGTTTGAGGTTTCTTATCCTTTGATAATGGTATAAATATATCTAGACAATCCATGCGAATGATATTTGTATGTTTTTAATGATTTTCTTAAGCATCTGAGATGAATTAAGGATATGTTTATTGTGTTTTTAAGATATGAAGAGCTAGTTATATGAGGTTATACATATACTATATTTTAGAAAAATACTAATGTTCTTAATTCCTAGTAAGGATATTTCATTGGTCTTAATGGAGGAGTTGTGAGTTGGAAGAGTTCAAATTATCTAGTTGTCACTAATTATACAACAGATTCCTAGTATATTTCACCTTATGATGCATCCAAGGAAGTTGTTCTGATTGAAAATGTTTTCTATGAACATGATGCAGTACCAAGCAGTTAATAAACTATCATAGTTTGTTATGATAACACTATATTTGTATCTCTCTCTAAAGAGATAAGGTCACATTAAAGGATAAATCACATACTTCATAAGTTTCATCTATAGAGGAATTTTTCACAATGAGGTATATTTTCAATGAGTTAGGTATCCATAGAGAAAAACATAGTGTAATCCTTGACCAAGGAATTGTCTCGGTAGAGGTATGGGTATCATTGCGGAGTGAGTGGCCGTAATTTTTTTATTAAAAAGATTAAGTGGAAGTGGTATTCTATTGGATTTGATGCCATAGAAACATCATGATTAGAACACGATTATGTTATTTTTATTAATTAATATTTCTTATCACATCGTTATTGTTTCTATATATATCAAATTCATGTTTTCATGTCCTAAAAATATAAATCTCAGACTAAAAATTATATATATTATCCCCATTGTGATGAGAATCATATGCTTTCATGACATTATTCTGGAATATTTTCTTATGATCGGATTATATTTTCTTACGGAACGTAGAAAATACATTTTTCTAGGGATGGTAGGATCATAAGACATTAAAAAAACATATCATTGTGATCACCCTTAGTAATCAATAAGATGGTAGGTTATTATAGAAATCCCATCAATAGGAAATCCATGTTTCCATGTGTCATTAGATGTACCTATCTATAGATGTATGTATTGATCATTAGGATTGAATATTATAATTAATAGATATCATGAGCCACATAATTTTGTGTATTGATGAAAACCATGATGAAATATGTTCACAATGATTTATGATGTGTTGGGTGCATCATGAGTGATATTGTATTAATGGAAACACAAGAAATTATTTTCCCCTTATTTACTATGATAGATGTTGATATCAAAATCCATTATATATTAGTAGAACTACCTAGATATATCCAGGGACCTAGGTTGAGTGTTTCATTCATAATGTCAAAAAAAGATACCTCGATCCTATGGTTTCTTGACACAAACACGCAACATGCATGATTTAATATATCATGATAATGGTATAACATTACATGGTTTGAATTTTTAAAATGTTGGAATTCATTTTGACGTTAACATATTTCTGTAATGATTACATTATGTTTTTCTAGGCTATAACCTTTAACTTTAGGCAGTTATGCCTAATTCCGTTTAAAAAGACGCCTTGATGGTCACACACTAAGTGTATCCACAATCTCAGTTAAATTAATGTATTTAACATAATAATTTATAATGAATAATATTTATTCGGGTCGTTTTTTATTTCCATAATTTAATAACAAGTTATGAAAAATAATAAGATATTCTAATAATAACATTAAATACATTTCTCATGGTTGGGAAAATATAATATTTATTATTTTATATTAATTTATGAATAATGGAGTATGATTTATTTATTAAATATTTATAAATTATTCAAGGATTATAAAATCTCAATGATGGAAATAAAACCAATCCTAATGGTCCAATTGGAAATTCTATAATTGATTTTTATTTATATTCTTAATCTTTTATTTATGTTAATAAATTAATAATTGTATGGATATTATTACTAGACATGGTGTGAGTTATGAATTATTATGTATGGAATGGTCTTGTGTGAAATTTTCCAAACCATAACATACCATAATAAATATATAATTATAATACTTTCCATAATTACACATATTGTGAACAACAGATAAAGAAACACTCTCTCAATCCCTAGAGAGTGATCTATATATCTAGAATATTATCTTTATTCATCCTCTATCAAGTTACTGAGAGAACATTATGAAATATTCCTCCTTAAATTTGAATTCTACTATGAGAAAAAAACCAATTAAAGTGATCTGAATCTCCCATGATAGAACTTGACAAATATATGGAAATATTCAATGATTTTGGTGCATATGTAGATCATCGATATTGGGATTTTTTACATAAATCAACCAGCAAAAAGTGTCTATAAATTACGACAAAAATTTGAGTTTCCAATGTCTTCCATGTCACTACCTCTAAACCAATAACCTATACACCCCTCATGGGGTATTAGTGTCCATAGAATAACATAATATTCAAGGCCTTGAAAATTTGTGGCTAAGGAAATCAATCCAGTTTCAAAGGACTATTAGGGCCTTATTAATTTTAGTATCCTAATCAAGGGAATTTATATTATTAAAGAAACTCATTTCAGATTATAAATCCCTATTTAAATTAAATAGTTTTATCATATATTTTTTCATGTTAAACACCTTAGTGATGTGACCAAACATCCCTACATCATAACAAAAAAAACATAATAATGTAAGTAATGCATAGAGTTACACCTACATTATTCAAGAATCTCTTATACCATTATAATTAAACTACTAGTAGATCATCCTAGGCTCAAAAAACCCATATAAGCTCCACTCTAAGAACAAATCATCACTCGAGCACCTCAATCATTTCAAATAACAAAAAATAATTAATTAATTGGGATATCAATAAATAATTAAACAAATTATTCTAAAATTGGAATAAACAACCTTCACCCCAATGAATACCAATGTCACACATGAACCGCAATCAACCACCCATGGATGGTCTTCAAAAGACTCAAAAAAACTAAATTGGGATAATTAATTAACAATATGATCATTTTATACAATAAATTTCATTTACTTTTCCACAAAACCTTGGAAAATATCAAATACTAACATACCTCCATCAAAACAATGGGATAAAACATACAAATGTTGTCTTAGGACATCTTCTATCTTCGATTCATGGAATCCTAATCATCTATGGTGATTCCACCATGCTTCGGTGGCATCATCCATAAACCCTAAACCGTAAAAGGAGAAAGAGAGTAGAAGAGGAGTAGAATCCACTCGAAGGAGGAACTCACTACAAATTGTTATGAAATTATCCAATATTTCCCATAATAAAATTTAAAATCCATGAGAAATAATAGACATAGTTGACTAGTGTGTGAACATGTGAGAGGGAGAAAAAATAGGTTGGGATTTAAATATTTATTAGGGAAAACTAAAAAAACTTTTAATGATCCAGACAATGTGGGTACATGATTTTCCAACATGTGCGCTAACCATGTGGTATACACTCATCACGAATAACCCTCATGCATATTTGTGTCGCATGGTTCACCAAACCAAATGCCAACTGTGTGCTGCAGAACTACCTTAGTTTAGAATATGTCACACAGTTTTTCTGCAACTATGCACCAACCTTGCATCAACCCCAAAGTCCAAACCATGCTGCATGATTTACTTTCTGATCAATTATGGTTAACCCTAAACCATGTTATGATATTTAAGCATAATCATGTTCTTTAAAAACTATTCTAGAAACCTCTACACCTTAAGGGTTCTTCAAAGATTATCTTAAATCATGCACACCAAACAATGTCCTCTGGATAGAAATGCCTGGAAAACAATCGAAAAAAAATTCCAAGATCTTGAGACTCACCTGATCTCGCAAGGCACCTCTCCAACCTCAAACCATATCCAAAAACATCATCATCGGGTGATATAACACTTAGATTGTTTATATTAATTATGGTTTCCAAAATGGACCATCCATCAACTAAAAAAATTCAAATTTTCACTGGAATTTCAAAGCCATACCATATACATGGGTCTCATACCAATTATCATGACCTAACCTATTTTGACTATAAACTTATTCATCTAACCCCATGGATCTATTGTAATACCTTGGTTTCCATTCAATCACACTACATGTTATCACCCACCGTGGTCACATATAATACTAATGACCATACCCATAGACCAAGACATGTTCATTTTCATCACTCGCAAACACTCTAGGAAATATCCTAGAAGGTAACCTATCCTTGACACAACTTCAATCCAAACATGCTTAATTTTGGAGTTCTAATTAGGTTAGAATCCAAAAATAAAGTTGAACCGTATTAACATGGGTGGAAATATTTATTATTTTAAGTCTCACTATTCCTTGGGTGTTACACTATTCACGCCTCTAAAGAAAAATGTTTTTATTGTGAAACCCACACCTAATAATAAGTTAGATCCACTAATCATTCAATTGGTAATCATCTCTTGTATCGTTTTTCATGACCTTACCACTTTTGGTTATGAATTTTGTCATCTAATTCCATGAGTATCTTGTAATACCTATACATCCTATCCGTCACACCACATGTTATTACCAATTGGGGTCACCTATTAGACACAAAATTGTCCCGTCCGGCTAACAAATGTTATTTCAGTGTGTTTTCCCTCATTCTCACAGACATTTGGAAACATCTGATGAGGTAACCCATCCTTGACACTACTCTAGGAAAATCATGCTTAACTATAACTATGGAGTTTTAATCAAGTATCATCCAAAAATGAAATGTATGCATTATTGAATTGAGTCGTAATATTAAATATTTTTTAAATTCCATATTACTATGTGTGTTACAATAACTAAACTCCATATGAAAATCCTTTGAAAATTATCATTTAATTTTAATGAAGAACACACACTAAACCATTAAAGAACCTTTTGGTTTCTAAACTTAGTGCAACCTTGTATTTCGTGGTTCCTTCCCCCTTCTTCTCTATCTTGGTCTCAGATCCTTCAAGGATCCTTCCTTCATTATATTTGTACCTTTTGTTATTTTGATTATCTTTTAATGATTATTTCCACACAGTTGAAAGCATCCAAAGTCTCCATCAGCACTCTTTGATGAAAAACATTCCATGGACATGGGGCAGTCCATCATTGGGTTTTAATTTTGTTGGGGTTAACTCCTTATAAATAATATTTATATGATTTATATAAAACATTTACAAAGTATGGACTTCTATGTGCTCCACACTCTCATCTTCCAGTCTAACTTTTGATCCACCTACATAATGGTAATGTCATCTATGAGTGAAGAGTCACCAAAACATGACCAATGTAACAACCCCAACTGCATTAGCCAAGTGTAGGTGTCTACTTTATAACATTGGCATAAGATATGAGGGATATATTTTAAAAGGTTCAATAATTTCATTATTATAAAAGATCCAAATACATACATGATTCCAATTTCACATTGGAAATAAAATATAAAAAATAACAAAATAAAATTTTTGGTATCCTTCAAACTTATTCAATGATTTATTCTTCATATCCAAGGGAAAGGAAATAATGTAAAAGAAAGAATGAATGCTTATTAGTAGTTAAGTATAATGTATTAAATTACAAGTAAATAAAGCATAATCAATATGGAAAGGTAAGTAACTGAATAAAAATTACATTAAACTGATAACATGAGAATTAAATACATCCATTGATAACAAAAAATGAAATAGTTTAGTGGAAAATAATAACAATATTATCATTGAATTAGATTCATAATGTTGGATGCTATGATCTTATATATAATAATATACTTCCCGCCAAGTCCTTGTTCTAAGAAAATTTAAACTATGGGTAGGAATACACCAAAACCCCATTTAATAATGTAAGAAAAATGATATATCTCATGAGATATATTAATTCATCAAGGTAATATATAATTTGTGCCCCACCCATCATTTTATATCTAATACATTCATTATATATTCTTTGATTATTGTAATTTATAAACAATATACCTTATAAAACAATTTATATACTGAGAAAATAATAAGTTATATCAATATTTCCCCAATAAATCAAATAACATTCAAAAGAAAACACCATATGTAGAAATGGTATGCACCTTAGGTAAAAAATCACATCAGTGATATAAATAATATTTACATTTAAGAGAAATTTAATGTCCAAATATCAGAATATTGTGAATGTTTGAAGATAAAGTTAATGACTACAAAATTATTTATATATAAAAGATTAAAATCAAGGCACTAGAAATATAGACATTTTAATAAAATAAATAAGGTTAATTAATACAAAAAATTGGAAGAGAGACATTTAAAATAAGTTTTTATTAAGAGTTTTATTTTAATAATCATTCAAATCATGTATAATAATCTAATTATCATAACATGGTTATGGATGAAATAAATTTAATCAATGTAATATAATATAAATGGAAAATATCCATTTGGCTTTTAATAAATAAATTTCAAAATTTACATTTTAATAAAAATTGTAAATATTACATTAAAAAAATTATAACATCGTGACTAACTAAAAATGTCCTTGACAAATAATTTTATTAAATAATAAAAGTCTTTTAAAAAATAATTTTTAAAAATATGGATATGGAAGAAGAATATATTTTATCAAAACAATAAATAAGATTGGATTTTATTTAAAAGATTCAGTATCTTAATTGTAGTTCAAAACTGAGTAAAAGTTGGAATAAATTATTAAGAATTCATAAATACCCATAGGAAATGAAATACAGATAGTGTTTCTTTATGATATATTATTATATTCCTTTTATTAAATTATAAGTAATCCCAAAAAATTAGATTGTGATGTAAATTATTTCTAATTTGGTAACATCTAAATTATAACTCCTTCAATGAGTAAACTTTAGTTAAAAATTTAATTACCATGAATAAATATATATGTGTATCATAAAATGGAATGTGTATAAAACATATAAAAATAAATAGTTTCATAATATCAAATATTTTTCATTAGAGTGGAAATTTTGATTAAATCACTTACCTTATGTTTCTTTATAGTTAAACATGATTTAACCTCTTGTATAATGGTTTCAAACATTTTAAAAACTTATGAAAACTATATTAAAAACTATAATATCATTTATGATCCATTTATAACATATTATCAATTATTCATTTATAATTATTCATTATTATCATTATTATTTTTTGTAAATGATTTTTTTCTCATTAATATTTTCGCATGGATGTTCTGGTCCTTTTAATTTGATTATGTTTACATAACCTCAAAAATTTTAATCATTATATAAATATCATATATATTCATTAAATATAACCTTATTATGATTTATTTAATGTGTAAATGTAAAATGGATCACATCACTTCGTGGATGTGTTGGTCCACACATACATATGAGCAACATTATCATTTTTCAATGGATTGGAAAGTAAGAAAGTATGTATTACAATTTTATTTAGAATCATAATTATATAATTAATACAATATATATTAATTACTTACATATTTATAACAATCATATTAAAATGGTAATTAAAAATGAATTACACTGCTAGGTGGTGATAGTAAGTAATACGTTTGTACGAGCGATGTTTTTACTTTTCGTAGGATGAAAGAGAGATGGAAAATTAATTTCCTATAATCATAATAATTTCTCATTATATTTTTAAAAAGGAAATTATTATTTTATAAGGGTTACAGCATATTTATATTAATTATAATAATAAATAAATTTGAAAGAGTTGGTAAGGAAGATTACCTCTTCTTCAGTAGGCTTCCTTTAGATTTCTTATTAACTGATCCAAGGATGGTCTTTTTGAAAGAACAGTGCATATAGAACATGTATAAGTATTTTGATAAAATAAATATATATATTTTTTTCAATATAGGTTTTAAATATTTTATAAAAAAATAGCGATGCTCTTTTATAAGTGAGGTGAGGGGCACTCTTGGAATTACATAATGTATTAAATTAATATAAATTAATGTTCATATAAAATCACTCAAAACTTTTATAATTTTAATATAATATGAGAATTAATCTAAATAATATCATGAAATAAAATTTGCACACATTTTTGTTTATGTTTTCATCCTTACCTTTTAGTTTTTACACCTTGTTAACCCTTTTGACAATAAACGCAGTATAAAAGTTTCTATATTTTAAGGGTAATGAATTTTACCATAAAGGAGTAATAAACCCATAAAGGGATAATGGTTAATATATTTATTCACATATAACTCATTTTAATGAATATAATATTTCTATTAATTTTAAATAATTTAATAAAATGTTATTTATTTTAAAATATCATTAATGTGATTTTTGATACTATTCATTTAATTTGACTATGAAAACAACATGAAAACAAAACAATTTTAATATAAACCTTTAATAATTTCTAAGATGATATATATATATATATGTATATAATTATTGTGAAGAAATAAATTACTCAAAATATTATTTTATAGATTTTAATATCATTTACTTGATTTTTCTACTAGTTTCACAGAAATGGTGTTTGCAATACATAATAGTTTCTGATCATCATTCAATCGCTAAAATTTAAAGATAAATTATGATGAGAAAAAATTAATTCTTCATTAATTAAATAATATAAAATAGAAAATATTATCTTTTTTCAGAATTTTAAAATACAATAGATATTAAAGTCAAAAGGGTGACATTTTATTTTCATTATGTTTTTAAAATAATATAAAGGTTAATATCAAGGTAAATGGAACCATGTGGACATATTTTCAGTAATCATAAGGTAATTTCCGAACTCCACTTTTAAAATTAGATAAATCTCTATGATAGATATTTTTTAAATACTTATGCTTAGGTTATAACCCTTGTTTGACCTATTTTACCCATACATAGGTGTCAAATGTTTCTACAACTACTACCAATAATGCCTAAAAATAAAAGTAAACTATTGAACATATTTAAACCCCATTATTACAAATATTGTATCCCTTTTTCATGATTAATTTTCTATAATTGGAAGAAATTCATTTTAAAATATGTATGTAAAATGCAACAAAAATTCTTTTTTAGAACAATGTGTTTTCAAGCATAAAAAATATCTTATATAAAAATAATGATTTTTTTTATTAAATTATTATAAATAAAATAATTCATATATAAATTTAATAAAAAAAATCCAAAATATATTATGAATATTAAATTACCAAATTTGAAAAAATTATTGTATTTTAAAAATCCATATATTTCACTATTCTTTGAAAAATCAATCATTTCGGAAAAATCACAATAATTAACCCATGGTTAATTTTGATATTCAAATTTCAAAAAATGAAACTAATTAAAGAAATTTATATTTAATAATTCATAATTTCTGTTTTAATCACATTCTTGAATAAAACAATGTGTCTTGTGTTATTATTTCTTTAAAAAAGAAAAGCTTACTATAATTGAAATGTAGGTGTTAATGTTTCCCTCCAAAAACATCCACCCATAAAATTTTCATAATGTCACCTCATGAATATATTTGGGTAGATTTTAATCATAATTTCTTCAGGTCTGCACATTTCCTCTCTTATCTTATTATTTCTCTAAGAAACCATTACTAATTGGGTCACCCAATTCGTCAACACTTTTTTTCAAGAGTTCAAGATCTATATAGTATCTTCATAGTAAGATAAATCATGTTCCAATTATATTTCCTTATATTTTAGTTTATTCATTCATAAATTCATGTACTTCTTTAACATTGATACATGGAGCATATCATATACTTTAGAGATGATCAATGGAATAGCCAAATTGTAATCTAAATCTCCAATTCTTTCAAAAATATTAAAAGGATCAAGGTATTAGGGGTTATGTTTTCATTTCTTATCTAACCTTATAACATCATTCCATACAGATACTTTCAATAAAATGTTACCATAAACTTGAAATTCCAAATCATTCAATTATTTATCAGCATAGATCTCTTGCCAACTTTAAGATTCCTTATTATATGTGTGAATAGTATTTAACTTCATCATTGTCTCTATAACAAGTTCTTGTCCCATAATATATCTCTCACCAACTTCAAACCAACATGTTAGAGTATAGAATCTCTTACCATATAATGTATCTCACAACACCATTTGAATACTTCAATGGAATCTTCTATTATTGGAAAACTTCACCAAAAATAAATAATGATTCCACATACTATGAAAGTCATGTAAGCATTAACTAAATATGGATTCTAATGATTTAATAGTCCTTTCATAATATCAATTAGTTTGAGGGCTATAGAAAGTTCTCAAATAATTCCTAGTATTTAGAGTCATATAAAGACTTTTTTATAATTTATTGTAAATCAGATATTATGTTCAAACACAATTGAAATATGTGTACTATAAATTAATTCAATGTCATTAATTTAGATTCATTAATGTAAAGAAAGTGGTAAATATTCACTTACAGTAAGTAATGTGTAGGTTATAAAAAGTTGTTAATAATGACCCATATTACATAACTCATTTTTGGAGACTTTGGTAGTCTAGTGAAAAATTCCATATAAATGTCATCCCATTTACACATGTTAATAGGTAATGGTTTCATGACACATATAGTGTATTGTATCTTAGCCTTCACCTATTCAAAATCCAGTACACCTGATACATAATCAGTAATTTCCTGCATCATTTTATCCCGCAAAAATGTCCTTCAAATTTCTATGCATCATGTTTCAATCAGATTGTATGGAAAAATTCAACCTATGAGAATCATATAATAACTTCATTTTCATATAAATTGTATATGGAACACAAATCCAATTTACAAATTTTAGAATACCATCTTCATATATGAAATCCATCAATTTCCCATCATTAACATCCATAATTTTTTTTTGAAGATTTTCATCATTTAATTGAGAAATTTAGATCCTTTAAAATAATGATAATTTAGAAGTCATTTTAAAAACGAGTTATGTTTCCTCTTACATAACAATTATCATATCCTTATTTTATAAATCCATTAACACAACATCCCTCTCATTCCTCATTTTGGTCAGGACTCCATGATCTTTCTTGTTAAACACATATACTACCTTATTTTTTTCTTGGGTGTTAGTGTATTGAAAAATCATAATCATTGAGTGTGTCAAGTCATCTTATTTTCCTCATATTGATATATTTTTATGAAGAGATGAATTTTAGGATCTTATGGTCTGTATATATCTCAGTTAATTCACCATAGTAATAATGCCTCAAGATCTTCAAAGAAAATATTATGGATTCATACTCAAGATAATGAGATGGATAATTATATTAAGGGGTATTTAACTATCTTAATGCATAAGAAATAACTTTAAAATTCTATATAACTACACATCCATATACCTTCTTCTATTTATCACTATATATCAAAAATCAGTCTTTTCTAAAAAGTAGAGGTTAAATTGGTGCATTAACCAATAATCACGTATATTCTTCAAAACATTCTTAGAATTTTTTTATCCATTTGAACATAACTAATTTATTTGAAATGTAATGTCCCAGACCCTCATGGTCCATCCCATTTCCAAATTCCGGATCCTAAGGGTGGCGTCTCAGTGGTAGGACGTCATTTCAGTGTGCGATCGATCGGTGTACGACTGATCGGTGTGCAACCGATTGGTGTGCAACCTATCGGTGTGTGACCGAACGATGGGACACGATCGGTGTGGCACCGATTGGTGTGACATGATTGGTGTGTCAGCGATCGGTGGGACACGATCGGTGTGTCACCAATTGGCACGACATAATCGGTGCCACACAGCCTTGTCGGGTTTTTCGTCTGCAGTTCTTCCAACGCTACTTCTAAACCCTTCTTAACCTTTTGGAAGTGGTTAAAGCCCATTTTTAGCACCACGATCAATGTTTTCAATTCCTAAGAGTGGGAAGACCCTCAACGGACCCAACAATGTATAACATTCCCCTCTGTTTATATAAAATCCTTAATGTCGCAGCTATTACCACCTTTTCCCGATGAGATTTTTTAAATAGAAATTAATCCCATCATGTGTAACCACCCAACCATGTGGTGAAACCATGATCCGCCTTTAAAGCCATCAAAGATCTTGATATCCAGTAATGTCTGAGCTCATCTTTATATCACACTATCGTTCCTCTTTTTTTCTTCTTCTTAGTCGGGTTCATTCTTCACTTGGAGCGCTTGGAGTCCCCGACATTCCTCCCCTGAAAGTTGTGCATCCCCAGTTCTTGGCGCGTCGAGAGAAACATCAATATTTGATCATCCATGTCGGGTTTTTCCTTCGTCACACTTACTGTGTATCATGTTGGGTGGGTATGCTTTGGTTTCTTCCAGACGGATGAATCCAAACTTTAATGAAGATAATAAGCAGACTTTTAAAGAATGATGGGGGGTGTGGTCAATGTTTCTGATGTAATTTCTTATTCTTGATTATGTGTTGTGAATTGTACGGGCTCATGCCCACTAAAAATCATGGTCGATTGTGGTTTTTCCTTGTGCACTAATGAACTTCTGTTCTATCATATATTTACATGATTAACTAACCGTAACATAGAAATTGGTTAATCACCTAAACTAAGATGGTTAAATGGATGCCCAGTGAACATCAATCCTTGTGTGGTCACCCCGATTAACCAACAGAAAGAAGAACCTAATGAATGATGTGCTTGAACCTAGAAGTTTCCCAACTCTGTTTTGATAGTAGGTGTGTCATTTTTCTTGATGTTTATGGGGTGATGTGGATGGGGATGGGATCCTCTGTTGTGGAACGTTTGTTGGTTGTGAATATGAAGCTATGTAGGGATGTATCTCGAGGCTTAGTTTGGTTCCAGTATTTTGAGGGGTTTCACAGATCCCTTTTTTGTCGTGACTTTACAAGAGAAATGGGTGTGAATGCTTAAATTGATGTTGGGATGTTTCAATTTCTCTAGCTTGTGGTTATTCTTGTTAGTTTCCCAGTAGTGCATAATTACTTAAATGGAATCACTTGGAAATAAAATCTGGAATAGGATCAATGGGTAATTGTTTTCCAAGATGAGTGGTGACACTGTTGTGGGTTCGGTTATTCTTGTGAATGAATAGTAGCGAGGGTGTTTGTGCTTGGGTTGGATTTGGAACTCCTAGGTTGGGATGAGTGCTTGTTATATATATTATATAATTGTAGTTATTATTTTCCTTATTCATGCCCCACCCAAGTCGAGCACTTACTGACGAACACCCCTATTTCATGGGGGATGGTGTTTTTTCCAACACTCCTATGAGTGGTTGGTTATTATATCCTTTTCTACTCCCTTTACCAAATAGCCCAAGACACTTTGTGGAGGCTGTGATGGACTGAGGTCCATTATAGCACAAGATTCTTCAGACAAGGTAGTTGTGGGGGTTGGCCCAAGTGTGTGTGGGCGGGTTATTTCCCAAGTGTCTCCTGGATGAGGCCCAGGTGTCTTCATGCATGGCAGTATTCATTATGGACCATGTGTTTGTGGGCTTAGTAACGCGTGGTTGCTATATCCTAGGTGATTGCGAGTGGGATGTGTGGTTGTGGCCCAGGTCTGCGCGGGTGGGGTGTGGTAGTGGGACTGCGGTAAGAATGGTGGTAGAGGTTCGATGCATAGGATGTCTTCAATAACCAGTGGGAAAGTGGCGCGGTGTACCCAAATATTGATGTGCTATTACTATACATTACTTGACTTGTGTTATTTTGGGAGTGTGCCTTGGTGAGGCTTGGGTGGATAGTTTTCCTTGCTAGGTGTTTCAGTTATCTTTTTTTTTCTCATGGGTCATTAGAATACCTCCCCACTCATGCACAAGAGCATTTGGTTTCCCTACTGAGTATACTTTTATTCTAACCCTACGTATATACAACTATTTTCAGGTTTCTAGGTGGACTTCAGGGATCGTGTAGGGTCGTACTAGTTCAGATGTTGGGGCAGTTTTTGTTGCTATTTTCTTTCTTTTGGTATTTCTTTTTGGGGTTTTCTTTTACTTTTCTATCGTTTACTTTTGGAACATGCATTTGGGATTGGTTTGTTTTGGATTTACTTGTACTTTGGTGTTGTTGGGATTTACCATCTTATCTCTCGATTTTGTTAAATAAAAATTGTAATGCCTTCCATATTGCGTGTGATTCTATACCCTTGGTGCTAGTCACCACTCCAGGACCTATTGAAGGCGGGTCTTAGGGGTCATTATCTCTCCTTCAACTTTAAGAAGGAAGGGTTTGGAAACCTGTTGTCCCTTCACTCATCTTGGTAAAGAGAGGTCGTGACAGAATGGTATCAAAGACATAGTTGAGAGATAGGATGGAGTTTGGGGTTAGGCACAGTGAGGATTGCCTGGGATGGTAGGGAATGAGTGTTGGGTGATCTTGATACATGAAATAGGCCAGAAAAGATTGTCTAGGACATGGGATTCTAGGGCCCCCCATGATCTGATGCAAGGACTTTGGGCCTACCGAATGACCAAGTCAGGCTACACTGATTGTAGGGTAGAGACCCTAGGGAAGGTACATGCATCATAATGACTTGTGTTCCTATGTTTCATGGGTATTTTTGGATTTAAAATGAATAAGAAGTCTTAGAAAATTTAAAAGCAATATTCTACACTACTCAGGCTTAGGCATTCCTTGTTTACATTGCAGCTATGGAACCTGGATGGTGACCAAGGGTAGTACGGGCGATCGAGGCCATAGAGGATGATTTGGATGATCGAAAGAGGGTTGTCCGATAATATGAGGGCGATCAGTAGTAGAGGATGCTTCGCTCCTTTCAGCGGTAGACCCTAAGGAAGTACGAGGATAGCATATTAAACATGGAGACACAGAGCTGGCTAGAAGAGCTGGTGATAGCTTTCATCTTTATTTGGGCTCCGACAGAATATTGGGTTCCATTAGATATATGCCAGATGCTGGGAGTCGTGTGTCAGTGGTGTATGCTTTATCTTGGGGAGAAGACGGAGGCTGAGGTGACATGGACTTACTTCAAGAGGGAGTTCTGGGTGGAATTCCTCTCCTCCACAATGAAGGCTGAGAAGAGGCAGGAAATGCTCTCCCTCCAACAGCGGGGTATATCAGTGAGAGAGTTGTGGATCATGTTCAAGGATCTCGTCCGCTTTTCTTCAGACCTCTTTCCAGATGAGGAGTCTCGGGTGAGATGTTTGGAGGAGGAACTTTGACCTTCCCTTTAGTATGTGGTTACTCATTTCACCTTACCAACATACATGGACGTCCAAAAGAAGTCTGAAGTGGTGGAGAGGATGCACACACTGAGAGGTGTATCACGAGAAGGAATCTAGTTGGGCTCGTTGAAGGGGAAGGTCGTCACCAGTAGGCCACTAGCATCAGGGCCCTCTAGGTTTCGACCAGTAGGGAGCATGCCTTAGCAGTTCTACTTCCAATATCCCAATCCTCCCCCTTTCCTTTTGGGACCAGGACCAAGATTCATCATCTGTGGCAGCCATGGTCACCTTCAGATTCAGTGACCAGACCGAGTACAGTACAATGGTGGTGGGCTGGTGTAGCGGCCGCCCCAGCCGCAGCCGTTTCCAGCTATGCCCTTTCAGTAGCAGCATTAGGGACATCGACCTCCTGCTCATCCAAGGGAAAACATCACAGGAGGAGGCTGACCTCAAGATGCTCCTCAGGGACCTTGACCAAGGCGTGGTTAGGGAGGCGGCCGATAGTTGAGGGGCAGCGGTCCTGGGCGTTGGAAGTTATACGCCTCGGAGGCAGCAGCTCCAGCAGGGCCGAAAGTCATTCGAGGTACGATCATCTTGTTTAGTACTCTTTCCTATGCCATGTTCGATACAGGAGCTTCACACTCCTTTGATACATCCAGTCTGTCCCATTCTTGGGTTCTAGATACTTAGAAACTTCCAGTGCCCATGGTGTTGAGTATACCAGTCAGAGGTTATACCGACTTGTTTTATGTTTTTAGAGGGTGTAGACTGATGATAGGGCCTCATCCGTCAATCATTTATCTTCTACTATTGATTATACATCCATACAATGTCATCCTAGGAATTGACTGGGGGTTCTCGGTTTGGGATTTTATTTATTGCTTCCGAGGAAGGATCATGTTTTCAGATTTGGGCGGCCAACATGTAACTTTCATCGGCGAGCGGGGTTTCCAGAAAAGTAGCAGGCGAGAGGAAACCCTCCTTTCCTTGTGAGTTGAACTATCAGTGGATTCGGTGTATGTAGAAATTGTTGAAGTCCAAGGGATCGTCGGTGAGTTTATGTACATATTCCATGAAGATGTGGTGACTCTACCCCCCCCCCCCCCCCCGATGTGATGTTCAGTTGGGGATATACTTTCAACCTGGTGGCCGTCTGATTTAGATGGATCCCTACTGGATGGCACCCTCTGAGTTGTGGTAGTTGCGGGTTCATATTGACGATTTGATGAAGAAAGGATTTGTTCGACCAAGTGAATCACCATGGGGTGCTCTATTCTTGTTTGCAAAGAAGGTAGATGGTGGTCTAAGGATGTGAATAGACTACCAGAGAAGTAATCAAGTAACGATCAAAAATCGTTACCCTCTCCCAAGAATAGACAACCTTTTTGACCAATTAAATGGGGCAGGGTGTTTCTCCAAGATTGACCTATATTCGGGATATCACCAGTTGAGGGTGAAGGAGGGTGACATCTCGAAGACATCCTTTTTGTGTAGATATGGGCACATTGATTTCGTGGTCATTCCATTCGGTGTTACGAATGCTCCAGTCGTGTTCAGAGGGCTCAAGAACTCCATTTTCCCGGAATACCTAGACCGGTTCATAGTCGTGTTTATTGACGACATCCTGATCTAATCAAGGTTAGAGGATAATCACTCTAAGCACCTGAGAATGGTTTTATACATCCTCCAACAGCACCAATATTATAGGAAATTGTCAAAGTGCAAGTTCTAGACTCGAGAAGTTTACTTCCTTGGACATGTGGTGTCTAAGCAGGGAATAGTGGTGGACTCATCAAAGGTCAAGGTGGTTATTTCTTGGGCAGCACCCAGGAACGTGGCAGAGGTTCGTAGTTTCATTGGACTGGAAGGTTACTACCGGAGGTTCTTACCCAACTTCTCCCGAGTTGCAACACCTTTTACATCTTTGACCAAAATGGACCAGGATTTTGTATGGGATGGGCAGTGTAAGGCAACCTTTTACTATCTGAAGGAGAAGCTGGTAAGTACCCCAGTGCTGAGGTTTCCAGAAGAAGGGGTAGCGTATGAGATGTTATGTGATGCTTCAGGACAAGGCCTCATGTGCGTGTTGATGCAAAAACAAGTGGTTATCTCTTATGGGTTTAGGCATTTATGTCCCCATGAGCGTAATTATTCCACCAATGAACTAGAACTTGTGGTGGTCGTGTTCGCACTGATGTTGTGGCGGCATTACCTCACTGGGGAGCACTTCATGGTATTCACGGATCACAAGAGCATGAAGTATATCTTTACCCAATGGGACCTGAACTTGTGACAAAGAAGGTGGGTGGAGTTTTTCCAGTACTACAACTTCGATATCTCTTACACTAAAGGTAAGGGGAACGTTGTGGATAATGCCTTCAGCAGGAAGTCACGGAGGGAAGCTATTTAGAAATCTGTGTATTCCTGTAAGGTAATGGAAGAGTTGGCTTCCCTACACCTGAATGTAATGGAGGATAGTGGTAGCGGTTTCCTGTTTCATATGACAGTGTATTCCTTTCTACTGCAGCAGGTTGAGGATATTCTATGGGCATGTATTCTGGACTCTAGAGGATCGTGGGTGCGACACTTGCCTATGGTAGAATTTTCCTGCAATAATAGCTATCACTCTACCATTGGCATGACTCCGTTCGAAGCTTTGTATGAGAGGCCATGTCGATCACCCATGTGTTGGAATGAGGTTGGAAAAGCAGGTGTTCCTGGCCTGGAGATGGTACAGAGCACGACAGATAAGGTTCAGCTTATACAGGAGAGGATGAAGGCGGATCAGGACAGGAAAAAGTTATATACCTATAATAGGAGGATACCCTTAGAGTTTGAGGTTGGGGACCATGTATTATTGAATTTCTCTCCTCAGCGTGGACAACGGAGGTTAGACAAGGGGAGTAAGATTTCTCCAAGGTTCATCGGACCATTCAAAGCATTGCAGTTGGTCGTAGAAATAGCTTATCAGCTAGTGCTACCATTGCTGCTACTGAGAATGCACTATGTCTTCCATGTGTCTTATCTCTGACAGTATCTACAAAGAGACTCGCATGTCCTTGACTGGGGAAAGCTAGATATCAAGGCCAACGCAATTTTTTTAGAAAAACTAGTGAGGATAGAGGATCGTGAGGAGAATATTCTCTATGGACGAACCATCCCTTTGGTTTGTGTGTTATGGAGGCATGGTGGGCTCGAGGAGCGTACCTGGGAGTGGGAGGCACATATGCGCGCCCAATACCCAGATCTGTTTTGAGTTTTTTCTATTTCTTTTTGTACTTGTCGTGATGTAATACTGACCTTTTTGGTTTATGAGATGTTTTGTTTCCCTACCTTGTGAATGTGATGAAAAGTACTAATAGGTGGGGAAGGGAGGACTTGATCACTAATCAAGACAAATTAATGTGGATGTGATTAAACCCGTGTGGGTGAGTCAGTGCCACTGAAAGTGGATAGTATCTTGATATGGAGGAAGGAACTCCCGGAACCGTGTATCGAGACAATATGGACCATGAGTTAGGCGTGGTTGTTTGGGGGGTTTTTCCCCGGGAGGTATCTTCCGAGGGGAGGGGTTCTTTTTTTTGGACCCCTCTCTTCTCTTCAAGTGTAGATTTTATTCTTGAGGATGAGAATAGTTCTATGGGTATTATACGTAATGGACCAGTCCCTCATGGTCCGTCCCTTTTCCAAATTCTGGATCCCAAGGGTGGCGTCTCGGTGGTAGGACATCATTTCGGTGTGCGAATGATCGTTGTGCGACCAATCGGTGTGTGAACGATCGGTGTGAGACTGATCGGTGTGATACGATCAGTGTCGAACTGATTAGTGTGACAGGATCGGTGTGTCATAGATCGGTGTGACACGATCGGTGTGACTGATCGGTGCCACAGAGCCTTGTCGGGTTTTTCTTCTACAGTTTTTCCAATGCTACTTCTAAACACTTTTTAAACTTTTGTAAGTGGTTCAAGCCCATTTTTTTCCCACAATCAATGTTTTAAATTTCTATGAGTGGGTAGACACTCAACGAACCCAGTTGTGTGTACCGTTTCCCTCTGTTTATATAAAATCGTTAAATTCATAGTTGTTACCACCTTTTCCAAATGAGAGTTATTAAATAAAAATTAATCCCATCATGTGTAACCACCCAACCACATGGTGAAACCACGATCCTCCTTTAATGCCACCAAAGATCTTGATAAACACCCGGTCTCATCTTTATATTGCACTAGCTTTCCTCTTTTTTTTCTTCTTGGCTGGGTACGTTCTTCCCTTGGAGCGCTAGGAGTCCAAGACATTCCTCCCCTACAAGTTGTGCATCTCTATTTCTTGGCGCGTTGAGAGAAAAATTGATCTTTGATAATCCAATTAGGGGTTTTCCTTCATCTCTCTTATTCTGTATAATGTGGGGTGGGTATGCTTTTGTTTCTGCAGGATGGATGAAACCAAACTTTAATGAAGATAACAGGAAAACTTTTAAAGAATGAAGGGGGGTATGGTCGATGTTTATATTGTATTTTATTATTCTTGATTATGTGTTGTGAATTATATAGGCTCATGCCCATTGAAAATCATGGCCTTTGGTGGTTTTTCATTGTGCACTAATGAACTTCTGTGCTGTCGGATATTTTCATGGTTAAATAACTGTAACATGGAAATTGGTTAATCACCTCAACTTAGATGGTTAAATGGATTCCCAGTGAACATCAATCCTTGTGTGGTCACCCCAGTTAACCAATAGAAATAAGAACCTAACAAATGGTGTGCTTGAACCTGGAAGTATCCCTACTCTGTTTTGATAGAAGGTGTGTCTTTCTACTTGATGCTTATGGGGTGATGGGGATGGGGATGGGATTTTCTATTGTGGCACGGTTGTTGGTTGTGAATATGAAGATGTGTGGGGATATATGTCATGAATTGTTTTGGTTCCAGTACTTTGAGGTATCTCACGGATCCCTTTGTTGTTGTGACATTACAAGAGAATCGGGTTTGAATGCTTAAATTGTTGTTTTGTTGCTTCTCTTTATCTGGCTTGTGGTTATTTCTGTGAGTTTCCCAATAGTTCATAATTACTTAAATGTAATCACTTGGACATTAAATCAAGAATGGTCTTAATGGGAAATTGTTTTCTGCGATGAGTGGTGACACCGTTGTGGGTTCAGTTCTTCTTGTGAATGAATAGTATCGACAGTGTTTGTGCTTAGGTAGGATTTGGAACTCATATGTTGGGATGAGTGCTTGTTATATATATTATATAATTTTAGTTCTTATATTCATTATTCACGCCCCACCCAAGTCGAGCACTTAGTGCCAAACACCCCCATTTCATGGGGGATGGTGTTTTTCCCAAAACTCCTATTAGTGGATGGTTATTAGCTCCTTTTCTGCTCCCTTTCCCGAATAGCCCAAGACTCTTTCGGAACATTGTGATGGCTTAAGGTCCATTATATCCCAAGATTATTTGGGCAGGGTAGTTGTGGTGGTTGGCCGAGGTGTGTGCGGGCAGGTTGTTTCCCAAGTGTCTCCGGGATGAGGCCTAGCTGTCTTCGGGCGTGGCAGTTGTTGTTCTGGCCTAGGTGTTTGCGGGCGTGGTTACGCATGGTTTTTGTGGTCCAGGTGTTTGTGGGCAGGATGTGTGGTTGTGGCCCAGGTGTGTGCGGGTAGGGTGTGGCATTGGGACTGTGGTGAGAATGGAGGGAGAGGTTTGATGCGTAGGATGTCTTCAATAACCAGTGGAAAAGTGGCACAGGGTACCAACATATCGATCTGTTATTACTATACATTAAATGACTTACGATATTTGGGGAGTGTGCCTTGGTGAGGATTGGGTAGATAGTTTTCCTTTCTAGGTTTTTTTGTTATCTTTTTTTTTCTCACAGGGCCTTAGAATACCTCCACACTCGTGCACGATAGCATTTGGTTTCCCTACTAAGTATACTTCTATGCTCTCCCAACATATATAAAACTATTTTCTAGTTTCCAGGAGGACTTCAGGGATCATGTAGGGTCATACTAGTTCAAATGTTGGGACAGTTTCTGTTGCTGTTTTCTTTCTTTTGGTACTTCTTTTTGGGGGTTTTTTACTTTCGTATCATTTACTTTTGGAACATGCATTTGGGAATGGTTTTTTTTCTTTACCTGTACCTTGGTGTTATTGGGATTTACCATCTTCTCTATCAATTATATTAAATAAAAAGGTTAATGCCTTCTATCTTGCGTGTGATTCTATAAAATTGGTGCTAGTTTCCACTCCAGGATCTATTGAAGGCGGGTCTCGGGGGTCATTATCTCTCCTTCATGTTGAAGAAGGAGGGGTTTGGCAACTTGATGTCCCTTCACTCATCTTGGTGAAGGCATATCGTGACATGTAGTATTAGTTAATGGGTTATCCAATAAAGAAAAAATTTGAATAAATATCTACAGGTACACGTCAATCTATGTTAATTATGTACCTCAGTTATGGACGTTGGTATGAGACAATATTTCACTACATTTAACATTGGAAGATCAAATTGAGATTCCATACATAGAGAAAATATTTCCAACCAGACAACATTTTTTATTTCATAATTCACATTGGATAAATTTCCCATATAAATAATATTCTCTAAGAGTGTCAATAATAATCCACAAGTTATTCTAATGGTTCTCCTAGATTTTAGAGTACACGAAAATATCATCAATAAATACAAAGAAAAAGTAAAAATATTAGATGAATAATTCATTCATTTTATCCATATAAATGTTTTTATCAGTCAATCCAAAGGGATTTACTATAAACTTGTAGTGTCCATAACTTATATGAAATGTAGTTATTGGAATATCTTCCTAAATTAGTCACAATTGATGAAACCCAACATAACAATAATATTTGATAAATATTTAGCTCTAAAAAGTTGATCAAACAAGTCATAAATGAAATTAAGTCGATAATTATTCTTTATAGTAATAGAATTTATTTCCATATAGACTATCCACATCCTCATATATCTATCATTCAATTTAAAAAATTAACATGGGCTCTCCAAGGTGAAACATTTGGGCCTATAATTATCTTATCACAAAAATATTGTAATTGTTTCTTCCACTACACTAATTGAAAAATTTTTATTCTACAGGTATTCTTTGATTTAGATCTTACATTAGTGATTAAATCAATATAAAACTCAACTTTAGGATCTAGTGGATGTCCATGTAATTTCATAGTAAATACTTAAATGTATTCTTAAAAAATATATATATCCTCATTTTTAAGATTACCCTATCAATCCTTTTTTTCTTCTCTACTTCCCCAAAGATAACATTCAGATTAATTTACGGGGGTCGATCTAGACAAGGCTTATATAATTATTTCTCCCCTCTAGAGGCATGTAATTCTACATCTTTATCAAGAATCATAATTTTGTTCTCTTGGAAAAAAACTTTTACATTATATTTTCAATTCCAAAAAATAAAAATGAATATATCAAAATCATATATATGTATAATAACAATGTATATGAATGTGTAATTTTAATGTTTTATAGTGGTAACTAGATGATAGATCATTGATGTGTTGAGATTTCTTCTATGATTTTTGACTAATGACTCACTTTGTAAGGTAATAATTTAATATATAATTTCCAAGGGAAATAAGAAAGATATAAAAAATTATGAATATCTATAATAAATTAACAAATTATTTAAATTTAAGGCTACTATTAAATTAACTTCCGCCCATATTTAGAAACATCAACTACAACTGTAGTTTTTTCATAATCTTGGTCTTCTCACCTCGTCCTCTTCTGTGATTAGTTCCCTTGATTCTAAGAACATTGGTGTGAATAATGACCCATTTATCTATAGTGAAATCACTATCAATCATTGGACTATTTCTTACCCCTATATTCATTATACATTATGTCATTATCTATACACTTTTAATAATCTTCCTTTACCTTCAGGTATTTTTTTTGATGTTTCATTCTACATTTTTTAAATGACAGAAATTTCTTCCTTACCTTTTTCTTCTTTAATATTTTACCTTTTTCTTAGTGCTCATCTAACATGTTATTTTTGTTATTTTCCATTTCAATATTGGGTCTATAAATTTAATTACCAATTTTGATAGTACATAATTATATTTCATCATTTGATGGAAAAGTTTGGGAAACAAGTTCCCTTTGAATGCTTGGCTTATATCCTTCAAAAAATGGTCAATATTTCCCTCTAGATCACATATAGAATTTATATCGTAGCTGGATAGTATTTTAATGGTTGATTCACACATGAGAACACATAATTATACATTTTCAATTAAGTTATAGAATCGTCTATTAATTTCAATTCGTTTCTCATGAGGGTAATATTTATCAAAAAATGTTACTTTAAATTACCTCCATTCCATATTTTCAATTTTCTCTTCCACCCTAGTATTATATATCAGAAAACATCATTGATCAAAATAGATTCCATGGAAATAAACTTGTAAACAGAATTTCCCTTCCATTAGGCCATGAAATCCTTTTTAAGTGTCTTAATCCATTTTATAGCTACCATATAACTCGTAGTTCCACATAAAGACTGAGGCTTTTGTCACATGAAATGGTCCAATATTGGTGAATAATTCTATGGAAAATTATGTTTCCCTATATATTAAAGGTTATTAGACATAACTTGGGCCATAATAAAAAATATTAATATGATCTTCTTATCTCCAGAAGCAGTTTCATTGGATGTCTAGGTAGAGAAATCCCTACATTGACTATGGGAGTCGATTCCCTTTTTTCTATTTAGCACTATCACTAAATAATGATTCACATTGAGTTATCCCATAATCATCTTATATATTGAACCATAACATAAAAATACTACAAAAGGTAAAATCTATCAATTACTATAAGGGATTATCATAATTATCATGTTAGCTATGATCATTTAATATCAATTTCCCAGGGATTTTTCTTATCTTCCTCTAATTCCAACTATAACAACCCCAAATTTTGTATTCCATAGTTTATGTCTACTATATTACATATTAATAACATATAAGGTATTTAATCTAGATGTATGGGTCAGTTTAGTAGTATTAAAGAACTAGATACATATATAATTCTCTTTTCACATTGGAAATAATTTATATAAAAATAACAAAATAATTTTTTTGTAATCCTTGAAACTCATTAAAATATTTATTCTTAATATAAATGGGATATGAAACCAAATAATGTTTATCTGAAAATCTTAATAAGGGTTTTGAAAAATAGAATTAATTAAAATTAAATTAGTCATAAACAATATGAAATGTTATCTTACTTAAAATAAATTCCATTTAATCAATACTTGAGAAAAAATTAATCCATGTATAATATCCAATGAAATAGTATCATAGATAATAATTATTAAATTATCAAAGAATGAAATTAATAATGTTGAAAATCATGATCTCATACATCATCATATCTTTACTAACAAGTCCTTGCACCAAGAAAGTTTAAGAAAAAGGTATGCATACACTAAAAACCAATTTATTAAGGCCAACCATCGAGTTTGTCTCATGAGACACATCAATGTCTTGAGGGGAAATATAATTATATTTCTCATCCACCACTTAATGTAAAATTCATTACTCATATTAAAAATGATCAAATTAATTTATAAAAAATGTATTTTCAATAAATCACTATATTAAGTAAAGAATTTGGAATAAAAACATTTACTCAGTCATTAGAGAAACAGTCGAAGTGAAACACAATATATATAAATAATATACAGTTTAGGAAAAAATAATATCCAAGTATTTATAGAATATAAATATTTGGTATAAATTTAATGTCAAATGATCAAAATAAATTAAATGTTTCAAATAAAAGTTAATGACTATAAAATTATTAAGAGATAAATGAAAAAAATAAATTCATCAGAATAGTGGATTTTTTAGTAAAATAAAGTCTATTAAAGAATATAACAAATTATAAGAAAAAAAATTAAAATAATTTCTCATAAATATTTATATTTTTAAAATCATGGAAATCTTGTATAAGAAGCTAAAGAGCATAAATCAGTTATGGTGGTGTGAAAGTTCATTAATTACGTACAGGTTGAAAATAAAACATTCCATTTGACATTATATAAAGAAAGTCAAAAATAAATCATCTAAAAAAAATTATACATATTACTATAAAACATTTTAAAAATTCATGTATAACTAAAAATTTCATTAAATGTTTTTATTAAATAAATTTTAAATTTGTTAAAATAATTTTGAAAAATATGGGCATGGAATAAAAATATACTCTTTCAAAACGAGAACTATGTTTTGATTCTCTTTTAAAAAATATTTCATTGATTAATGCTCCAAAGATAGTAAAAGATAGAATAAAATATAGAAAATAATTAGATATCAAGAGGTAAATAAAAATAGATGTAATTTTTGAAGGATATATTGTAATATTCTTTCAATGAAATTATAAGCAATCCCAAAAAAGTGATATTGTAAAATGTATTCTTACCACTTTTATAAATTTTAAATTTTAACCACTTGAATGAGTAAATTTGAATTGAAAATTCAATTTATATGAATTAATAGATATATATGACATATAAGGGGTAGTATATACACAAAATATAAATAAATAGGTCTATAATACCACATATGTTTCAATGATGTCGAAATTGAGAAAAAATATCATGCCCCATGTTTCCCCTTAGTCAAATGTGATTAAAATTTTATATAATGGTTTTAAAAATGTTATTAATTTAAATCATAACAATATTAATATTTATAATTTCATATATGATCCCCTTATAACACATTTTCACTTATTCGTTAACAATCATTCATTATTAGCATTATTTTGGGTGTTAAATGCTTTATTTTATCCTGCATATTCAGTCATTGGTGTTCCAGTACATTTTGATTTATTATTATTAAATCACCTCCATAATTTTAATAAAAATATAAATACAAAATATATTTTTTAAATATATCTTTATTACCATTCGTGTAATGAATAAATATTAAATGAATAACTTTAGTTCATGGAGGTGGTAGTCCACACGTATGCACGAGAAATGTTATCATTTTCTAATGGATTGGAAGGTAAGAATGTAAATATGATATTAGAATAAAAATAAAAATAATTATTTCATAAATATAATATATACTAATTAGTATCATCATTATAACTATCCATGTAAAACATGATGAAAAATGAATTACACTACTACGTGGACATGGTAAGTCGTAAGTGAACACGAGCAATGTTTTCACTTTCTATAGGATGGAAAAGATGGGTAATTTGGTTTTACCAACATAATAATATCATAGAATTATATTAATGATATTGGATTACTTATTTTAAAATGGTAAAAAGATATTAATATTAAGTACAAGAATAATTAAATTTTTAAGGGTCGCTAAAGAAAATTAGATCTTCTTCGGTAGACTTCCTATAAATATTATCTAAAGGGACCAAAGGTTGTTATCCAGTTAAGAAAATCGCCTATATAATTTATATATTTATTTTGATAATAGAAATTGGTAGGTTTGTTTTATATTAGTTTCCCAATTTGGTGTGAAGAAATGAGTGAAGGGGCGTCCTTCTATAATTGAGAGGAGACATGCTCTGTGAATTACATAATGTATTAAATTAATATAAATTAGTTTTCATGGAAATTTCAATAAAAATTAATTTAATTTAATTATAAAATTTTGATGAGTATAAATTATTATAGATAATAAAATTTGTAATTTTTTTGGTCATTTATTCACCATTATCTCTTAGTTTTAACCTTAGTTATCAAATTTGACAACTACCATAATATAAAATTTTTCCTCATTTTCAAGGGTGAGTAATGTTAACATAAATCACCAAAAACAATAACTGGAACATGGCTTATATTTTCACCAATATCCCATTCACTTGGAAGAATATAATTTGTTTATGAATTTTAAATTATTTAATAAAATACTATTTATTATAAAATGTCCTTTATAACATTTTTGAAACAATCCATTTAATTTGACTTTGATAACAAGATGAAAACAAAGGAATTAGAATATAAACCATTAACCAATAAATAATGTGTTATATTTACCTATATAATTTTTGGTAGTCTATAAATCACTCAATCAAAATTAATTTTAGTGTTTTTGAAATCATTTACCTGATTTTTCTATTCCTTGCACAAGCACTGGGTGAACGTTACGTAAGCATTTCATCTAATTATTCAATCAATAAAAATTAAAAATAAATTAAAATGATAATGATATTAAATCATATTTAAAATAAGAATCTAAAATAGAACATATCATCCTTTTACCCTTATGTAAAAATATAAGAGATATTAATGTCAAGAGAGTGGAATTTTTGTATTTTCACTTTTTATAAAATAATATTACGGACAATATCAACTATAAGGGAAGAAAGTTGCCATATTTTCAATAAACGCATGATATTGTTCAAAATTCAGTTATAAAATATCAAAAATGAAAATTTTATATAATTTTTTAAATCTGTATCCCAAAGTTTTATCCACTCTTTTACAGGTTTTACCATTAATGATGTAAAAAATTTTACAATAAAACTATTCATAATGCTTAAAAATAAATGGGCCTTCTTTACCAAATTTCATCCTCATCATTCCAAATATGGTATAGATTTTTCAAGCTAAAATTTCTATATATATGAAAAAATAATATTAATATAAATACATAAAACACAATGAAAAATAGTTTTCTTGAAAAATGTGTTTGTAAGAATAAAAATTTACTTATATCAAAACCATGTATTTTTTTGATATATTATTATAAATAAAATTAATAATATATTATATTAAGAACAAATCCAAAATATAATGGTAATTTAAAATTAATTAATTAAATTAAATTTCCTTATTTAAAAAAAATGTTTTCCTCTATTAATTGAATTATTAATCATTTCAGAAAAAATCCCAAAAATTATCCCCAAGATAAATTTGATATTGTTATTTAAAATTGAAAAAAATAAAGTAAATTATATTTAAAAATTTTAAAAATTATTTTTTCCCACATTCTATAATATAAATATTTGTATTGTGACAATTGTTCTTTGAAAATAAAAGAAAACTACAATTGAATCTTAGGTTTTACAACCAAAAATCATTTTCCCATAAAAAGAATCATTTAGAGTTGGGACACCAGTGATAATTTTGAATATAAAACACTCATCCCAGTTACAATAAATCACCCCATGACTCATAAATATCATTCTTATTCCTCTATTAATTTTTTTGTTCTCATGATAGATATTCCTCAAATTCCTCCTTCTAGTCATCAGATATATGGCATTCCAACACACCTATTGGACCTATCCATCAATATTTGGAACTCTTTTCCAAAACATTTCATAACCATAATTCCTTTAAAATGAATATCATCCCCTTCAAAAATACCAAGGTTGATTCACCAGCTGAGCATCTTCTGATGAACTAGGACAATACCACTATTCATTCAATCCTTGTAATATCATGAGGGATTGAAAAACCATGGCAACATTTCAATTTCCCCCATCAACGATGAAATCTTATAAAATATCAAATATTTTATCCTTCTCGGAATAGACCATTCAATCCAAGTAGTACTACTGAAATCTCCCAAGAACCATTGGATTCAACCGAACATTATATAGAATAAAAATTTATGGATTCATCTGACCTATCATTTCAAGAACCTGAATAATCAATACCCTATATCCATTATCCGAAAAAATAATGATACGTATTTTCATGGAATTCAGGACACTTCATACTTTTGGTTGAATCGCTATCCAACAAAACTATAAATCCTCTTGGAGTATCAAAAACATTACCCTCTAAGATTTTAATATTTTACCAGATTATCATCAAGTCGTGCCTCTCCCATACTACACATCATTCTAGAAAAAGAACTACCACAAAATCTGAATAGCATAATAGATCAATGTATCTATTTTAGAAACATAAACATTCCCTCATCTAATATTCAAATTAAACCTTATGAAAGGAACACACCGGATGACTCCTATGACTAAGAAAACATTTTATATCTTGAAAAATACAGATATCATTTCCATCATCTGATGGAAATATTCAAGATACTTAATATATCACTTGACCTGAGGAAATCAAGATTCGTCTATGAAAGATTGAAAAACCACCTCTAAAATAAAACACACCACAATAATCATTCCAGTTAAGATGATTTTGGATATCAAAATCCTTCTGGTACCACTGCTACTTTAGAGTGACTTCCCTCCATGACTTTATTAATCTACTCACAATAGATCTTTGTAATCATGATATGTAGCCAAATACTAAAATCAACCTTTGATGCCAATTTTTTAGTATCTAGGTTCCTATTATAATAATTGCATTGTGTGAATTTATTCCATTATGGTCATCTAATAGTGAACAATGCATCGAAATATCCCCCTTGACTTTTTCATTCATAACTGGGAAGTCCAGGAATCCCAAACAATATACTTAGTCAACCCTTCAACTAGTTCCAGCTAACCCCATGCTCATCCTTCTAACCAATGAAATATAATGAAATATATATATATATATATATATGTGTACATGAAATAAATAATCATAGTCACGATACGGATAATGTATTTTAAACATATATTCCTACATCTATGATAGCACTATAAAAATTCTTTCATTCAAGAAGATGTTTTGGTTATAAAGAAACTCACTCCTCAAATTCCCCCTACCCAAAAAAATTATATTATGTCCCACCAACACTAACTTATGTTTATTGAATTTTTTATTACTTTCCTTACAATTTCTGTGGCATGAACCTACTTGGTTCATCCATTAATCAGACACTTGAGTTGGACCATAGAAATGCTTAAAGGGTTTTCCAAATCTACATGGACTGGAAACAAGTTTCTAGGAATCAAGAACTACCTTTTTGAATTATATTTCCCAGTATAAAAAAGACAAACACCATTTTTATATATAAATGGATGAAAATATTATATTGGTAATATGGATAGTATAATTCATGTTGTATAAGTAAAATATATGTTTCAATCCAAAATTGGAAAACCAAAATAGAGGAAATGGATAAAAACCAATCTCCCTGTGATAATAGGGAAAACATCCCACCAGGTCACCACTGAACTCTAACTCACTCCCACAACGTACTATCTTGGATACCCACTACCATAATTATTCTCCTTTAATTTAACTAATTTAGGACTATCAATATCTAGACACACCAAAATGAATCTAACAGGTGTGTGTAAAACAACCCCAATAGGATCCCACCAACTATTTCATAAGAAGTTTTTATATAATAAGATAGTTATGAAAATTTTAAGAAATAAAAGGAATGGAATATATATTTAAAAAAATTCAATATTTTATGAGAATACACCCTATTTGGAATAGTTTATTAAACATCCGTAAAAACATTTTCATAGATTTATTAAAATAAACTTATTCTCAAAGCATTTATAAATAATAAATCCAAAAAATCACAATGAAATCTATAATTAGTGTAAGTTAGGTCCCGGATATCTTGGTTCCCAATACCTTAGTTATCAAATGACTAAGGGCACAAACAACCCTGTAATACCAACCCTGGGGTAGGAGAAGCCCCTAATAAGTTAATACCCTATCATAATAATATTTATTTTTAGTTAGAGAATTTTTCCATGCTACGTATCCAAAAACCATCATAATATGATTGTCCCATTGTATCCCCCCACTTAAGTACCTCAATATCCCATGTTACACAACCAACATTTGGAGGTTTTCAATTTCAAAAATTTCCCATACATTGAGGATTTAATTTTCATGGTTCAAATAATATCAAAGGAATATTACACGTCAATAATAAAACTATCCAAATTAACATAAAATTTTCTTTCAAATAAATTTCCATTTTCAATAAAAAAGGGAAATCCATTTTATTAGATAATCCTAAAGTATAAAATTTAATGAAGTATGAATCATGAATTTAAAAAATTTAGAAACGTTGATTTAAAATGGGAAATAAATCATGGATTATAAAGAAAATATTTTCAAGAAACCACCCTCCTAAATCACTTAGTATTTCCAAAAAATTCACAATATAAGCATTCTAAGATGAATGAAGTATCCTATGAAGAAAAAGATACCCCTAAAACATGAAGTCCATATCAAGAAACAATGATTAAAATAACTCTAAAACAATAAAAAAAAGAAAAAATTTACCAAAACCATTCCTAGAGAAGCGCACCAATATCTAGTTAGATCTGGTCTCTACCTTCCTCTCTCACAATGAATGTATTAGAAAACCACATTAGATCATGACACAACACATAAATCTCACCATAACACCCATGATCTATTGTTCCATTGATGAAAAAGTTATGAGATCTAGAATAATAGGTAATTATTAAAAAGAACATGATCATATATAAAATTTTCTAGATTCAACACCCAAATATCTATAAGAAAACTATTTATAAGAGTTGGTATCTTCAAAAAAAATACAAGTGGAACCCATAGAGATGGGAGACAATGATGTAGGAGAAAGAATGAGACCACCAAGAAATGTAATTTGTTAAACTTAAATTCAAATAGATTAATTCATGTCACACATTTGGTTTTATATTTATATGAACTTTGTGACAATTGTTCACTTATTTATATCCATTATGAATAAGTGCATAGATAGGTCACATACATTGTCTAATCATGTGCCTACTGTGTGAAATGACATTTCCCTAAACCACCACAAGAATCATTATTTTCTGATAATGATGAAGTTTTTGTCTTAACCATGAACCAACTATTCACATGATTGAAACCCTCTAAAAACTCTCAAAATTCACTTGAAATATATGAAGTGTAGCTAAAAAAATATAGTAAATTAAAGGGATATACATACTTTAAAGTCAATATGTGATGTGAAAATTCTCCAAACCATATCACTTTATGTCCCCAAATATTCAAACAAAAGAAGAGTGAACAATGATAATATATTTCCACTACACCTTCATCATCGATTCTCAATCCCACATCTCATGAGAATTCATTTTTTATTACCAAAACACTCAAACAAATGGAATATAATTCACATGTAAAATATTATACTAAGAATATGTAACACCCAAATATTTTGTGATTTTTTTTCAAAGAAATGAAATTTATTTGATACATTTCTCCACATGAAACACCATGATAATCTTACACTACACACAACATCAGGTTAGCTTGCGATACACAAAACATTGTGGTTTAAAAAATCCATAATATATTATTAATATGTATATTTTAATGTGATCACAATAACATATGAATTAAAATTATAACTATGAATACTAATAACTAATTTTTAAATATTATGTTTAACTATTTCATATAAATAAAATATATTTGTTAAAAAGTAAAAACTATTTCAATAATGTATTTATATGTTTCCAAAATACTATTTTCAAAAAACGGTAACATTTTATTATTTTTCTGTGAACAATAATAAAAAAAATCAAACTTCTAGAAAATAATATTTATAAAATAGGCATCATTTTTTAAATTGGCATATCAAAATTATCTTAGGTTGATTTTATGGATTTTTTTGAAAAGTTCCATTTTTTGATGAATAGTGAGAAATACTAAGTTTTAATTGAAATATACATTATCCATTAATTTATTTGTAAAGTTGAAATAAATTGTAAATATTTTTTAAAGTAAAATTATCTCCATTATACATCCATTTTTCCAATTTATTTCATTATAATCAATTTCATATTGAATTTTTATATTAAAACATTGTAAACGTTTCAACACTTTCACTTTAAAAAACCGCATTCTTATCACATTTTCCAAATTAATTTAAAATTATATGTCTCCAATTATATAAATGGAATTTATAAAAAATTATTCAATATTTTGAATCTTAGTCATTTATATTATCTAATAAATTCAACATAATTTCTTCCAAAATGAATAGTAAATACAGGAAAAATTATTTACCAAAATTAAGGTAAAAATTGGTTTACGGAAGGAGCTAAACTAAATAGATAAGAGTTTAAAATAACTATAAATTGGTGAAAACCCCCAATTTATGGAATTATATAGACCTTATATCTTATATTATCTATAACGGTCTATTATTGGAGCCATGGGACTTGAATGTAAAACATATGTGAATTCTTTCTTTGAAACATTTACAAAAGTACCACTCACCTCACAAATAAAAGGCCACCCCGCTCTCCTATCTTATTGACAAATTAAAACCCATTTGGTTAAGAAAATACCAAAACCAATAACTTCCAAAATTATCTCCCCTAATCATTGAAAAAAAATTTTGGATAGAAATAAATCCTAGGAAGGGTTTTGGTGAAATCCTAAAGAGGATACCCGATGAAGAGGTAGTGTTCATCAATGACAGTTCTTATTTTATTTCTCCACCCACTCCTTAAATTTTTATTATTACATGTTTATATAATAACCAAATTATACCCTATATAATTATATTTTTATTATGTTAATGGACTGACCTAGAACCATCTCCACATCTATAAAATTGGTTACAAAAGCATCATTTGTGGGTACAATATACTACTGTATCACAAACCAATATCATTAATTTTTATATTACAAACTCTCAATAATGGTTATAAGAATATTTAAAATGTTTATATATTATATTAATTATATTATTATATTTATATACTTATTATATCACACATACCTTCATACTCTCCATTGTTTTGGAATACAATAACATCACTCGTGTGTACGGCAGAGTGCTGCCTCATGAAGTGATATAATACATCAAATATTTTCATAGATTTTATTAAAGATTGTTCAAATAAAAATACTCGATACATATGAAATAAAAAATATTTTTTAATGATAATATATATCATTTACTTATATTTATTTATATCCAAAAATAATATGGAAACATTATTCATTGGTATGTACAACCTATTGTCTCCCTAAATGGTTTATTTCACTCTCTATCATAAATTTTATAAATTTATATAGTTACATAAATATGGAATATTTATTATATTTATATCATTTTTAATATAATATATATTATTAAACCATTATTTAATAAAGAATGCCAAAAAAACAAGTCAAAATATACATGAAAAACACAGCAGTTATTTCCCGAAACCTAAATTTTATAAGGAATTGTAAAAAATGTGTAACAAAAGGAAATGAGAACATAATATGTGGTATGATGTATATTAATATGTTTATTTTATATATTTATAATAAAATTATATTTATTATAAAATATTTTTGAACGATTATGATGGAAGTCAAGACTCAAGGTAAGGAATTTTATGTTTCTAAATTTTCCTTCATTGAGATTTAGGTTTTGTTGTAAACCTATATTCTTTCATGAGTTTTATATACATATTAAAAAAACATATAATATAATTAATATATTTATCCAATTTTATTTTATGTATCATTTTATGTTATCCCTTCATGGGGATTGGGATTCAAAGTTATAAAAGTGGTAAATATTTTATGTTATAATCTCAGCATTTGTCAAGATTGCTTGTGATTATATTTTAGATAACATAATAATATTATAAATCTCTCCATGAACTCATGAATTTTATTTTCTTCTTGTTATTCATTTTATTATAAAGTAAAATTATCATTTTTTCTCTCTTTGGTATTTAGAACAATAGATAATTTTTATAATAAAATCATATTTTATTTCCCTCTTCGATCAAAAATATATTTTCTTCGAATACCATATTATCTAAAAATGATTTATTATTTTTTATTATCATATGAATTTTGAATTAAATTTTTACCAATATTTTATTTTATACTAAAAATTTAAATTAAACTTGAAGCCATTCTCCAAATAATGCTTGTTTGGATTTTACTGGAAATGTGAATTGAATCATCATTTTAACATGTACAGCATGAATGAAACTTCTCCTCATCAAGAAAAATCATCACTTCAAAGCATCCTTCACCTATTTTCAAGGTTATTTTCAATGTAATATATTTCCAAAATATTTTATGTTTTAAAAAAATCAAAAAAGAGAGGATACGTTTCTCAAGAAATATTTTAAATGATCAATCAAAATCATTCTCCTTCTACAATGGCATATATTTATGTCACCTATTCATTACAGGGGATATTAAAAAACAATACCATTCTTATTATTTCTCTGAATGGATTATTTTTATGATGTCATGATTTTTAGTGACCTCCTTTCCTTTCTAATGGGCTATACCATGATAAAATTCTTATGAAACCCACTTCTCTTTCAAAATTTTAAGCTATAATGAAATGATTATGAAACCTATATCTCCTCTATAGGTTATGAAATTAATAGTTGTTATAATCCCTATTTAATTTCATGGGTTATGATATAATGATTTTTTTAATATTTTCTATAACACATAAATGTAATTTTCATTATGAGATAGATAGAACCCATATATCACTCTAAAGAGTTGAATAAATATTTATATCTCATGGGATTGAAAGGAAAATTATCGTGAGTGAACCTAATTCAATAAGGGTATTTTTCTGATATAATGGTCTTTGGATTTAACCTGGACTTTTTTGACGGTTTGGGGAGTGAACCCATTCTACTATGATAGCCATGGAAGAGAGAATTAAATGAGATGGAAATTCTTTTCTACTATTATGTGTATTCCACAAATCTATTTCTTATAAAAATTCCATTATCTCATAGATCATGTTATTTGATTCCATTATGATTCATGTCTTATGAACAATCAGTATTTATTCCATCTCAATATAATAATCTTTTTTATGAAGGTTATGGTTTTCAAATGTTATGATCTTGTTCTCATACCCATGTGTTCATGTTATGCATATGTATCTTTCTTATATACCTTGACATATCATCTGATCACACCCTTTATTTTGTTTTCTTTCCCTAAGTTTTGAAGAAATGTTTTACATATGTTATGTCTAAGAAGGGTTATAGTTATGATGATCATAGTGGGAGATCAGGTAGTTTTCCTATGGGAATTTTTTTCCAAGTTTCAAAAGACATGAAACTATTATGATCCTCAAGTGTGTGTTTTCATAATGCAATGAATATTTATAAAAAATGATATAATATCTTTGTATGATAATTCTAGGTCACGATAGATGGTATCAAGTGATAGGTTTAGTTAACCTTTCGAAACAATGATGAAAAAACCATAGTGATATCCCTAAGGACGTGACTAAGGAGATTTCGGAAGATGAAACAATATATAAGAAAATTTATTCAAAATTTGGTAAAGTAAAGAGTAGGTGGTATTGATGAAATTTATGAGATCGATTTTGTTTAAAGTGTTTCTTAGATGAAGGATGTTTTTTAATGTTATTTTTCATTTTTTGTCAAAAAAATTAATCACAAAACTTTGTAGGTTTTTTTCTCACATGATAGGATGGAAATGTGCATCGCAATTAAAATATTGGATGCTAAAATGATAAAAATTTTAGTGAGTTTATTTTTTATGTTCTAAAGAAGTTATCTAAGTGAAGTGTCTTTAAGACTCTCATTGTATCCAGAATTAATGTTTTAATTTGTATGAGAAGTTGTATCGAGGTTTGAATATCTCCATACTAAATATAAATATACTTTGTTGATTGGTTAATTCTAAAATATCAGATGTTTTCTAAGAAACTTATGATTAATTCCATAGGAAATAAATGGGGATAATATGTGTTTTTATCTAAATTTTTATGATTTTATGAAATTCATATGGTTCTCAACATCATGAAGAATTCATACAACTATTATAAGTTCTTTGAGGAAGAAAGGCTACGGAGGTTGAACTTGTTGAATTCAAATGTTTTTTTAATCACTAATCAATAGATCAATTTGAGTGTTTGATTTATCTGATTTTTTTATTCACCAACTGAGCAAGTTTTAAGGATCATTTGTAATTTTGGGAGGTCTAGAAAGAAGAAGTTACAGTAGACATTGGTATGTCGGTCATTGGTGTTCCACCAATCCATTGGAGATATTTTAATATTGATCTGTAGATATATATTAGTATTTGGAGATAAGTGGGACTGATGATTGTGAATGAGATTGGAGTTTGATCAATAAGATGATGTTCAATAGTGTAGTCAACAATTTTCATCAAGATTCTTTTATTGATTCAATTATCTGAAAGGGAAAACGAAATAAATGGTTGTTCTTTTCTCAAATGGGTCAAGAAACATCAAAAAAATAATTTATTCTAATACGTTATCAGAAAGGGATAAAAATTGATCCATAAAATCCATTTTTACACCTATAATTCATTAGATGCAATCTGTGGATGTTTTGGACAACTGTGAAGTAACTGTTTAGGTGTTGTCAAGGGGGTTTGAAGCTAATGTTGAAGTGTTTCTGAGGGGTGATGATATATTTATAATATATCATGTTTTTTATGGAAAAAATGAAACAAATGTCTAACAATGTTGTATAAATATTTAAGGTGGAATGGTTTTAATTTTTTGTGTTTTTCCCTTGGTACAGAGCACAATGATGAGAATTCATCAAATCCTATATGTTTTAGTCATAATAAGAATAGTATCAAAACATCATATTGTATTAGGATAAATAATGGATAGACAGTTTGAATTCGAATGAAGTCATTAGAAGATTCAAGAATTAATGATAAGAATCAACAAGAATTGAGATGTACTGAATGAGTTAAATATTAAGTCCAATGGGAGATGAAATTTGAGTTATGGGAAATGTGATTAAGCAAGAAACATTTTCTTATTCCTACCCAAAACACTTTTGGAACTCTTATAAATATTCGAATGTATATTTTACTTTTTGACACTGTTAATCTTAACATGATAATAGAGAGAGGAAAAGAACTGATGTTTATTAGAAAGAAGATGTTTTTAAAGGGATTTTTTTAATTTTTTTATCAGATAGAAGAAGAAGAAAGATGAGTTAGCAGCTTGGAATGATCCATCAAACACAACTTTTTATGAAAATTTTGAAGTGGTCTAGAATGTTTTTCTGGGGTCTTATTTTTTATCTATTTTTTAGATTGAGAAATCAGACTAGTGAATTGGATTGAGCCATAAAACTATGTATTTGTACAATGTCCAGAAAGGTTGTTTCTACCTATAGTAGGTTATTAATGTGAATAATTTTGTTTTGAAGAAATACATAAGTGGAAGTTGATAATGCAACACAATAACTTTTTTTGAACCAATAGGTGAAGGTTTCATAAAATTTTGAAAAACATGTATTACGTCATTTGTGCAAGAAAAATCACATGCACACCTATATTGATCATAGTGATGCAAAGTAAAAGTGTATACCCTAAATTTTTTATCCACACAAAAATATTTTTTTTAATTAATTGTCTTGTATTTTTTTGTTATCATACCATTCTATATACATATCTACTTTTATTGTGTAGTGAACCTTGTAAATACTTATGTTCTGGTGGATGTTTAGATATTTTGTTTTCATAAGAGTGATAAATCATTGAAAGGAGTAAAAGGTTTTTTCAAAATAAATGAAACTTAAAAGAAAAATATATCACTCATTCACCCCAACCCCCTCTTAGTGATAAATTGATCCTGGTTGGGAATTAACAAGTGGTATCAAAGTGAAGGTTCCCTTTGTTTTTTGTTTGTTAATGTTTTTGTAGAGATGTTTTTATGGAGAATCTGAATTGTGTGAATAGTAAGGGTATTCATATATTCAATGGAATGAATTATCATATCTATAAATATAGAATGTTTCTTTATCTTATGTATATTGGATATGATGTTTTGGAAGAAACTAATATGGATTACACTCTATTGATAAAAAAGTTCCTCTTAGATATATGGATAAGAATAATCTATAGAAATATGGAAGTAATAATAATGATTTACTATCATCCCCTTTAGAAAGTTAGTTTCTAATAGTGAAGGTAGTTTCCACCTCCAAAGTTATCTATGATAATTTGAATAATATTTATGAAGGAAATACCAAAGTGAGTAAATAAAAGTTAAAAATCTAGAGGTTGAAGTTTGAAGATCTCAAATGGGTGAGTATTATTTCGTTATTGACTTCTTTACAAGGGTAAATGATAATATTATCACCATAAGATATCTTGTAGAGAATTTAGAAGACTCAACTAGTGTTATAATTATCTTGATAATTATTCCTAATAAGTTTGATGCCAATGTTTAATCTTTGGAAGATAGAGATCTGTGAAACTCAATATTTGGATATCCTTTATTGTGCTCGCATTGCATATGAAGTGATAAGGGAGAATATTATTAAATGAAAATAAAAATATGACAGAAAAATGTTCCTTAAAGATGTTAAGAAAGAAAATCCTATAAATATTATTGAAGATAGGGAAGCTGGTGAATCTGAATTAAAGAATTAGGTATTTAATAATCATGATGAATTATTATCTATGTTTTCTAAAAATGTGAAAAGATATATATGAAGTTATAATGAGAAACTTCCATTAATTTTTTTGAGTGTGTGTGTATTGGACACTTTGTTACGAATTGTCCTTGAATAATGAATTAAGACAATAGTGATCAAGACAATATAAGGTAGGGAAGATATAGGAAAAACATAGTGATAATTCTAAATCCTTTGTAATGGGAAAGGATAAAATGTTATCCAAATCCAAAATCTTAATCTTTTTTCCTAGTGATGATGAATATAAAGGCAGTGGAGTTGAGGCTGAAATGTTTATTAATATTACTGGAGAAACTAAACTCGTTGAAATAGCTAATAATGAATAATTTAGAAGTAATAGTTCTTAATGTAAAGAAACTGAGTTATAATTTCAATCTAAATAGAGAATATAAATTTATTTGAAAAATATTGTATGACTAGAATGAGAGATCAATAAGTTGAAAAAAGAAAGTCCTATTGAAAATAATCAATAGTTTCTTAATAAATAGAAATATAAGTTACATGAAGCAATTTATTTTTTCAATATGTATCTTGAGAAATAAAATAATCAGAATGAATATCTAGATGTAAAGTTTACAAAAAATTAAAAAGAATTAGAACTTATCCAACAAAGGATTTGTAAATATGAGTGTGGTGTTAGAAGTTACAAAAACTCTATCTTTGATGTTGGTGACATTTCGGAATGTATAAACTTGAGAAGGATCAAGAGTTACCTTAAATGGTTGAGAATAAAGATGAATATGTTCCTAAGAAGCGAAGATCTATGAAAATCATTTATATTCCCAAAACCACAAAATTAGAAATTTCATTAATTTATAGTAATTATAATTCTAAAAAAAAGTCTATACCATTTCTAATTCTAAAAAGGTCAAAAGGAAATTCGAATAGAAAATGAAGATTCTAGGTGATAACAGAATGAATGGGGGTTAGTAATGATCATAAGGGAAAGATAAGAAATTTTATTTAAAGGTGTTTACAACTCCATATATTATAGATATTTTATAAGAATGTATTCTTTCTATGGGTACTACTGGTATTGTAGTGCCTTTGGGCATACAAAAGATATGTGTCAGTTAAATAAATAATATAACAATTGTTCCCTGAGTTATATAAGTAAAATCATAAGGGGGATTCAATCATCTCAAAATAAGTAATCTAAGAAGTATGTGTTAAAAGATAAAAATAGGTTCCAACATTTTGTAACTATTTATGAAAGAGGTGAAAATCCTGAACATTGAACAAAAGGGTGGCTTGTTTTGTTACCACCAAAACAACAAGTTTTTAACAAATCTCAAAAGTCAGGTGACAATACTAGTGCATAATAAATTTGATATTCATTCAACTAGGTCCCTAAAACTTATTCATTTGGATATTGTTGGGTAGATGAGAAAACAATCAGAATTCGGAGATAAGTACTTCATTTATTTCCTTTTTGATTTCACTCGCATTACTTTTGTTATGTATTTGAAACATAAGATAGTTGATTTGAATAAGTTTAAAAGTTTTATGAGAAGATCTAATAAGGAATGTGGGTATTCTTTGAAGAAGTTAAGCACTTATAATCGGGGTGAGCATAAGTATGAAGAGTTAAAAAGTTATTTTTAAAAACATGTAATTCTTTATTAGTTCAGTACACCATACACACCACTACAAAATGGTGTTTCTGAAAGGAATAATAGAATCATGGTTGACATGGGACATTCTATGTTACATAAATTTTTACATTCTCATTAATTTTGGAGGCAAGCTATGGGAAAATATAATTATATTCCTAAATGGTGATTCTATAAGCCATGTTCTAATATAAATCCTTATGAATTATTTTATGAAAAAAGTCCAAGTTATAAACACTTAAGAGTTTTTGGGAGTCCTAACATCATAAAGAACAAAGGTGTAAACCTTGGGATGTTTTATTACAGAAGTGAAGATGAAATTTTCATGGATATGATCCATATGGAAGAGGATATATATTCTTCCACAAAGAGATATTAATATTTTCTGTTTTAGTTGATGTAAATGTTTTTTTAAAAGGTCAATAAGATTCATCGAAATCACGTGCAGATGATGAAGATGAAGAGGATAAAATAGTTGGTGTTAAGAAACATGTGAAGAATTCCAAAAAAATTAATGTAACACAGTTGTAATAATTAGACTCATAAATTTCATGTGATGAAGATTTGATTTCATGCATCTCATCCTAGACTGAAGAAGCAAGTATAAGCTCAAAACATAATTGGTGATCAACATCAAATTTTCAAACAATAATAACATCAAATGTTATTACACATACTTCTTTGAATTCAAAAATTGATCCAAAATATGTTATTGAAGCTTTTTAACATTTGGAATGACTACGAGCTATGAATGAAAATTTGGATCAAATTGAGAAAAATGATACTATGAAACTCGTACCTAATCCAAATGAAAAAATGTTATCGGTAAAAAGTGGATATTTTAGAATGAGATAAATGAATATGGTGAAGTCATAAGAAACAAAAAAATGATAGTGTAAAAAAGTTAGTCACAAATAGAAGGAATTTATTTTGATGAATAATTTCCTCAAGTGGAATGTTTAGTAACAATAAGAATATTTATTTCAATTTTTACATAATAAAGTTATAAATATTTTAGATGCAAGTGAAGTCATCATTTTTGAATGGATAACTTTATGAAGAAGTTTATAATGAAATACCATGTGGATTTGTTGTCGGGAAGAATGAATGTTATGTTTTCAAGTTGAAGAAATATTTTTAAGGGATAAATCAAGTTCTATAGGCATGGTTTTCCAAATCCGCAACTTGAATATGAATGTTGAATTTTAAGAAAGGAAGAACTGATAGTAATATGTACATCAGATAAAGTCAATATATTTCCATAATTGTTATTGTATATTTTGATGAAATAATAATTGTTGGAAATGATTAAGGAACTTGTGAATGATTTTCTAAATAAATGAAAGATTTTTTTCTAATGTTCAGGCATAGGTAAATGAAAAACCATCATGGGATAAAAATATTAAAAAAAATAAGAAACACATATTTCTTTCTAAAGAAATGTTTGAAAAGGGATGTGATAGGAAGTTTTTCATTGAAAATTCAAAACTTTTTCCCACACTAATTTCAATGGGAAACATGTCAGCTAAATATGGATAAGGTATGATAGTTTCCTATAAATTGATTCGGAAGCTAATTGGAAGTTTTTTATATTTGACAACCTCAGACTTGACATTGTTTATGTTGTTACCTTATGTTCAGGATTATATAGTGATCCAAAATAATAAAATCTATTGGATGTAAAAATAATTCTATGATATATCAAATGCATAATATATTTCAGAATGAGGTATGATAACTCAGAAATAACTGATTTGTTTTGCTTCACAAATTCTAATTGGATATAAAGTGTTGATGATAGAAGAGCCAAATATTGTTTAGTTTTCTCTATATGAAGAAGTTGTGAAAGTTAGAATACAATGAAAAAAATAAGTAACTCTTAGAACAAATAATGTTATGTATGTTTCTACTACTCAAGATAATATAAAAATTATGTGGATGAAGATTCATTTTGAAGACATACATATTGAAGTCAAGTTACATCTTCTCTTAGGTTGTGATAATCAGAGTTACATATTCCTTAAATGAAATATAGTACACAATTATTTTTAAAAAAATATTGATATAAAATATCATTTCATAAAATATAATGAAGAGAATAATGAATTCAATCTACAATATATTACTACATCAGAACAAGTTGCAGATATATCCACAAAACCTTTATTGGAGGAAGAGGTTTTCAAGATGATGTTAAACATGTGTTTCCATCCTCATTCTCACAAAGTTTTTGGTATATATCTCTATCACCTATATCATATATAATTTTTATAGTGTTTTCAATTAGGGGAATTGATTTACAAATATATCCATCGATATGTTCTAAATCTCATTAAGAAGCTTTTATGTAGGGGGAGTTGTGGGTAAGTTTTGAATTAAGTAGGTATTTTTGTGATCTATATTAATAGTTTGTTGGAACGGTTGTAGGAAAAATTTGTTTTCAAGGAAGTAAATGAAGTGAAGAAGTATATGATGGAATTTTGGAAAGCTAGAGATGTTTTGTGAGTCACTAATTTTTGAAAACATGTTTTTGTTATCAATCATTATTGTTTCCTACAATGATTTTTCTCATGTAGTCTTAGAATTATTGATAATCAATCCACTGATTTAGGTTACAATGTTAATTTAATTATGAACCATGGTTGACAACAGGATCCAAAGGGGGGGGGGGTTCTGGGACCATGTTTTCTTAATGTGTTTTTTAGATGAAATAACATTCAGCTGAATTTTTTTATTTTGTTATCAAGAAAATAAATCATCTTACTTTTTAAGTTTTAGTGATTAGATGAAAGGAGTCAAAGGTGCATCATAATAAGATGATTTGATGATCCAATGATAAGAGAGTTAATTAGAATCAGTTTTTTATTACAATTGTTTTATTAATGTGGCTATTGGACTCACATCATGTCTATAAAAAATGTTTTAATTGGTATGAGAAGTTGTATCAGAGTCTAAATATCACCATACTAAATCTAATGATGCATTTCTGATCGGTTAATTCTGATATATAATAAGTTTACTATGAAACTTTTTATGAAATCCTTATGAAATAAAGGTGATAAGATTTTTTTTGTACCTTAATTCAGATGATGTTATGACATTATTAATATTCTAAAATTCATGAAAAGTCATAATACAAGAATAAATTTTTGGAGGAAGAAAAGATGGGAAATTTGATAATTCAGAAGTCAAAGTTTAAAATCATTAATCGACCAATCCATTAGAAGATCTAATATATTGGAATATAAAATTAATCAACTGAATAAATCATAAGCATCAATTGTAGGCCAGGAATTCTAGTAGAAAGAATTCACATCTGACACTGGTCCATCAGATGCAGTGTACCACTAATCCTTAAGAGGCAGTTCAGGCCCAATCTTTTGACATAGATTAAAATTTGGGGATTATTGGGATCGATGATTTTGAATGGGATCAGAGACCAATCAACCAAATTATGTTAAAAAATACAATCTACCATTTTTATCAATTTTATTTATTTTGCTTCAATCACGTCAAGAGAAAAATATTAAAACTGTTATTTATTTTTCTAATGAGTCAAGAATCAACATTAAAGAAGTGGTACTAATAATTTATCAGACATAGATTGAGAAAAAACTATCATATGAATTATAACACTTATACTTCATCATACATACTATGAAGAAGATTTGCATAATTGTGAAGATGTTTTCAATGTGTTTCAAAGTCTGTTTGAAGTCAATGATGAATTTTTTTCAAGGGGTGATGATATATTAAAAAAATTTAGTAATGTTTATGGAAAAATAAAAGAAACAAAAGTAAAAGTATGTTGAAAAAATTTTATTTAAAAATGGTTAAAATGATTTAGGTTTTTCATCTAGTATATAGTATCATAATGAGAATTCATCAGTTCTAATATGTTTTCATCATAATGAGAACATGATCAGAACACCATATGGTATTGGACTAAAGGATAGTTATAAGATTTTAAGTCTTGTGAATACATAATAATATTCAATAAGTTTCTATAATAATCAAGAAGAATTTTGAAGCACATAAAGTTTCAACAATTAATTTTAAATAAAGATGAAATTAGATTTTTAGGAATTTTAGTTGTGCAGAAATTCATTTTCTTATTAATAATCAAAAAACTTTTGGTTATACTATATATAGTAGAAAGTAAATTGTACTTTATTATACTAGTATTATTCACTTGGGAAGAGAGATAGAAAAACATCTAATGTTTTTTGTATGAATTAGTTTTCGGATATAGATTTTTTTTAAATTATTCAGAATATAAGAAAAAGAAGGAAAATTTACCAGATAAGACCAATCCATTAGACACTAATTTCTAGATAAAGATTGTCCTGGTCCAAAACTGTTTCTAGGGAATTATTTCATAATCTATTATTCAGACTAATCAATTAGACTGGGGAGTTAGACTAAGTCATCGGTCTGAGTTTTTGTAAAAATTCTAGATAGGTTTTTTCTACATGATATTGTGTAGGAAGGTAAAAAAATCGTTTTGATGAAATGCATAAGTGGAATTCGATAAGGTAGCATAGTAACTTGTTTTGAACCAACTGGTTAATGTTTAATAACTTTTTAGAAAAACATGTATTATATCATTTATGCAAGAAGAAGAACTTGCATGATTATATTAATCATAGTGCTACACAATTGTAAGGGTATATACTACTTTTTTAATCCATACAAATGGATTGTATTATAGTATATTGTGTGGTATTGTATTGTTTCCAAACTATTCAAAGGACGTAGATACTCTTATTGATTATTGAACCTTGTAAATACTTATATTCAAGTGGATGTGTTAATGTTTTTTTTTGAAAAGTGATAAATATTTAATAGGAGGAGAAGGTTGTTTCAAAAGAAAATAAAAATAAAAGAAAAATATATCATTGATTCACCTCCACCTGCTCTCATTGATACATTGATCCAGGTTGGACATTAACAAAAATTACATTCCTTTCTAAATACTACCAGTGGATGTGACTCTGGCACAGAGGTACCTAGGGGTAGTAAATTCGAGAAGGTAATATTGAGCTAGACTCGATCATCACACATTTCATGAAAATGAGCCTTATTTCACACATAATTTGACACTACCAAAGGATATTCTTTGAAAATTCACATACTCTCTATAAACCATTATAAAGGATTTAAATATATTATAACAATTAATGAACTTGGATAAAACTAAGGTGTTAATAACTAAATATAAGTTTTCATAATTCAAACATCCTTTATGTTTTTTTCAAGATTATATGGTTCCCCACTATGATTATTATTTCTTACACAATGTATTTGGGTTTTAGACAATGGATGGATCTCAAAGAAACTAGGTCAATGGTGAGTATGATGGAAAATGCAATGTTTTTCCTCCATGGAATCCCAATGTTATGGGAAATAGAATAAAAAATATCTTTTATAAGATCACCCAAATTTCTCAAGTTATGAATCATAGTATAGTTACAAACAAACAAGGGATCAAACAACATTCTATTAAGTCATTCATGATGTAATGACCACCTTCTTTAAGTGGGTCTTCGAATCAACTAGTTTCTGAAAAATGTATTCTCACCACTAAAAATATATTTTCCATTATTTAGGGTTTGGAACATGAAAAATTCATTATAGTTGTCTATGGTTTAGAAGTCTATGTTGATCAATATTAGACTCATATCAAGAGTATGTGGCAATGGGATGATTGCATCACAAGTCTATAATTTCTCCCTAGTTGACATTTGCGAGAATGTGATTTTTAAAATATTTTTATTTTATTCTTTGGTTGAATTTTATGTTATCTTGGGCATAGATTTTCTCTCACAACATAATTCCCTAATCAATTTTCAAGTAATGGAAGTCATGTTTGATATTCCAAACCAACCTATGTTCTTCTATTAGTGGGATGATATAAACTTCCAATTAAGATCACATACATTGTGAAGGTATTAATTATTATTCAGAAGGGGTGTTTATCTCACATGGTTGAGGATAAACTTGAAATATATGATATGCATATTAAATGTGAATTTGTTGATGTATTTCTAGAAAAAAAATTTAGACTTACACATAAATGTGAAGTTGAGTTCTGAATAGAATTCATACCTGGTACTATAACAATTTTAAAATACTCTCTATAAAATGGAATTGATTGAGTAGGTGGAATTAAAGAATAAACTATAGGATAACCTTAAAAGTGGATTCAGTTGGTCATGTTTTTTACCTTTTAGTGCACAAGTAATTTTTTAGAATAATGATAGATCAATAAGACTCTTTATTAATTATCGATATATGAACAATATCATAATTATGAATAACAATCATATTCCCTATATTGATGACTTGTTTGACCAACTGCATGGAGCATAATACTTTTCTAACACTTACCTCCTTTTTTTGATATCATCATTTTATGGTCAAGAATAAGGATACACCCAATATAAACTTTTGTAAAAGGTATGGAAACTATGAATATATAGTGATGCCATATGGTCAATCTTATTCCCCCTTTATCTTCATGGATTTAATGAATATAGTCTTTAGAGATTACTTTGATCAATTTTTGGTAGTCTTTATAAATGATATGTTTATCAATTCAAAGATAAATCAAGAGTATGATGTTCAAATGAGAATTAGGATGAAAAACCTAAGGAAGTATAAAATATATTAAATATTTACAAATTATAAATTTTTGATTCAAAAAAGATTCATTTTAGGTCATATAATCTTAAGAGAGTGTATATCAGGATATCCATCAAAGATGGTGGTTATTAACTGTTAGACCAGACACACCATAGTGGCTGAGAACCATAATTTTCAAGGTTTATCAAGATATAATTTATGGTTTTTGGTTAATTCCTTATGACTATAAAATCATTTGACCAAATTAACTCAAAAGGGGGTCATATTCCCTGGATAGATGAATGTGAGGAATATTTCAAGGACCTGAAGTGAAGATTACCAAATGTACATATTCATACATTAAACTATAGTAGATAAGGGGTTTTAATCTATGGTGATGAACCTAAGATGATTTTGATGTGTTTTATTATACATAATGACATGTTTATAGCTTATGTCTCATTATAATTGAAGATTCAGGAGAAAAATTTCCCAACTCATGATTTTGAATTCAATATTGAAATTTTTTTCATTAAATTTATGTAGGATCATATATATGGAAAAATATGGTATTTATATTTAGACTATAAAAGTTTAAAGTATATATCCACACATAAGGAGTTTAATATACACTAAAAAAATATGGATAGATATAATTAAATATCATGACTGGTCAATAAATTACAACCCTTGGAAATTGAAAAAGGTGGTCGATGCTTTGAGTTGAAAGGATCCTAATATCTTATCAATTATGTGGATTAAAAAATATTAAATATTTCATGATTTTAAAAGGATGGATCTATAAATATTTAACGAGGGGGGAAATATTATCTTTCTCAATTGAATGTCCAACCATCTATCCAGGGGAAGATTAATGAGCCCCAAAAGGAAGATGTAGAGATGAAGAAGAAGGATAGAAATGTTCTTGATTTTAACCTTGATCATGGTGGAATGATAAGGTTTTGGAACTGTGTTTTTTTCCCATCCATTCCATATTTTTAAAAAGGATTTATTAGAGTAATATCATAGTCCTTCATTCTCTATTCATCTGGGAAGTACAATGATTTATAAGGATTTGAATGAGTTTTTCTAGTGGGATGAAATGATGAAAGATATTTCATAGGTTGTATCTTTATGCTTGTTATGTCAAAAATTTAAAGAAGTGGTATGGTTTCATGGAGTACCACATTTCACTATATATTATCAGGATTTGAGGTTAACCTCATTGTTTTGGTGAAGCCTTCAGAAAGCTCTTGATTTGGAGTTTAGTTTCATCAATATTTATCTACCCTAGATAGATAGGTAGTCTTAGAGAAAAATTCACAAAAAAAGAGGTTATATTGATATCTTATTTTTTAGATATAAAAGTTAGATGAGATAAACACCATTCTCTAGTAGATTTTTCCTACAAAAATATCTTTCCCTTCATCATTAATATGGCTCCTCAATAAATCCTCAATGGAATGAATTATAGGGATCTAACATGTCGTAATAATGATGAAGAATGAAATCTATTGGGACTTGAGATGGCTAATGAAATGGAAGATAATGTTAGATATATTCATAAACACATAAAGGTAGCTCATATTCGGTAAAAATGTTATATTGATAATATCCTATGTGATCTAGAATTTAATGTTGGTGATTAGTTGATTATATTAATTTAACTATATATTAAGGTTATGAGATTTTGGAATAAAGGGAAAATAATACCTAGGTATATCATTCCCTCTGAAATTATTGATCACATTAGGACAGTATCATATCAGTTGTCTCATCCTCAAAAACTCTCTCTAGTCTATGATGAGTTCCATATACCTCTCTTGAGGAATTACATACCTAAGCCTTCATATGTACTAAACTAATATGTCATAAAACTTGGGTAACATATTTCTTATAAGGAATAGAGAGTGGAGATTTTGGATCATACAGATAAATTTATATCAAACAAGACCACTCTCATTGTCAAAGATGTGTGGAAAACACCAATTTAAGGAAGCTATGTGGGAATTTGAAGATACTATTTGTATAAGTATCATTAATTTTTTGTAATAGAGTTATAAATTTAAAGGGAATAATTAATTTTAGGGGGGTAGAAAATAAAATCCTGATTTTTTGTGTTTTTAAAATAAATTAAATTTATTCGATTTATTGTGTTACCTAAAATTTCATGTTAATATTGTGTTACACGACACATTGGGTAATATTCTGTTACACACAACACCGATTTAAAAAAAACCACGATATGTTATTAATATATTTATTTAAACATTATTTTTATAACATAGACATTATACTTAGTGATATGAATCATAACAACTAATTTTTAAATATTATGATTAATGGTTTTATATAAAGAGATCATATTGATTAGAAAGTATATATTTTTTCAATAAAGACTCATTATGTTTCGAAAATACTATTTTCTAAAAATGGTCTAATTTAATTTTTTATGAAAAATAATAAAATTAAACATCAAAATTTTAAAAAAATAATTTGACAAAATGAAATTCTTTTATTAAATCATAATTTCAAAAATATCTTACAGTGATTTTTTTTGGATTTTTTTGAAATGAATCTTTTTTTGATGAATACTCAAAAATACAAAATTTTAAATGAAAACTTCATTTTCATTTAATTTATTTATAAAACTACATTATATTTTAAATTTATTTTAACGTAATGTTATCAAAATTAGTCAAACATTAATCCAATTTGGGTAATTATAATATATTTCATATTTTATTTCGATATAAAAACACTGTAAACTTTTGATCGTATTCTCGTTAAAAACCCACTTTATTATTACATTTGTGGGATTAATTTTACATTAATAATTTCTATTTATTTGAATTAAATTTCTAAAAATGGATTAAATATTTTTAATCATAATAATTTTTAAAATATAATATTGTAAAACTAATATTTAACCAAAATTAATAATAAAAAATGTAAAAAAATATTTATTGTGTTTAAGGTAAAACTGAGTTATCTTGGGTTAAAATAATATGAGAAGGGTTAAAATAACACAAAAAATGTATGAAACCCATTTTATGAACATATTTATAACTTATCTCTTCTGTTATCGATAAAGGTCAATAATTGGTTCCATTTATGATGAAAATAATGTTTGTAGAATTGTTTCTTTGGAAAATTTAAAAATATGCCACTCACCTTAGTAATAAAAGGCCTCACCATATCCTCTCTTATTGATAACGTAAAAACCATTTGTATCAGACAATAACTATCCAAATAAATTATATATTTACATAATATAATCCTATAATCCTTATTTTTTAATAAAATCCATTCTATGAAGGTTTGTGATGCAAACCTAAGGAGTATACCCAAAGAAGATGTAACTTTCACCGACGAGCCTTTTTTAAATTATTCTTACATATCCTTAAATTATTATTATACCATGTTGAAATAATAACATCATTATTTTCCATATACTGATTTGTTATTAATTTATGTTTGTTACCCACAACCACATCCACTTCCATCTAATTGGCTATGAAATCCTCATTCGTGTATAAGTTGGACTACCACCTCACAAACCAATGTCATTTGTTTTTCCATTATCACCACTCAAGAATAGTTATAATGATGTATTATGTGTTTATATATGAAATTTGTGATATTATTATAATTTTTTAAATATTACATCTCACATACCTTTATACACTCCATTTTTTGGTAATAGGATAACATAGCTCATTTGTATGAAGGTCTACTACCTCACAAAGCGATATGATTCATTTACACTTTACATGGAATTTATTAATGATGTATTTAACAAATATCTGTGATATATATGACATATGAATTATTATATAATACTAATATATATCTTTTAATTTTCTTTCTTTCAAAAAGATGAGAAAATGGAGACTACATTCACGCATATGTACGACCTACCATCTCCATAAACAATATATTTCCTTTTGTATCACTAAAGTTTATTAACTTATATGAACACATATATAGTAAATATATATATAATATTTATATCATGGTTATCATTCCAAATATTATTAAACAATTATCTAAGATAGAATACTAAAAATAAAATGCAACAACATGCATGAAAAATAAAGCAGTCATTAACCAAAACGTGACTTCAAGATGGAATTGTTGATAAAAGTGTAATAAAAGTTCCTAATAATATCATATATGGTTTTATATATGTGAATATGGTTCTTTAAAAATTTAAAACAAAATTATACTTATTATACTTTAGGTTTAAATTAGTACAATGAAAGTTAAGACTCAAGGTAAATAATTTTTTGTTTCAATTTGCCTTCTCTGAGACATATTTTATGTTATGAACCTATATTCATTCATCATGTTCATATATGGAACATATAACATTTATTATCATGAATTTATTTATATCTTGAAATTTTTTGTTTCATTTTATGTTATCGTTTCATGGGTCTTGCAACTCATTGTTACCAATGTGGAAAATATTTTATATTACAATATAATTTGTTTATAATTTGTTTTCTAATGCTAAAAAATTATGATCCTCTCTCAATAAAATAATGAATTTTCTTCTCCTTTGGTTATTCATGATCATATCAAATAAAATTACCATTATTTTACTCTTTGGTATGTAAAATAATCATGAGAATGTTTTTAAGAAAATACAACATTATTTTTATCTTCGGTCGGAAATCTATTTTATTCCAAAAAAATGTTCCCTAATGATGTTTTAAAAAAACTATTATTCTCTATTGATTTTAAAAATATATTTTTTTCCCTGCTTATAATTTTACAAAAAAAATTAAAAGGATACTTATTTTCATTTTCAGAATAATGGCCATTCATATGTTACCAAATTTTTTATAGGAATATTTTTTTAATGAGTATGGTATGAAATAAAATTTTCATCATCCAGATGAATAATTTATTTGAAGCATACATTATATTTCTTCAATGTTATTGTCAAAGTAATGTATTTTCAAAGTGTTTTAAGTTTTAAAATATTTTTTTATAGAAGAAAGGATATTTTCTTCATGAAATGTTTTAAATGATTGATCAAATTCATTTTCCATCTAAGATGACATCCATTAATGTTACATATTCCTGACTAGGAATATGATCAAAGGATAATATTATTTTTATTTAAAAAAATGATTATGATGTCATGGTTTTTCTGATTCATGTTTACTTTTCCCTAAGTTATACTATGATAAAATTCATATGAAACCCACTACTTTTTCCATGAGTTATTCTATGATTGAATGATTATGAATCATATATTCTTTCTATAGGTTATGATATGATTAAATATTTATGAAACATATTTTATATCATGTGTTTTGAAATGGTTAATGTTTTATTATCTTATAGGACAAATAAATATCTTTTTCATTATGAAATAGGTGTGACCTATATATACATCCAGTGCATTGGGTAAAGATTTATATATCATGAGATAGACATAAATGGAGTAAGGAGTGGACACAATTTAGTATGGGACTTTTTCCACAATTACATTCTTGGATGTGAACCCTGACTACTTTGATATTTTGGTGAGTGAACCCATTCTTTTATGATAGTCTAAATAATGTTCCTTGACTAATATGTAAATAATTCTATATGCTTATGTGTATTCCATAAATCTATGTCTTTTTACAATTTTATTCTCTTAGAGGTCATGTTATTTGATTCTCATATGATTCATGTCTTATGAACTATCAATATTTAACCTATGATTCAAGAGTATGTTATTATTCATATAGGTTATAGTTTTAAAATTTTATTCTCATGTTATCATACCATTATGTTTTTATTATGCTTATGAATCTCCCTTGATAGTGATTAATTATAATCTTATATCACACTATCTTATTTTTCATTTCTAAAGGTTGTGAAGAAATGTATTATGAATGATATTTCTAGGATGGGTAACAGTTATGAAGATCAAAGTGGGAGATGATGTATGTTTACTATAGACCAGTTGTTTATGTTCCAAATTTTCCAATGTCTATAAACTATTAAGGTCTTTAGAAATTTTATTATGTTTTGTGATGATTATTCATAAAAAATAATGTAATATTTCTGTATGATAATCCTGGTTCACTATATAATGAACAACATGAATCGGTTGGTTGACTACAAACATCTCTAGTTCCATTTCAAGCTCTTCCTAGTTTGGAACATGAGACGAATCAAGAGGATACTTATTAAGATGAGAAACATGGAAAAATCAAGGATAGAAGTAAACCAAGAAGAATAATGTATAAAGTAAGACAATTTTCCAATCATGTTAGTGACCTCAAAAGGTCCCATGTATCTCACAGAAAATTTTCCTTATATTCTAATCTAATAGTGAACCAACTGAGGATAAACATTCATGAACACCTTTTCACTTACCTACAATTCTATATGGAAGCGGTGATGATTAGAATAATATTTATGTTATATTTGATAATTCTTTAATCATTGTTGAATAAGATGAATTTTTACCCAAGACTCCTGAACAATTCTCAATCCCACAAAAAACCTCACCCACATCATACAAAAAAAATCTACTTACACAAATGGCCATATAAATCCCCAAAGAGATCTATTCTGAAGGATGACTTGTAATTATTGTTATATGTAAACTCAACCAATACAAAATATTTATCCCAAGAGCCTCCAAATTCTATGATGAAAGGATGAATTGTATACTCTAAAATATAGATAGATCACTTCACCTATCCCTTTGTCCTAGGATTGTAATTCATGTTCAACATGATATGAGAACCCATAACCTACTAGATACCTTTCCAAAATTGACAAGTAAACAAAGTATCCTAATCCAAAATAGGATAAATTGAGACCCCATTCAACCGCATGATTTCATAAATATCTATATCTTTCCCAAATCCTCAACCTTGGTGTAATCTTGAATAAAAAATAAAGATGCCGATGTGGTTAGTTAGTCAATCACTTCCCTTATATAATTCATCCCTTGGGGAGTCTGAGGTAACCCAACAAAGAATTTCATGGAAACCGCATTCTATTTTAGGATGGGTACCGATAGATGATGAAACAAACTAGAGGCCTTTTGTGTTTATCCATAATTTTTTAACATATATAGTAGTGACACACCAAATTTGTTATGAAACATTTCAAACATGGACCAACAAACTAAAGCTTCAATTCATAGTACATCTTCATTGTAATAGGACAAAAAACCAGAGAGAAAAATGAAAACATTCCATAAAATCCTTCATCCCAGATAAAGGAATGAAAACTTTATTTCTAAAAAATTCCTTTTAGGGGAGAAATACATCTCATCAATGTTATACCCACTATATAAAAATTTATTGACACTCCTAGACTATTTATCCTCTTATTTCTCATGAAAAATCTACTATAGAATAGATAAAGTCAACTGATCACTATTCATAACAATACCAATCACTTCATACCCAACATATAGGTGTATTTGAGAAAATATTTCCATGGGATTCCATTAGTCCTTTGATTATATAACATATTAATAATGAAAAATTATAATAATAGCATCTACGAAAACATTCCCCTTTAATGGGGTATATGTGATGTTGAATTTGAATGACTAGCGATACTCTAGCCATCACCTCTGTCTAAGGTTCAATCCCTTATGATAAAATATTTAACATAATATATTATACTAGGAATCAATAGTGATAATTTATCTAAATAGGTAGTTTCACAAAATCCTGGGACAATTAATAACATTTGAATGTTTTAAATCATTGGTGGAGTAATTCTTATCATGTGGTGGAAGATTACACGATCCATATTCCATTACAAGAACACAACCAAAACCAACACCCAAAGAATCAAAAAATACCAAATGACACTTTATAACTTCTAGTAGAACAAAAAATGGTGTTAATGTCAGATGTTGATTTAATTCATAAAATGAATCCTAAAATTTAAAATATGATATAAATTTTACCCGTTCCTAGAAAGAGAAGTTAATAGAGATGATCACTATTATAATTTCTTCAAAAACTGTTAGCAATATCATATTATACCCAAGAATATTTAATGAAAACCTATCATAGGGTGGGGAAAAGGATAATATTTTCAATTTCCTAGTGGATCACAATGGATGGCTATGGTAATCTCACTCGAGGAACTTCATAGGTGATTCAGCAAATTATTCTGATTCACCTATGATCTATCATTTTTTTTCATTAATTTATATAAGAGTGATAAATTATAATCTAAACAGGATATGTAAATAATATGGAGTTAGGGAAGAATGAACTTTTCCTTTTAAGATCTGGATCTAAGTTCATTATATTATCGATGCTAGTTAATTAAATTTATTTTGATAACCAAATTGTGAAATATCATTCTTGAATTAATATACTTTTATTTATTAGTTATGGTATCATGAATAAAAAAGTAAACTCAGTTACACGTCCTCTTATAGTCATGGTTGATGACACACCTCGGTCTAGAGTTTGAAGTCTTTTAGGTCTCATCTCCATCATATGTCATTTCTTCTACTGGATGGATCAACTCCATCATTTAAAAAGCATATGTTCAATAGATGGGAGAAGATATAAATAAATGAATAGAAGTGATTTTTGTATCTATTTCATGGTATAAAATCACTATACCTATAAAAACTCACCCAAAATCATTAAAAACATAAATAAGCATAATAATTGAATAACATAATTCAGGAATTCCCAATCCTCCCCCGAGGATAAGCCTCGTGTTAGTTACTCATTATCGAGTGTAATAGGTCACTATGGAAGAGATGATAAGAAGAGAATTATATAAATAAAATGATCAAAATGAGAGGATAAAATAGTGAAGAAAACCTAGGGTGGAACACTATATTAAAAAAATTAAGTTACAATTAAAGAACACACTAAAAGCTATAGTAGAAAATAAAATAAATAAAAAATAGAGAAAAATACCAGCAGCTCGGCGTAATCCTCTAATCCCCATTCATGGTATAAAACCCCTCAATTTATAGAGGTAGGAGTTACTTATTTCTCCTTCATATCATATCTCTCATATCATGGATTATCTCATGTAAAATGATGTATAAATCGTTTAAAATATTTTCCATAAAAATTTGTAGAATTATGGAGCTTTCCAAATTTCATTGTTGACTCATATTCTATAGTGATGGTAGAAAATTCCACCATTACTATTCAGTGTGGTATAAATACCTTTGAAATAATTCAGAATCTACTTCCACAAAATCATGATAACACACTCCTAGAATTTTCATCCATCATTCCTCAACGGTAGATCATCGCTATAGCACCTATGATGGTAGCATGTTATCAGTTTAGATGGTCCACATTATCTCACATATTTACATCCTCCACAATGAAGTATGTACATGAAAAATAGTCATATATATCTATTTATCCTTAAAAATCATACTACTACAATATCAACAACCTTAATAGTGTAGGTCTTTAATCCATAAAGGATACTCAAAGCGATTGTAGCACCGCCTGATACTGCACCATGTATTGAAAGTGGATGTTCCTGGTAGAATGATTAGTAGCATCGCCAATGGTGTGATGATATGGTATTAGTGGTAGTAGATCATCTAGTATCTTTAACGGTATCTTGATTGGATAGTATCAGCAAACGGTACCTATGTTCATTCTAGGTGTCGGTAGCAACTCTGACTAGATCTATGCTCCTCTCAGTGGAGATAGATATCTAATAGTTGTATATTAAAATGGTATCATTGTTCCTTCCCTTAATTGGTGGTTGTATAGAAATTAAATCACCAATGATATCACAAAACATATCAGTTTCTTTCATCTTCCTTTTATCCAGCCTCAATGTGGCTATATGGGTCAATATCCACTCAATGCATGGGCTCGATGTGCGTGACCGGCACCCATGGTGGTTCCATATATCCTTCATACTAACCCCATGGAATGTGGGTGTGGCAGTAGTCCATTCGAACTTTATCAAGACCATTGACCTTCACGGTGGCGGGAGGTTGCTCTAGTAGTAAGAATGGCATTATTCTTCTTTGAAATGGGATTCTTCAAGGCCTTATAAGGTCCTGTATGTGATCCATGGTGGTTTAGGGCCTCGGTGGTGGGGTATCAACTCGATAATGAGATCTCCTGTGGTAGAAATAACTTCTACAGTGAAATTTTAGAGGGAGGTGGTGGGATCAAGTAGTGATAGAAGTCGTCAAGAAATGTTAAAGAAAGGGTTGAGTTGAACTAAGGTGGGATGACACTATGTTTTATTATGTTCAATAGTACCCCCACTGAGTATCTTCCCATATCAAAAATGAGGTTGGATGAAGTGCTCATTTATAATGAACCCCTTGGCATAATTATATTAGAATAAAACAATGGGGATGAGCTCCCATAACACTGCACACACAATACATGGGTTGGGTCTCCATGTGTGGCCCACGTGGGCCATGGCCCACGTAATTCTCCATGGGATCCTCCCAATGGGTCTTATTACCACCTCACTATTGGGTGGTCTCTCCTAAGGGGTTGCTAGGATAGACATCCCTTTGTGGGTTGTCTAAGTGGATGGATTCTCCCTTGTTTAAGGGCACACCCAACTAGTATATTGTTATTCAATAAATTTTTTTGAAAATATTTAGAAAATTTTCCACAATAACTATACATTGAAATAAAACATTAAAAACATGCACATGAATTCATTTTATTTATTTGTTTTAAATTTATCCTATTTTAATAAATCATTTAATTACTTTAGAGTATTTATTGAAAAAACATTAATTTTTTTTATAATTTGTTTTAAAAGATGCATGGAAAAATGAGTGATTAAAATACCCCCACAATTAATCTATTCTTTTCATCATGAATAAAATCTAAAAAATTTATATAAGAGGAACAAAATTTTACCTATATTTATCTCTCAAATCAATAACAAAAAATTATTATCATGGTAAAACCAACGGTTCTTTTTTCACAATAAATATGAATTCAATTTCATAATTTTTCAAATAAACAATCACTCCAATAATTTCACTTTTTCCCTTCTAAAAATGGTGTAAATTATCTTTTAATTAATTCATGTTTCTTATTTCATTATTATAAACTATTCCATTTCAGGATCTACCTCTATTTTAATCATTCCCTCTCATCACTCATGATAAAAAATTACTTGGATTTATGATCATATCATGATAACAACATTGATATCCATAGGCACATAAAGGAACTACATTATCTTATTTGTAAATAAAAAATTCATAAGAAATCATGAATACTTTCAATCATGGTTCTGATGACTCTGAGGCTTAAGGATGGTATGAATTGATTTTAAAAAACAATAATTTTTAAAGGGTTGTTTTATCTCTTAATTACAAAGAATGATATCAGAAGTAATAATTTAATGAAGATTTAAAAATTAAGTGACAACTCTCAATACAAAATATTAATGAAAATCTAATTATTAATGTAATCGTATTTAATGAATTTATCCACCTTTAATTTTCTATACATTTTTAAATTTCTTAATTTTTTATTATTATATATATTTCAAATGAATTTTCAGGTTTTTTTAATTTTTTGAATGATATGCATGGAAAAAACCTCACATACACCACCTAACCACATATGATAAAAATCATTGGTCTAGTATTTTTTATTTCTTATTCATACAAGTCATAGCCTATTAATAGTTTTCTTCTATTATAAGGGAATATGGTGAAGTGTAATGTAAGAATCAAAAATCTTTCTCAATACCCACATTTTCACCCTAATAATTTTTCTATAAAATGTATTGCAACTCCACCACCATTAATTCCCCCCCCCCCTGCTAACTTTGACTTAAAAATATTATAAAAATAATAAAAGTATTGTAGGAATGGATAAAAATGACTTAAAATATGTCTCATCCATAAACATTTCATTCATGATCTCTGTTGGTTAAATTATGATAAATGTAGAAGGAGGTATTAAGGAATATTACTATCAATAAATATTACTTAATAATTTAACATGTGAATTTACACAGTCATTGATTCGAGAAGATTCAATGAAACATCTAGCAGGTTTCATGTTCCATGATCACTCAAGGAATATGTTCAAGATAAAATAACAAATATTTGTTATATAAACCCTCTTAGCAATGAAAATTTTGACAATATAAAATAACTCAGGGCTTGATAAATAATAAAAAATCAATTCAAAAGAATTTAAAAATATCAATGTATGAAAAATGTGTAGATAAATTTAATATAATGGAATCAAATAATTCCTTCAAATCAAAAGTTTTTATTTTATTATCCATACATCACTCTAATAATTCAATTCTCCATTTTCTGTATTTAATATAATTAAAACTAAAATATAAAACATTGAATTATAGGGTTACAAATACACTATTTTCTACAAGATATGTAAGGTAAATAATATATTAAATGTGTGGGTATGCAATATTTATTTTAACACAATAGCTGGAATTCCCACCTTAAAAAACTCTCATAAAAATTCAGTTTGTTTTGATAATAAAGAATAAAAGAATGAACCCCATTTTATTATGTTCCTTTATTCCACTCTATGCCTTGGATGATATGGATATATTAGGCCATCAAATATGTATAAATGTAAATAAATAAATTGATCATAAGGATTGTGTTAATTAATATACAAAATATAAGGGACTTGGGGTTACTTCTTAAACTAATCCTAGGCATGAAATTTGAAATCCTAGAAATATTGTATAAAGAAAAGTCATTATTTAATCCCCAAAGAGAACCCTATATATTTAATTTCTCCAGAAGGTTTGTACTAGCTATCATCCATAATCCGTAGGTGGGTAGAGATTATTGGATTTGAACCACCACATGTGCATTTTCAGAATTTTGTATTTGTTCTTTTCTTTTGAGGAATAATCCATAGATATATGAAAAAAATATACACTCCCTTAACAATTAGGTATATGTTGAATGGAATATGTAGGAATATGTATGGATCACCCTCATTTTTTGTTGAAACTTTTGAAACCTCCTCTTGTTTTTCTAATGCTTTCATAATAATGTATGAATGAATTACATGATAAAAAATGAAAGTTAGAAGGTAATTATTCTTGGAAATAATTTAAACAAGTAAAATAAATAAATAAAATTATCTATTTTAATTTGAATTTTCACTATCTTGGTTTACTTATGTTTAGAAACATGGATCTTTTCAATGACTTCCTCTAATGTATGATCAATTGGTACCAGAAGTTCCATGTGTTCCTCAGTAGGTAAGTGTCCATCTTCATCTTCCTCGAAGATAAAACATGGATTCTCCAGTTCTGAATATTCCAAATAGTGGGATTTAAAACTCAATTCAGATAAAATAAAATAAAATTAATTGATTCTATGATAATATCATATACCTTTCTACATTTGGATTTATCCATCTCCTCAGGGTCAAGTTCCTCTTAAAGTTGGATTTCAGTGGATGGAGTTAGATATTTAGGATACTATATATTTCATTCAAAGTCCACCAATTAAGTGGATTCCTACTCTTCCATGGGTAGATACAAGTATAGTGGGGTTAGATCATTTTATTTGTAAGTAACGGGATAAAATTGTCTACCTCATACTAGTTCTAGAAATTATCCAAATCTTGATGATCCCCCACACTTATATCAACAGGAAAATCTTGCTAATCGTTAATCCAATCTAACTCATCATGGTCAACTAGGATATAGATATTCAACTGGTTGGGGAGTGGATTTTCCAAAATCCCCACCTAAAACTTTTGGATTCCTTTAGAAAATTTTGAAAATATAAATGGGGACTATTCTTGGACCTCATACACAAGATAAAATTATGGAATGTAAGGGTAGATCATGGTTAGATCTTTTTTCATAGATTCAAAACATAGATATTGCATATACACCCTCAGGAAAACAATAAATTTTTTTAATGCAAACTCCCAACAATTGGATTTCCAAAATTATATAACCTACCTAGAAAATAGAACCACTATACTCAATAGAAAAGGGTTACCCAGTAATTGGTTCTTTCACCTATATAAAATAGTTCCATGAATTAATGTAATAATAATTTAAAAACATCCTGAAAAGAGGACTATTTTATAAAATAAATAATAAACTATTAACATTGTGGAATAATAAAAAAGTAATAAAACTAATTATTGGATCTGCATAATTTCTTCCATGTTTTGACACACACTTATCATGTGGTGTGGAAAAAGATCTTATTTCTAATTTCCTAGTTCAACACAATGGTTGACCAAAGTTATCTCTCTTAAAGAACTTCACATTTTATTAACCTACATATTCTTCTCCAACTAAGATCTATTTTTTTATTTTCTAAAAGAGTGATAAATTATTAACATAACATGAAATGCAAACAAAATGGAGTTAGGGATGAAATAACATGGACTCTTATGGTTTTAATATAGGTTCTTTTCATTATTCATGCTAGTTGGTTAAATTTAGATTGATAACCAAATTATAAAATCTCAATCCTGGATTATTATCTTTTTATTTATTTGTTATAGAATCATGAATACATATGAAAAATCAATTCCAAATCTTATAAAAAAAAGTTTGATGATACACCTCAATCGAGAGTGTGGCATCTTCTAGAGTCCATCTCCATCGTACGTTGTCTCATTTACTGGATGATCAAACTCCATCATTTGAAAATATTGATTTCAATATAAGTAAGGTAAAATATTTAAATAAATAATTAAAATATAGTTTAGGATCCATGTCATGGTGGAAAATATCAACACCTATACCCATCACCCTAATCACCAAAAACTTAAACAAAACAAAAGAATTGAAGAATGGAATTTAAGAGCCCCTAATCCTCTCTTGAGGCCAAGTCTCAAGTTATTCACTCATTTTCAAGTGAAATATATAGCAATAGAAGACATGAGAAGAAGAGAATGGGAGAAATAAATATAAAACAATGAGCGAACGAAACAATGAATAAAACATAGGATGGGACACTTTATTATAAAATTAAGTACCCATAATTGAAAAATATAAAATCCACAATAGATAATAAAATAAAATAAAACATATAAAATTAGTGGAATCACAGTGAAATCTTGTAATCACGTTTTAAGGAATAATTTCCCATCTATTTAACATTGAATGGGTCACTTATATCAGCTTTATATCATATCTCTCATATCTTGGTTTATCATGGATAAAAACGTTGATATATCTATGAAAACATTTTCAATAATAAATTAACTAAATTTTCGGGTGTTTCCAAATTTTGGAATTGACTTGAATTCTATAGTGAAGATAGAAACATCTAGCATTACTATTTATTTTGGTACCACTCCCTATGCTACCATCCAGAATCTACTTCTAAATTCTGATTATATAACAATCATGGTAGCACCATTTATATTTCCTCAATGGTAGATCATCACGATAGCACCTATAATGGTATCATTTTATTAGTGTGGTGGATACTCTTTATCTAGAATATTGAAACCATCTACTATAAAATATATATATATGAATGCATTATTCTTAGATCTCCCTCCATCCTTACAAATCATACAACTTCCATATGAAAATTCTCTACGATGTAGGCCTTTAATCCATGGAAAAACCTCAAAAGGGACACAATATTTCCTGAAAATCCTCTAAGATGTTATGCTAGATAACCGAAGTAGTATAACCAATAGTACCTCTAATAGCGGATCACCACAATATCAGTGGAATTGAATCATCTGGTAACTCAAATTATAGCTCGACCAAATGATAATAGCGAATGATATCTATTATCCTTAAAATTTTCAATATCACCTCTAATGGTAGATTCTCCCACCTTTGTGGTGGTAGATTTATGATAGTATAATGTATAAATAATAGCATTTTTTCAACCTTCAGTGATGGTTGTACAATAATGGAAACAACAACACTACCAAATAACTCAATTTTTGCTTTCCTTCGCATTCCATCTAGCCTTAATAGTGGTCATATGGGTTGATCTCCACTCAATTCATGGGCTTGGTGAACGTGACATGTACCCACTATTCTTCTTTCGATCCGCAGTGGTGACTCCATGGAAAATTGATATGGAAGTAGTGAATTCATCATTAATCAAGCCCTTCCACCTTCATAGTCATCATAGGGAAATCTACTAAAAATCATGGTACCATTATTCTTTGAAATTTTACTCCTACAGATTATATAAGGTCCCAAATGTGATCCATGGCGATTCAGGTACTCAGGAGTGGTTTTTCATCTTGGCAATGAGATCTCTAGTTGTAGACATGGCATCTCTAGTGAGATTTAAGATTGAGGTGTTGTCAAGCCGCAGTGGCAGGCATCTTGAAATGTCTAAGTGGGGGTGGAGTGGGATCAAGGAGGGATAGAACTATTTTTAACTACGATGAAAAATACCCCTTGGATCATCATCCCACATTATAAATGTGGTTTTATTTGGTGATCATTTCTAATGAAACACATGGATTCAAGAAGCCCAAAAGCCTACCATGAGGATGAGATCATGTAACTATCCACAGAAAATAGATGGTCATCACTTGTATGTGAATCCCATGTGGGTTTAGACAACCCTATGCCTCATGGGATCCTCCTCACGTGCCTGATAACCACCTCACTAATGGGCGGGATCTCCTGGGGGTTTTTAGGCTGACTGGACCCTTTTCATCTTTCTAAGTGGATGGATTCTCCCTTGGTTGAGGGATCACCCAGATTGCAATAAATTTTACCAAATAAACATATGAATACATTTAGAAAAATATTTATAACAATTATATATTCAAATAATACAAAAAAACACACACATTAATTAATTGTAATTATTAATTTAAAATTTCACATATTTTAGTAAATCGTTTAATTACATGGGAATATTCATTAGGAAAGTATTAAAAATTTAGTAAAATATGATTAAAATATTCATAAAAATGAGTGCATAAAAGTTTTAATCTAAAATAAATTACTTTATTCCTCCATTAATAAGACAAATTTCACCATATTTATATTAACTAAAATTTCATGTTCTAAAACAACATGTACCCAGAACATAAATTCTTAAATCCAAAAATTAAAATTTGATAATTTGGCATAAACATGGAGATATATCATAATTTACAAAATGGGTTTCAGGTAATGACCATGCTCCACTTCAGTTATAAATTAATTTTGAATTTTTTCCATGAATACTGTGATAAAAGAATCTTGGTACCAGTAAAAAATTAGATTCATCAAGTCCATGAAAATAGATGGAGTGTAAGTCAAGATAAATGAAAATATAATACATTGAAAGTGTCCATACCTACTCTTGAAGGTTGACATTGAGATATCCAACTCCATAACTATGAGTTGATGATATCCACACCAATGGTTTATTTTTTAGAACTATTTTTCACTTTAACTGATCAAACAAGTCATCGATATGTGGAAAATATATTTATTCTTAATTATCACATGGTTAAGCTTCTTATAATTGATGAAAAAATGAATATTATCAGTTGAATTTTTTAGATAAGAAACATGTTTGATTCCCAAGGTGATATACTAGGATAAATAAATACTTTAGATTACAAAATCATTGAATTAAATAGTTAATTCATCCAATTTTAAGGGAGCTATATGGTATGAATAAATCTATATTGACTCAATTAATAGTTTTAAATCAATTAAAAATAAACTTCTCTGTATGGAGGTAGACCATAGAAATCATCTGGAAACTCTTTAGGAAATTCCATAACCAAAAAAAGAAGATTGAAACCCATAGGTTTATCCCCATTTTCAATTATAAAATAAGTAGTAAAAATTCTATGTCATATTAATAGAGGTCATGTTCAACTAGATCTCAAATCACATTACCCCATAAACATTTGATAGTTCCTATTGGATATAGTAAAGATCATCCCCAGATGATGGAAATCATTCATTGGTTTATATAAAACCAACCAATCCATCCTGATGAAAACATCAAAGTTATCTAGGTAAATAACTAGAAAATATCAAGCTAACTCGACTTCTAATATAAAAAGAGAACATGAGGGACATCGAAAACCCTACTCTGTTCTAAGAGGCATATTTTGCTCTATAAAATAGTTCTTGAATGTTGTAGTAATTTTTAAAATATTTACAAATAATGTTAATATTAAGGGATAAGAGACACCATTATCAAATAAATAGTCACTAAACAAGAATAAATATAGACGGTACCACTCACAGTTGCAGGGTCCATAACAACTATCACTTGAGACCCATACACTGCATGAAACTTTTTATTTGGAAGCTAGTGGATATATCCTATTAGTATTGGAAATGAATGATATCAGTATAAAACATTTAAGTGCCAATGATCCTATGTCATAATGTAAAGAAGAAAAATCCTGATATAAATTCTGTAAGTTGCCTCAATAACCACATGAGTTAGAGATTTTCGGATTTGTGGATAAAGTATATATCATATTTCCTATCTTACCATAGTGGTAGTAAGTAAAAGGTATATCGATAAATACTACAAAATGTGTTGTTTATGTATACTTCATGGAGAAACTTTTACCCCCATTATGAGCCTCATTGTTCTTACTCTTCATTCTAGATTAGCTGCAAAAACTACCACAAAGTAGAAGAGGAATAACAACAAACAATGACCTTATCAATAATTAAATATCTATTATCATTTCATTATTAACCACTTTAATTTTTTCAGTATGTTTTACAATATACACCTAATATTGAATATCTGATCTCAAGCCCATATGAAACCCAAAATCTGACAAATTTTCACTTGTTAAAATATTAGGAGAGAAATGAATCGTTTCATAAAACTAGTTTGAATGTTTTATTATAGTCTAATAAACTAATTAAATTGTGATGAACTCAATGGATTTATACATCATCAATGATTTAGGAAAAAACCACTAGAGAAATATGGTTTTATGTCTTTCCACTCGAAACCATCATTTTGTTTTTCAAAAATACCAGTTCCCACCATGTCTTCCTAGGACCATTGATCTTAAAGGTAGAACATTTCACATTGATAGAATCTGTAGTTTCCAAGAAGTCTAAAATACACTTGATCTTCTAAAAATATTTCTATTCAACTTGAGAATCATTTGTTTCTTTTAAGGATAATGGTTTCTAATAAAGAAACAATTGGGATCAATATTTAACTCTTCCATCCCCTAGTTTCTCCTCCATATATTCAATTGGGGTAAAGACAACATCGTGGTCTATAGAACGAACAACTCATAATATCACTTCAATAAAATTTTGATGAACTAGAGGGTACACTTGAAGAAAATTTCTCAAATAACCCTCGTGAAGAAGTTTAGGAATACTTATAATGGTCAATTTAGTACATAACATAAATAATAGAGACCGTTACATATGTGTGAAATATTAGTTTTACCCAAGAGAGCATAAGAAACAACTGAGATATGATGAAGACTCAACACCAGAGTCAATTCCCAGAATCATTTTGTAACATAAGGCCTATAAAATTGGAACGAGCTATACACTCATTCGTAAGCCACCACTGAAGTCTTTTTAATACTATCTCTTATCTACCAAAACATTCCAAGACACAAATACCAAGGGAAAAGAAACATACCTCAATATAAATTTTCCATGATCCAACCCAGTTCATCCTTACAAAAGACAACTGATTTAGCCCGTGGAAAGGCCTGAAGGGAACTCTCAATCCCCATTGGCTGGAGAAAAGTTCCTAGACATCAAAAAATACCTTTAGTAAGGATTTTCCCCATAATAACTAAAACAATCACTAATTCACATATAAAAAAGAAAAAAACATTCTATTTCAAATTTATAAAGAATTAGTCTATGAGTAAAAGTGAAATAGATGTGGAAAACCAAAATAGGTAAACCTGAGTAGATGAGACTAATAATAACCCATCTCCATGTAATATGATGGAAAACATCCCACCATGTCACCATTGAACTCCATTGAACTCTTACACCCTCACAACATAGCTACCCACTACTATAATGTGGTACCTTGACATAACCTATTCTATAAAAAACAAAATCTACATTTTATAATCCTGATATTTTAGAGTATTTTTCTCTTTAAATATTTTTATTTCTTTGATATCTTAGGTTACAGGCCACAACAAGTTTAAACAAATCAGAATATACAATTAAAATATTATTATTTAATGTGACATTTATTTCCTAGCGATTAGATTAGATGATATTAATAAGAAAAAATAAATTATAAAAAATATATGGTTACATAGGTATATAATATAATCATTAGTTGTTGATTGTTTTTGAAAAAAACATCATTTGAATGTAAAAACAATTCTTTCCTAAAAAAACTATTTTCGTAATAAATTAAATTAATCAATATCGGGGTATTATTTGAAGTAAATATATATATTATATATTAAATAAAAGGTTTTGATATTTATTTAATATTTTTTCTAATCATGGGATAAGAATAAACAAATATTAATGGTTAAAATGAATCCTTCAAAAAAGCAGTTTTACACGCTTATTTTTTCATTTTCTTCCACTTCTAGAAATTGAATCATTAAAATTGGATTTCTTATTTGAATCATAATGTTTAGGTTTTTTAAATTTACCCATTTTATTTTTTTTCAATATGAATAGTAATTATGGTAACATTTATCACCTTGGTAAAGGGTAAATCTAGTTAATCATAGTTAAAACTAAGTGAAAATCCAAATATTTTTAAACCTAATTCTTATTGGATGAATATAATTCTATAATAATAACCTTGTGATTTATATTTATTTTTTTAATTGATGAATTTCCTTGAAAATATCCAATATAATATTTAAATAAAATACATTTACAAAATGTAACTCTCTTAGTTTTTTAAATATCTTATGTTTTCACACATGGAAAAAACTAGTTATCAAGGAATCTATATATAAATTTTGTAAATAATGTAATTAAATTACTTATCATAATTTATTTATAATTTTTAGTGATTAAATAATTACATTAATTTATTTTTAATTCTAATATAAAATTTATTCCTAAAATATGAAAATCAAATAAATGATTTTGAAAATACTAAAATTAATATATTTTGAGAGTTCCATAGTGTTCCATGAACTGTTAAGATAAATATAAAATATTAGTGACTTTTATAAGTATTATATTCTAATTGGAAGTTTTTATTTACATATTTTACAAAAAAATTAAATGATGTGTAAAAATTGATATGAATCATATTTTGTAAATATAATAATTTATTAAATTATTTGAAAATCAAAAAAAAATATTGAAAGAAACAAATATGGATGAAATATTGTATCCAATTTCATATAGTGGTCAATTATGATCCAATTATCACATTATGTGTAAAATTATGACCCTTTTATATAGAAAAATATGTTACTGCTGTTAATGTTAAAATAGGTTAGCTAAGGGGTTAAACTGAAAGATTAGTGTTAAAACATAGCATAAAACTACCCAAATTTTATTAGTTGATAATATTTAAACCCTATACTATATTATATTATAATCCCTATTAATTTGGAGTCATTTGGTCTATATAATGGCTTTATTATATTTTAATCATTTATGAAATCCCTAGAGTGCCCCTTCCCTCAATTATAAGAGGTTACCCCTCCTTTGTATTAGACACACCAACATGAGATTTCTACCACAAAATCCCTAAAAAAAAAATTCTAAAGTTCCATAACCAAATTTTATAGTTACTCTTCTCCCCAAAATTTCTTCCCTAGAATTCTTAATAGGATATCTAATCTAGGAAGATGTAATCAACTTAACCCAATCACTTTCTTTTTTTACTTCATCATTTCTTCCTCTAATTCTTTGTTATTGATTATTAAATAATTAATTAATTATCCTAAATATACTAAAATATAATTATAATTATGTAATCTCCATTATCCACCCTTTTCCCGTCAAATAGAGGGTGAAAGTATCACTTGTGCATACGTAAGGCTTATGGTCCACACGTCGCAATAATTTTAATTTTCCACCCCCAAATTTAATGGATAGTTATTATGATGTTTTTGATGTTTATATATAATAATTATGATTTATTTTACTTATTTTATTATAATATCTTGTCTACCGTATTACCTTTCAATCCATTGAAAAATAATATTGTCACCCGTGCATACATGTACACTATTACCTCCACAATGTAATGCGATTATTTTTTCATTTACACATTATGTTTATTATAAAAACAGTAGTAATAATTAATATATATGAGTTATATGATATAATAATGTTTCATTAAAGGTAAATTATTTTTTACCTTCTTTAATTTCATTTATCGAAATGTAAAAACAATTTTCATGTGTACGTACGGCCTACCGTCTCCATAAACGGTATAATTCATTTTTATATCTCTATCTATTATGAATTATTATAAATATTCATATAATAGATATATATATTATATTATAAGTAAGTAAATAATTATTATATAGAATTTAAATAAATTTAAATTTATTATAAAAGAGGTTAGAGTTCTTTTTATGTAAGTTGAACTCAATTTATAGATTTTTCATCTCACTTTTACTTCGGTGAGAAACATTCTATATTCACAAATTGCTTCCTTTATGTGCTGTATAAACTACCCAGAAATGTATTTTCTTATTCTTATTATAAAATTTATTGGGATTTAAATATACATCATAGTTTCGTTTTTTATGGGTCTTATGATTCAAAAGTTACCAAAGTGGTAAAAGTTTTTATTATAAAATCTCATTGTTTAATTGATATTGTTTTTTATAAAGTTTGAATGATTAAATCGTATCATTTACCTCTCCAGAAACTCATAAATTTTATTCTCATTTGGTTATTTATTGGGAATATATTTTTTTACATTACATTGTATCTCTTTAAGTATAGAATATACTAAAAGAATATCTTTAACTAAAATAAACTTTATTACTCTCTTATATCAAAAAACATTTTATTTTCATTTCCAGGTTTTCTAAAAATGTTTTAATGATTTTTTTTACAATTATCTTATATTTTTTTAATGTAATTTTTACCTATGTTTTAATGCTTTTTTAAAATAAAACTGAATCTTTTTTTCAGTTTCAAAATGAGGTACTTTTTGACTTTTTCTATAAAAATGTCAAAGGAAGGTTTTATTTTAAAATATATTGAATAAATAGAATTTACCACCATTATGACGACTCATGTTTTTGAATATTCCATTAACATAATTCAATGTTTTTCTCACATAAAATGTTTTCCATAATTTTTGAGAAATTTTTATATTTTGAATAAGCGAGTTTGAAGAGAAAAAGTTAATTTTCCCAGGTAATGTTCCAAATAATATTTTAAATACATTTTTCTTTTAATATTACATCCTCTGATGTCACATAATATTTAATAGGTAAATGATCCAATGTACCATCCTTATTCCTTATCTAGATGGTTTATAATTATGAGGACGTGGTTATTATGAAACCCATTCCTTTTACAATGGTTACGATTTGATGGATTAAAGAAATGTTTATTGAACATGTTTATTTTCCATGGGTTATGCCATAATGAAATGTATATGAAATATAATTATTTTCCAAGGGTTTTTATGTGAGGAAATTTTTATGAAACATATTTCTTTTAATTAGTTCTAATATGATGAAAATTTTATGATCATATAGAACACATATGTATGATATTCACTATGTGATGGGTAGGACTATTATAGTATATCCCTCTAATGAATTAGGTACTGATTGATATCTCTTGAGATAAATGATAACGGAATAGGGAGTGAACCAAGTTCTGTAAGAGTCTCCTTACATTATGATAGTGTTGGGGTGAACCTTAACTACTTCAATGATTTGGGTAGTGAAATCAATACACAATGATAGTCTTAAGAGTGAACCTTGACAAATATTATGGTTTTGGGAGTTAACAAAATCCAATATGGTGGTATTATGAGTGAACCTAGAATACTAAAATTGTTTGGGGATTGAACACAATCAACTATGATAGTGTTGGGACTGAACCATGACTACTACAATTGTTTGGGGATTGAAACCAACCCACTATGGTAATCATAGATGTAAATCCTTTTTTAATAATGAAATAATTTTAAATGATACTGATTATTTCAAAAATCTAATCCTAATTACTATGTTATGATCTAATGGCTCATGTTCTTTTATTCCCTTATTATTATTGTCTTATAAAATTCAATGTTTTATGTTATGCCTTAATATTATGATATATGTCTTAATGGGTATAGTTTAAAAATATAATACTCTTAATCATATGCCATTGTACTCATGTTTTTTTATGTCATCATTGATATCTCCCTTTTTTACCCTTACTGGGCATATCACCACAATATTTCTTATGCTTCATTTCCCCTGGTTATAAAGAAATATATTAAGTATGAAATTTCAGAGAAGGGTCTTAGTTATGAAGAACCAATTGGAAAATTATGTAGTTAACTTATGAACTAGTTTTTTATTTATTTAAATTTAAAAAACACTAGAACAATATGATTATAGAATGGATAATTATTTTATGTAATGAATATTCCTTTAAAATGTGATATATTTATGTTTAAAAGGTTTGGGTCGATATAGTTAGTATCATATCCATGTTTTCTTAACCAAGGGAAACTATGATGAGAGATGTTAGTAAGAACCCTAGGGATTTGTAAAACTGTATGAAAATGTCCAATAATTTTAGAGAAGGATGGAGAGAGTGTTTTCTAAGTAATTATATCCCATTCTACATACAATAAGTGGATGTGGCTCTGGAAAAGATATACCATGGGGTAATAACGCTAAAAATGGTGCATTTGGATTTCACTCGATCATCAACTAGCTCACAATGATGAACCTTATTTCAAACCTATTTTGACACTACTGGGGGATATGTTTTTGAAATTTATAAATTTTTTATGAATCTTTAAGAATGAAATTAATAGTGATCTGAAATGAAATAGGAAAAACCCTAAGGTGTCACATATTGAAATGAAAATGTTATGATTTATATTTATTATAAATAGTTTTTCTCGATTATGTGGCTTCCCAGTATAATTATTTTTCCCACACTATATATTTTTGTTTTAGTAAATTCATTGAAACTAAAGGAACTGTATTAATGTATAATGTGATGGACAATGAAATGATTTTCCTCCTATGCAACCAAATTTTATGGGATCTAGAATACAAAATATCACTGATATTCTCACCCAAATTTCTCATGTTATGACTCACATTGAGCTTCCAAACAAGACAATATGGAAATAATGTCTAATTGAGTGGATTATGAGGAAATGTAAACCATCATTTATTAGGTCCAATGATCTACTAGTTGATGAGAAATGGATCAGTACCAAGAAAAAATTCAATTCTCAATTATTCATAATGTGACAAAATCATTTTGGTTGTTTATCATTTGGAAGGTGAAGTAGATAAATAGTGGAATCTTATCAAAAACTTGAGTCAATAGGAATAAATTTACTCCAGTGAATCAGATGAGTTTTCTGAGATTATTTTTAATAAGTAATTTCCCCATATTGTTTATATGAAAATATCAAAGAATACCTTGACCTAAAGTATAAGGATAATGAATTTTTTGGAACCGGTGAGGAAACTTTTACAAGGATTTTGAACTACACTTCTAGTATTATCATCAAACCTAAAATTATGTTTGTTAAATTCTTCAATGTTATAAAACCAAGCCTCTAAAAGGTATTATCCATAAGAGACTACGTTATCTATGAATAAATCATTCTATGTGATATAAATGTGGAAATGGAGATTGATGTTACTCATAAATATCATGGTTTTTATAACAAAATAATGATGGAATTCAATTAAAGTCCTAAAAATAATAGAGGGAAGAATATGAGACTTCCATTATGATCAAAGTGTGGAAGAAATCATGATGGGAATTGTTTTAAGCGGACTGGTTAATGTTTCATATGTGTAAAGGAATGTCTTCTAGAAATATAATTCTTAAGTGATGGGAGGAAGTTATCTAATTATTAAAATAGAGATAAATCTCTAAAAAATGTACCACTCAAACTCTAATGCTTTAAATTCAAGGACTATGGTCATTATTCTAACTAATGCTCAAATGTGATGGATAATGATTATGATCAGCATCAAAAACCACTTAAGATGACTGAAAAAGAAAAATATTGTTTGATCATTATTTATTATGAGGTTTAAGATAATTACATGGAGAATTGTACACTTAATATCTACCCTAAAACTATGAATTTCTTGTTTGAATTTTTATCTACAGACTCATTTATATAAGAAAAAATTTCTAAGGGTATCACAGTGCCACCCCAATGATTAGATAATTAATTAGTATAAAAACCCCAAATTGTATGATGACATCATATCTAGTATATGATTCTTCTCCCGTTGATTTTTTTGAGAATATTTTACTTGTAAATATTTTTATACTTCCTCTGATTTAGTTTTATGTTTTCTTAATCATTGATAGGATTTCTATACATAAATCCCACAACAATTGTTTAGGAAGGGAAGCCACGCTTGATATTCCAAACCAACTTATGATAATCTAACATTGTGATTATAAATATGAGATTCTAATGGAAATCCCATTAATTTTATGGGACATGATTCTAATTAAAAAGGGGTCTTTATCTCATATAGTTTGGTAGAAACTCAACATAAAAGGTATTCCAATTGTGTGGTTATTTTTTACATATTTATAAAAGTGTTTCGTAGTGTTCCACCAAATTGTGAAGATCAGCTCTCAATAGAGCTCATAGTTCTACTCCTACTTAAACTAATACCTGTAGAATGGCTCCGATTTTGTTAAAGGGATTAAAGATGAAACTATAGTAGAATCATTAGAATGGATTTATTCATCCAAGTGTGTTACCTTGGGGTGAGCCTATTCTTTTTTTCTAGAAGAAATATTCATCAATCGCAATATTCAAGGATTATTTTGAACTAGACAATAGCAAAATAAAGAATCATTACCACTTATCCCATATTAATGAATGGTTTGATCTATTTCATAGAGATCAATAATTTTCCAAGATTTATTGTTTAAATGGATATCATTAATTATGGATCAAGAAGGAGCATATACCCAAGATAGCATTTCATATAAGTTATGTACACTAGGATTATATAATGATTCCATTTAGACTTAATAATGCAAAAATTATCTATATGGATTTATTTAAGAGAGACTTTATAGAATTATGTGATCAGTTTTTGGTTTTCTTTATAGAATATATTATTATATATTAAAAGAGAAAGAAAGACCAAGAAGATCATTTGAGAATTGTGCTGAAGATCCTGAGGAAATCGGTGCATTATGAAAAATTTCCAATGTGTGAATTTTGGTTTCATAATGTTTTATTCTTGGGGCATATAATGTCATGTGAGGGTATATTAGTAGATACTTCAATGAGAAGATTTATTTAACATTCACCCAAACCAACCACTTTCATAGAGATTTATGGTTTTCTTGGTTTCACTATATATTATCAGATCATTTTGGGTAATTTATCTAGCATATCTAATCCACTAACTATGCTATCTTGGAATGGTGCTACATTCCTTTTTATATATTAATGCGAAGAAAATTTCAATGAATTGAAGAGATGGTTAGTCAAAGCACCTATTATTAAATTATCCTGATGTAGATAAGGGTTTGTAATATATAGTGATGCATAGAAGAAGGTTCTTGGATGAATTCTCATAAAAACATATATGGTTATTGCTTATGACTCATACTAATTAACGGTTAATGAGAGAAATTACCTAACCCATGATTTGGATTTGGTTTCTGTTATTTTTTCATTAAAGATATATATGAATTAGTTTTATGGATAAAGTGTGATATATTTATATATATTGATCATAGTAGTTTAAAGTATTTATTCACATATAAATAGTTGAATATGAGGCAAGTAAGATGGTCGGGTCTCATTAAATATAATTAATTTTAAATTAATTACCACCTTAGGAAAGGAAAAAAATTCACAAAAAGATCATGTAATCCTATCTATGATAAGGATAAAAAATATCCAATATTTTTTTATTTTCAAATGATAAATCTAGAAGTCATAAAGGAATAGAATAAATGTAATACTTCTTAGATGATTGATCAACTATCTATCCAATTGAAGATTAAATTACCATAAAAGTATGATGTAGTGGTATAAAATAAGGTTAAAAATGATCAAAAATTTAACCTTGATTGTTATGGAATGATAAGGTTAAATAATAGTGTATATTATTTGTCCTTAATAGATTTGAAAAATGATCTGTTTTAGTAATCTCGTAGTTCTTCATTATAGATTCTTACTAGAATTATGAAGACGTATAGGGATATGAAAGATTATTTCTAGTGGGATGGAATAAAGATAGATTTTGAAATGTTTGTATCTTGGTTCTTGGTATGTCGGAATGTTAAGGCTAAGAGACCAATGTCTAAGGGGATGTTACAACCATTACCCATATTAGAATGGAAATGGGAAAAGATCACTGTGTGTTTTTTCATTAGACTCTATAAAACATCACAACGGTATAATGTTATATGGTTTGTATTTGATTGCCTTACGAAGTCATCAAAATTCATTACTGTTAGAGAATATTTTTCTCTATATCATATTTACATGATATAAATTAATTATGTCACGACCCATCCTCGGGGCCCGTGCTGTGACTACCCCTAGCCCGCCTTCCATAGGCCAGGGGCTGGCGACTAGCACCAAAGGCGTAAAAATCCCGATAACTGGGAAGGAATTTCCTTTGTAAAAGAAAACAAGCACCACAGAGTACAAGCGGAATCAAAACACTAAGTACAAAAGAAATGCTGAAAAGTAAATGGGCCAGAATACAAACCCAAAAGAAAGTACGACTACAACTGAACAAGGTACAACAGCAAAAAGACAAACAGCTGGAAGAAGGAAGCAGCTCTTGGGTCGTCCTCCTCGGATCCTACCTGAAGGGTAGGTACAGATAGCGCAGCTCCTGGTCGTCCACCACGGATCCTACCTGAAGTGTAGGTACAGATATCCTCCTCCACGCTCTCGTCCGTCAACCTCCTCTGTGAGTCGTCATGCCGTGTAGTCAACCTCCGGGTACTGACTCGTCATGTAGTCCACCTCCGGGTACCGACCAGTCCTCGAACACTCGGCCTCCATCATCACTGCCCGTCGTCTGCAACCAACACAACGAGATGCGGGCATAGCCCGTACAGGGTTGAGTATAACGATACTTAGTAGGGACCCCGAGACCCTCAAGGTCTCACTAAACCAACAAGGATAAGCACAAGAAGATCTCAACAGATAACCTCTACTTAGATATATGCCCATACATATACCTAAGTTATCAAGTAACCCATCTCAATCATGAGGAAACACAAGGATTGTGAAATCAACAGATAACCACTACCCAGGTATATGCCCATACATATACCTAAGTTATCAAGTGACCCATCTCAATCATGAGGAAACACAAAGGTCAAAAGTCTCAGCTCAAACCAGGATTTTCATTATCAAAACCATAACTGCTGAAAAGCTCCGTCTCTGGAGTGTACAGTGGTCTTGTCACGACTCCGAGGTACTGCTCACTAACCTAAGACTGCTGAGGTACTCCTCCTGTCGAGTACCGCGGGCCTGCCACCTCACACAGTAGTGCTTCCCGCCGGGGTCTACCACCCAAACACAGTAGTGCTCCCCTCTCATAGCCTACAGAGGTACTCCTCCTGTCGAGTACCGCGGGTCTGCCACCTCACATAGTAGTGCTCCTCCGTTGTGGGTCTGCCAACTCACAAAGTAGTGCTCCCCACTGGGCTACGTAAGTCACTCCGAATCGAATCGGACAAGCATTCTTCAGGTCTCTGCCGGCTACATGGTCTCCGTACTACGTACGCTCGTCTCTGGGAGGGTCCGCTCCACGAGCTACAAGTCGATACTCCAAGTATATCAAAGTTCCACAAAGAAGTATCTCAAGGGACCGCCTCGTCATAGGGGTCTCAACGCAATAGTCGGCGCGTCAATCAGACGCCCGGTCTGCGAGTTATTAGCCTTTTCGTCCCTGGGGCCCGGTTGGTTTCGTGTGCAAACCAGTCCGGCTGTAACTCAGTTATACCCCAAACACTCATAGGTTATACTCATAGGGACCGTTTCTCAACGTGATCAACAATGTCGCTGACGGTTCGTCAAACGGACGTCCGGTCAGAAAGATATCAGCTTTTCCGTTCCAGGGGCCCGGTTGGGTTTCAGGTGCGATCCAACCCGGCCACTATCCAACTGCATCCAAAACATGGGAGGAGGATTCCAAAAGTTCTGTATCGTCAACAGGAACGCAACGCAACAGACGGCGCGTCAATCAGACGCCCGGTCTGGAAGTTATTGGCTTTTTCTTCCCGGGGGCCCGGTAGGTTTTTAAGTTAAAACCAACCCGACCGTACTCCAACTACATCGAAACCTCGAGCGGAGTAAGCCAAAAGATCTGCCACACTTAGAGGAATCCATCAAAGTCAACGGCACGTCAATCGGACGTCCGGAACTCACGATATGAGCGTTTCCGATCCGAGAGCCCGGTTGGTTTCGTGTACGAACCAACCCGGCTGAAACCAAAGTAATCCGAAACCTTGAATACGATATACCAAAACGACCATCTCAATCCAAGTATCGCATTGCCACTGACGGCGAGTCGTTTGGAGGCCCGTAGCTCAAGTTACGGGCATTTTACCAAAAGTGGTCCGAAAACGGGGGTCTGGGCCCGGGCCGACCCGGCCCGACCCCCCCTCCCCCCTGGGTCGGCCCGAACCGGGTCGACCCGACCCGGGTCCGACCCGGCTGGGCCTGGCCCGACCGGCCGGCCGCGGCTCGGCCAGCGTGGCCGAGCCGACACGCGGGCGGGGCGCGCGGATCCCCCGCCCTTCGCCACTGATTGAGGCCGGTGGTTCGCCGGCCACCCCTTTTTTCGATCGCCGGCGCCGCCGCGCCGGCGTGGCGCGCCGCCGCCGCCTTCCTCGGACCACCAAACGCGCTCCGGTGATCCGTTCCTTCTCCCGTCTTCGCCTATGGTCCCCCCGGGACCCCATCTTCACTGCAAAGGAAAACAAATGCCCAAACGGACTGCTTCGTCATCGCCCGTCAATCCGCATGTCAAAACGAAACACGCCGTCTTCCTGGTTCTCCAGCGCGGTGTGCTGGCGTCGCGCCCCTTTGCCATGGCTCCACTTCGGCCGCGGAGACTTCGAATTCCTTCGACGCGGAACGACGGTGTCGCGTTCTTGTTCGACTTCTCGGCGTGGCGCGACGGCGTCGCATAATACTGTCGGGCGATTCTCACGTGGTGCGACGGCACCACGCCATTCCGTTCCATTCATTAGAAACAATATCAATAATGGAGGAGGGTCGGCCGTGTTTGTGTGGTCCGGCCCCCTCTCGTTAATCTATAACAACTGGTTGTAAAATCACGAAGGATGACAAGTAGAATTCACGAACGAAATAATTAAATAATAAACTTCAACATCAATCCGCATGAACGAACGATCCGCGGATCAACCTGCAATTGGTTGGTCCGCGCTCGTTGTTCTTTTCTCAAAAGAAAAGAGAACACCAAAATAAATTTCCCCTACCTCGGTTCAAGAACGGTGTTCTTCAACAACCCGCGGAAGATGAGCATCGCGGAGGTCGGGCGTCGCGGGGAAAGAACCTCAACGTCGCGAAGCGATGATTCGAAGTCGTTGACGGCGATTTCGTCGCGGGAAAACCGTCGCAGAAGAGACGACGTGGAAGAGGAACATCGCATCATGGATACGGCGTCGCGGAAGAACGGTGTTCTTCGGCGGAGAATTCCTTCGTTGAAGAACGGTGTTCTTCGTGTTCTTCGTCGAGGAAGAAGGTGTTCCTTAGCTTTTTCTCCAAAAAGCTCCCAACAACCCAACACCAACCCCTAAAGAAATAAGTTCTAAACTTATTTTATTAACACAATAAGGCATTTGAAATTCAATTGTTTGAATTTCAAAAACTTACATGTAACTCACCAAATTAATTACAACAAGTTTTCAAATATTAAAGAAGGTGAGTTAATGGGGAGTTGGGATGTGAGGGGTTAAGAGGGGTTAGGAAAGTGAGGGGTTAAGAGGGTTAGGGAGTTTAAGGAGTTTGAAAAGGTGGGGGGTACGTGTGGGCCCCACCCTTTCAAATATCCACACATGGGAAGTTGGATGTATGTGGGCCCACCACCAACTTCCCATGGGAGAAGTTAACCACACAACATGAAATAAAATTGATTCAACAATTTTATTCACTTTATTTAATTAATCCCCAAAAATTAACTTCTTTTATCGCACAAACGCAACTATGGTAAAGGTTCCCTTAAGCGATTACCGGTGTTGCGAGTTCATCGGTGCCATCAGATTTCAATTCCGGACATCAGTTCAAAAGTTAGAAAACCCTGCTCACTCGTTCAATAAACGTACCCGAGCCAAACTTCGGAAATTAATTCCGGGCACACCGGGCCTCGGAATCAGGCGCCGTCAGAAACTGCGTTCTTGTAAAATTCCAAAGAAAATTAAGAAAAAAATTTCCTTGAAATTTCCGGGTCTTTACATTACTCCCACCACATGGCTTTACGTCCCCATAAAGCTACACCACAAACTTAGGGAAACAAAGGCGGTACTGAGCACGCATCTGAGCCTTTCGCTCCTGTGTGCTCACCTGAAGGTTCCCGTGCTGCCAAAGAAAGTGCACAGGAGGAATCAACCGTCCTCCTAGGATCTGCTCCTGTTGACCCTCAATCCCCACAGGAACATCTATGAAAGACACCCCATCTCCATCATCCAGCTCCTCATGGTCGATGATATGCAGAGGGTCGAGCATGTATCTCTTCAGTTGAGATACGTGGAAAACGTCATGCACCTAGTGCAACTGAAGTGGATGGGTCAAGCGGTAAACCACCTCGCTACCTAGATGAGGACCTAGAAAGGTCCGTTGAACCTCGGAGATAACTTGCCTCTCTGTCCACATCTCCATAAACCTCGTCGAGGTGAGACTCGTATAAGGACGTGATGGTCATCCTCGAACTCTAGAGGCCTCCAAGTCCTGTCAGCATAAGGCTTCTGTCGGCCCTATGCCATCCTCATCCACTCTTGGATGACCTGGACCTTCTCTAGTCTCACAAGAGCTGCTATGATTTCTTCCTTGCTGATAAGATAAATCCGGTGCCATCCCCTGGATGAACCACATTCGTTGCCTAATACAGTCAATCCTGACATGACTGATGCATTCATGCCATGGATGACGTCGTAAGGCCTCGACGTAACTACCAAGAGATCCAACTGTCACTCTCACCTCCAAGGGTCGAGTCACACTGTCGGCATCAGTTTGTGGTCACTAGGTCTCCTTCAGTAGAAAACTCGAAAGTGAGGGTCAAGTCAACAGTCTTAACCAGGACCACTCAGTATCAACCAAACAAAAGGACAGGAAAGTAAACAAAGATAAGTGTCTTTATTTTACTGTGGATCATGGTATAAAGACATAGAGCAACTAGAGACAAACATTAACAAAACCAGAAGCAACAGGATCAATAGCCTCCAGGCCGGAAGCTAGTCCCGCTCCTGTCCATCTGCTTCCGGAGCTCCATGACCATAGGCCTCAGCTGCCTGAAGTTGAGCTCTCCAATGTCCTCCTGTCCCCTGCAGTCTTCCCTGATCGAACCTCTGCCTCTGCCTCGGAGGTTCTTCATTTAACTGTTGGTCATCTGCATAGTGGGTCGGACAGTCACGTGCTATGTGACCAATTCTGCCGCAGGAGTAACACTTCATGGCAGGTCTGGATCTATCACTTCCCTTGGTGCCTCGCACTACCGACCCTGAGTCACGCGGTCGACCACCTATAGGTCTGGTCCTCTTGGACCCATGCGTTATCTGTCTACTGCCCGCTACAGAAGACTTTGCCGCAAGCCGGGTAGTGGTGGGTCCTGCTGCTGGAGACTGCTCAGCAAGGAAACTCTCCACTAAGAGGGCTCTCTCCAACACCCCTGTCTGCGTCGGAAAGCTGTGAGAAACAACAGAATCTCTAATCTCTCGCCTGAGCCCCTGCTCGATGGTTTGGGCCCTGAAGAACGGGTCTTGTACCATATCTGTGGAGTAGCGCGAGAGGTCTGTGAACCTCGCTGAATACTACGCCACTGACATGCTGCCCTGCCGTATCTGAAGTAGCTCCTGTATACGCACCGCTCGAAGGGTGGCTGGTACAAACTATGCCCGGAACAGGCTCTCTAAGTCTGCCCAAAGAAGAGTCACCTCGTCATGCATCTGGAGCATCAGGCTCCACCATCTGCCGGCTGCTTCCTGAAGAAGGCTGGCAGCAAGGATCACCATGAAATCTGCTGGCATCCCCACTAGCCTGAAAACTCTCACCACAGCCTCTAGCCAATCCTCAGCCTACTGTGGGTCCGTCCCTCCCTGGAATCTGGGTGGTCTCTGGCACTGGAACTCGTGCAGTGCACTCAAGCGACGTGCATCCTCTGCTGCTGGGGCTGGTGGCATCGGTGGCCCAACGGGTAGTAGTACCCCTGGTGCCTCTGCTGGGATAGGGCCCTTTACTGAGGCCTCGTCGCTCGGCGGGCTGTCAGTACGCACCACTCTCGGGGCTCTAGCTGGTCGTCCACGGGGAGGCATCCTGAAAGAAACAACGTGACATGGTCAAAATATTATACCTGGTGAGCTGACCTGGTTTGAGTTGTTTTAAGGGAAAACATTTGAAAACACACATGCAATCAGTGTTTTCGTGCACAAAGTTGGAAATTAGTTGTCAGGGTCCTGGTGTATGGATACGTCAGCCACCCGCACCAACACTAGACTCCCTGGACTGAAGACCACACTTGGTACCCTTAACACTATTGCTTCACTGAAAGATACATCAGAGTTATAAGTTATGCGGTAGAACCGAACTCCTCTTATACCAATTTGTCACGACCCGTCCTTGGGGCCCGCACCGTGACTACCCCAAGACCGCCTTCCATAGGCCAGGGGTTGGCGACTAGCACCAAAGGCGTAAAAATCCTGATAACTGGGAAGGCATTGCCTTTGTAAAAGAAAACAAGCACCACAGAGTACAAGCGGAAGCAAAACACTAAGTACAAAAGAAATGCTGAAAAGTAAATGGGCCAGAATACAAACCCAAAAGAAAGTACGACTACAACTGAACAAGGTACAACAGAAAAAAGACAAACAGCTGGAAGAAGGAAGCAGCTCCTGGGTCGTCCTCCTTGGATCCTACCTGAAGGGTAGGTACAGATAGTGCAGCTCCTGGTCTTCCACCACGGATCCTACCTAAAGTGTAGGTACAGATAGCCTCCTCCACGCTCTCGTCCGTCAACCTCCTCTGTGAGTCGTCACGTCGTGTAGTCTACCTCTGGGTACTGACTCGTCGTGTAGTCCACCTCCGGGTACCGACCAGTCCTCGAACACTCGGCCTCCGTCAGCACTGATCGTCGTCTGCAACCAACACAACGAGGTGCAGGCATAGCCCGTGCAGGGGTGAGTATAACAATACTCAGTAGGGACCCCGAGACCCTCAAGGTCTCACTAAACCAACAAGGATAACCACAAGAAGATCTCAACAGATAAGCTCTACTTAGATATATGCCCATACATATACCTAAGTTATCAAGTAAACCATCTCAATCATGAGGAAACACAAGGATTGTGAAATCAACGGATAACCACTACCCAGGTATATGCTCATACATATGCCTAAGTTATCAAGTGACACATCTCAATCATGAGGAAACAAAAAGGTCAAAAGTCTCAACTCAAACCAGGATTTTAATTATCGAAACCGTAACTGCTGAAAAGCTCAGTCTCTGGAGTGTACAGTGGTCATGTCGTGACTCTGAGGTACTGCTCACTAACCTAAGACTGCTGAGGTACTCCTCCTGTCGAGTATCGCGGGCCTGCCACCTCACACAGTAGTGCTTCCCGCCGGGGTCTGCCACCCAAACACAGTAGTGCTCCCCTCTCATAGCCTACAGAGGTACTCCTCCTATCGAGTACCGCGGGTCTGCCACTTCACATACTAGTGCTCCTCCGCTGTGTTTCTTCCACCTCAAAAAGTATTGCTCCCCACTGGGCTACGTAAGTCACTCTGAATCGAATCGGACAAGCAGTCTTCAGGTCTCTGTCGGCTACACGGTCTCCGTACTCCGTACGCTCGTCTCTGGGAGGGTCCGCTCCACGAGCTACAAGTCTATACTCCAAGTATCTCAAAGTTCCACGAAGAAATATCTCAAGGGACCGCCTCGTCATAGGGGTCTCAACGCAACAGTCGGCACATCAATCGGACGCCCGGTCTGCGAGTTATTAGCCTTTTCATCCCCGGGGCCCGGTTGGTTTCGTGTGCGAACCAGTCCAATCGTAACTCAGTTATACCCCGAACACTCATAGGGTATACTCATAGGGATCGTTTCTCAACGTGATCAACAACGCCGCTGACGGTTCGTCAAACGGACGTCCGGTCAGAAAGATATCAGCTTTTCCATTCTAGGGGCCCGGTTGGGTTTCGGGTGCGATCCAACCCGGCCACTATCCAACTGCATCCAAAACTCAGGCGGTGGATGCCAAAAGTTCCGTATCGTCAACAGGAAAGCAACGCAACAGACGGCGCGTCAATCGGACGCCCGGCCTTGAAGTTATTGGCTTTTTCGTCCCGGGGGCCCGGTTGGTTTTTAAGTTAAAACCAACCCGACCGTACACCAACTATGTCCAAAACTCGAGCGGAGTAAGCCAAAAGATCTCTCTCACTTAGAGGAATCCATCAAAGTCGACGGCACGTCAATCGGACGTCCGGAACTCAAGATATGAGCATTTCCACTCCGAGGGCCCGGTTGGTTTCGTGTACGAACCAACCCGGACAAACCCAAAGTAATCCAAAACCTTGAGTGCTAAATATTGAAACAACCATCTCGATCCAAGGATCGCGTTGCCGCTGACGGCAAGTCATTTGGAGGCCCGTAGCTCAAGTTACGGGCATTTTACCAAAAGTGGTCTGAAAACGGGGGTCTGGGCCCGGGCCGACCCGGCCCAACCCCCCTAGGTCGGCCCGAACCGGGTCGACCCGACCCGGGTCCGACCCGGCTGGGCCCATCCCGACCAGTCGGCCGCGGCTCGGCCAGCGTGGCCGAGCCGACACACGAGTGGGGCGCGCGGATCCCCCGCCCTCCGCCGCTGATTGAGGCCGGCGGTTCGTCGGCCGCCCCTTTTTTCGGTCGCCGGTGCTGCCGTGCCGGCGTGGCACACCGTCGCCGCCTTCCGCGGACCCCCGGACGCGCTCCGGTGGTCCGTTCCTTCTGTCGTCTTTGCCTCTGGTCCCCCCGGGACCCCATCTTCACTGCGAAGGAAAACAAATGCCCAAACGGACTGCTTCGTCGTCTCCCGTCAATCCGCATGTCAAAACGAAACACGCCGTCTTCCTGGTTCTCCGGCGCGGCGTGCTGGTGCCGCGCCCCTTCGCCGTGGATCCACTCCAGCCGCGGCGCCTTCGACTTCCTTCGACGCGGCGCGACGGTGTCGCGTTCTTGTTCGACTTCTCGGCGTGGCGCGACGGCGTCGCGTAATACTGTCGAGCGATTCTCGCGTGGTGCGACGGCACCACGCCATTCCGTTCCATCCATTAGAAACAATATCAATAATGGAGGAGGGTCGGCCGTGTTTGTGTGGTCCGGCCCCCTCTCGTTAATCGATAACAACTGGTTGTAAAATCACGAAGGATGACAAGTAGAATTCACGAACGAAATAATTAAATAATAAACTTCAACATCAATCCACATGAACGAACGATCTGTGGATCAACCTGCAATTGGTTGGTCCGCGCTCGTTGTTCTTTCCTCAAAATAAAATAGAACACCAAAATAAATTTTCCCTACCTCGGTTCAGGAACGGTGTTCGTCAACGACCCGCGGAAGACGAGCATCGCGGAGGTCGGGCATCGCGGGGAAAGAACCTCGACGTCGCGAAGCGATGATTCGAAGTCGTTGACGGTGATTTCGTCGCGGGAAAACCGTCGCCGAAGAGACGACGCGGAAGAGGAACGTCGTGTCATGGATATGGCGTCGCGTAAGAACCGTGTTCTTCGGCGGATAAGTCCTTCGTTGAAGAATGGTGTTCTTCGTGTTCTTCGTCGAGGAAGAAGGTGTTCCTTAGCTTTTTCTCCAAAAAGCTCCCAACATCCCAACACCAACCCCTAAAGAAATAAGTTCTAAACTTATTTTATTAACACGATAAGGAATTTGAAATTCAATTGTTTGAATTTCGAAAACTTACATGTAACTCACCAAATTAATTAAAACAAGTTGTCAAATATTAAAGAAGGTGAGTTAATGGGGAGTTGGGATGTGAGGGGTTAAGAGGGGTTAGGAAAGTGAGGGGTTAAGAGGGTTAGGGAGTTTAAGGAATTTGAAAAGGTGGGGGGTTCGTGTGGGCCCCACCCTTTCAAATATCCACACATGGGAAGTTGGATGGATGTGGGCCCACCACAAACTTCCCATGGGAGAAGTTAACCACACAACATGAAATAAAATTGATTCAATAATTTTATTCACTTTATTTAATTAATCCGCAAAAATTAACTTCTTTTCCCACACAAACGCAACTACGGTAAAGGTTCCCTTAAGCGATTACCGGCATTTCAAGTTCATCGGTGCCATCGGATTTCAATTCCAGGCACCAGTTCAAAAGTTAGAAAAACCCGCTCGCTCGTTCACTGAACGTACCCGAGCCAAACTTCGGAAATTAATTCCGGGCACACCGGGCCTCAGAATCAGGCGCCGTCAGAAACTGCGTTCTTGTAAAATTCCAAAGAAAATTAAGAAAAAAATTTCCTTGAAATTTCCGGGTCTTTACAAATTAAGTGGTAAGGTTTCATGTAGTACTATATTCTATAATGTCTAATCGGGATTCAATACATTCCATGAAGTTTTGGTGAAGTCTTCAACAAACTATGAATATAAAGATAAGTTAAATCATAATTTATCACCCTTAAACAAATAGTTAGTCTGAGAGAACCATTAAAACCTTATAGTATATGTTGATATATTATTATATAGATTTAAAAGGTGGTTTGGATCAACACCTTCCTCTATATAAGTTTTCTTTTATAAACATAATTCACTAAAGAATTTATAAGGATCTTTATGAATCCCTCTATATAAAGAAGTGTAGAAATCAAACATGCTTGGATAATGTTAAATAAATAAATATTTTGGGACATGATCTAGCTGAGGAAATTGCAGATAATGTTGATGTTATTCGATGACACATCAAGGTAGCTCATAGTTGACAAAACAAATTTTTTGATAATCGTCGATGATATTTTGAGTTTAAAATTAGTGAGAGGTTGTTTATGTGAATTTAACCATATAATAAGGTTATGATATTCCATATAAAAATAAAGTTAAAAATAGGTATATTTCCCCTTTTATATTCTTGATAAAGTAGTTATGGTAGCATATCTTTGGTGCTTCCACCAAAACTCTCAAAGTTTTATGATCTATTTTTATGTATCTCTCAAGAGAAGTACATAACTAACCCATCGCATGTAATAAAATCAGCGGTCATATTAATAGATCATGATATTGCTTATAATTAACAACCAATATAATTCATGGACCATAGAAATAAAGTTCTATATAACAATACTACTCTCATAGTGAAACATCTCTTGAAGAATTAAAAATTAAATGAAGCTACTTAGGAACCCAATTATGTAATGAAATAGATATATACTTATTTATTTCAATCAGAGGGGAAATTTTTTTGTTATAAATTCATTTTATGGGGGGTATAATTTAACACCACAATATTTTATAATATATTTTCCATTAAATAGATTTATTTCTTTGATATTATGCATTATATTCAACACCGAGTTTAAACAAAAAGAATTATACTATTAAAATATTATTATTTAATGTAACTGTCATCACATAGATGATGGAATGGTTTTTATAAATAATTATAAAAACATTATGAGAAAATATGGTTATATATGTATAAAATTAATTCATTGGCTATCCATTAATTATAAAAAATATATTTCAATGTAAAAAATTGTTTTCTTCAAAAAAGTTTAATGTGCCTAGAGTATTTTTATCTCAATAAATTAAATTAACTATAATTGGTGAATTATTTTAATTAAATTTATATAGTATATATTTAATAAAATATTACAAAATTTATTTAATATTTTATCAAATATTTTTATAACAATAAACCATGTTTTTTTATTAAAAATGTTTCTTTCTAAAAAAATGTTTTCGTCGCATTATTTGAACTTATTTTTTTAAATTTCTGCTACTTATAGAAATAAAATTTTAAAAATAACATCCATATTTGTAATTATATGGTTCAAATTTGGTTAATAGTATCCATTTATTTTTTTTTTAATTTGAATATTTTCCGTGGTAAAATTTATCCCATAAGTAAATGGTAAATTGAATTAATAAAGGTTAAAACTTTGTGATAATTCCAAAATTCATCATCCTAATTATTATTAGTTTAATTTTTTTAGACCTTATCACATTATTCTACAAATTAATTTTTGATAATGGAAACTTCTCTGTGAAAATGAGCTATATAATATTTAAAGAAAAGAACATCTCAAAATGTGACTCTATTAGTTTTAAATATCTTTTATGTTTTCACATAAATAAAATGATTGTTATGTATTTATATAAATGCTTCTTTTGTGAATATTGAAATTATATTCATTATGGTAAATTATTTATAATTTTTTGTGATTAAATTACATTAAATTCTTGTGCAACACAAATATTTATTTAACTAATATTAAAATAAAATAAATGATATTGAAATTATTAAAATAACTATAATATGAGTGATTTATAGTGTTCCACGAATTTATTAGATAAATATAACATATTATTAATGATTAAATGGATCATATTTTAATTTTAAGATTTTATTTTTAAATTTTAAATAAAATTAATTGAATAGTGTCCAAATTGATATTAATGATATTTTATCAAAATAATATTTCATTAAATTATTTTAAAATCATTAAAACTGTAAAGATGAATAATTTATGGTTAAAAATTTCATCCCTTTTCCATTTTGTATCGAGCTATCACCTTATATGTAAAATTTTATTCCTTTAAGAGAGAAAGAGAAGTTGTCATGGTTCTTGTTAAAATTGCATTGCTATGGGGTTAAACCGAATGATGTGTTTTAAAACACCAGAAAAACATGTGCAAATTTTATTTGTTGATAGTATTTCAACACCATACATTATTAAATTTTAATAATTTAAATTTTTGAGTCATTTAGACTTGATAATGTAATTATTATATTTTAATCATTCTATAAATCCCAAGAGTGCCCCTCCTCGCAATTATAAAAGGAAACCTTCATTATCTTCTTGACACCACCTTGATCCTTCTATCTTAAGCATAACATGAAACAAAATACCTTATAAAATTCATTATACAAATTATATAGGTATTTTTTCTTCCCAAAATATTGTCCCAAGTATAATTAAGAGGAGATCAAATAGATTTCATTCAAATATGATGTAATCATCTTAACCACATCACGTTCTTTTTATTTCATTGCCTCCAATAATTTTGTGTTATTTATCATAAAATAATAACTCATGTATCATAAATATTATTAAATATTACTATAATTGTGAAATGACCATTATCCACCCAATTTACCATCAAATGGGAAGTGAAATTAATGATTGTGCGTACATACATCTTACCATCCTCAGGAAGTGAAACAATTAATTTTCCACCAAGATATTTAATGGAAGGAAGTTTTAATGGTTTTAATATTTATATATTATAATTATGATATAATTATACTTATATATTTAAAATATAATGTTATCTATCTTACCTTTTTATCTGTTGGAAAATGATAGTGTCACTCATTTGTAGGTGTGGAGTATCCCCTACACAAAGCGATGTGATTCATTTTTCCTTTTCACTTTACATGGGTGGTAACAAGGATAGTTATAATGAATATATATAATTTATATGATATAAATGTGTTTCTTTATATTTGAATTGTATTTTTCCTTTCTTTATTCCTTTCAATTGAAAAGTGAAAACAACATTCAAGCATATGTACGGTCTACCATCTCCATGAACGATGTAATTCATTTTTCTATATATATATATATATATAATGAATGATTCTAAATATGTATATAATTGATATATAAGATATTATAAGTATGTAAATTATTGTAATATATAATTAAAATAAATTTAAATTTATGATGGAGGAGATTAGAGTACCTTCAAAGAAAGTAGAACTCAAGGTAGGGGATTTTTGTCTCACTTTTACTTCTCTGAGGTACATTCCATATTAACCAATTATTTTATTTATGTGGTGTCAATAATACCCATGAAGGTATTTTATAATTACGATTATGTATTTTATAAGGATTTACATATCCATCAATGTTTATTTATTTCAGGTGCCTTGTGATTCAACGGTTACCTAAATAGTGAAGGTTTTATGTTACAATCTCAATGTTTAATTGGGATAGTTTGTGATTATGTTTCACGGATGAAATATTATGAGCTAAATATCATGAAACATATGATATTTATTATACAGTATTTATGTGTAGATAATATATTTTTTCCTTTAATTTTTATCTTTTTATGTACTCATGATACTAGAAGATTGTTTTCTAGGTAAAATAAAATTTATTTCTCTTTTCGATCAAAAAAACATTTTCCTTCTATAAAAATGTCTTAAAAAACTTTTAATAATTTTTTTTACAATTATACTTTGATTTTTAAAATTAATTTTTACCCATGATTTATTTTTTATAAAATTATTTAAAAAATTATCATTTTATTTTCTATATGATGCACTTCTTGAATTTTTCTATAAAAATGTGAAAGGAATGTTTAATTTTAATTTATATGATATCAATAGAATTTACCATAGTCCTAAATACTCAATTTTTTAATTTTTACTATATTATATTTCATGTCTATTTTCAAATAAAATGATTTCATTACTTTTGGGTAATATTTTAGATTTTAAATAAGTGTTTTTAAAAATAAAATGGTATTTTTCTCAAGAAAAGATCCAACTACTTTGTTAAAGACATTTTCCATCTCAGATGGAATCATATGATGTTACTTATGTTTTACTGGGGATAAAACCCAATGATACAATCCATATTATTTCAATTGATGGTTTATTATTATGATGACAACATGATTTTAAAACATTTCCCTTTTCCATGGGTTATAATATGATAAATTGATGAACTTTCTATCAAATTAATTTCATTTAAATGTGTTATGTCATGATCAAATGTTTTGAAAATAATTTATTTTCAATGGGTTATTATTTGATAAATTATTAATGAAACTCGTTTCTTTTCTTGGGTTTTTATATAATAAATTTCATATGATCTTGTGTCATTTTTATAGATGATTTTCATTATTTTTCTACTTGTATAATAATTATATAGTCCTCCAATTCATATGGTAAATATTGAAATATCATGATGTTAATAGAACTAGAATTGGGAGTGATACCAACTCAAAAATTGATTATATCCACTATGATAGTCTTGGGTGTGATCCTTGACTACAATGATGGTTTTTTGAGTCAACCCAGTCCACTATGATAGTATTGGGATTGAATCATGACTACTATTATGGTTTACGGAGTGAACCCAATGTAGTAAGATATTATTAGGATTGAACTATGACTACTATGATGGTTTGGGGAGCCCAATACACTATGATAGTCTAGAGAGTGAACCTTGACTATTAAAATGATTCGGGGAGTGAACCAAATCCACTATGATAGTCCTGACAGTGAATCCTTATCTATTAATGAAATAACTTTATATTCATATGTGTGTGACACAAATATATGTCTTATTCCAATGTTATGATCTCATAGATCATGTTATTTGATTCGTTTATGATTTATGTATTATTAATTATCAATATGTATTCCATGACTCAAGATTATGATATATATTATATAGGGCATGGATTTAAATGTTTATACTCATGTTATCAAAGAATTATGCTCGTGTTATGTTTAAGTGATCATTGATATCTCACTTTTTACACTTACTGGTCATAAGATATCACCATATCTTATGTTTCCTTTTCCCACATTATGAAGAATGGTATTAAGTATGATAAGTCTAAGAAGGGTTTTATTTATAAAAAACCTTTTAGGATGTTATGTAGTTCACTAATGGACCAATTTTTATGTATCTATGTTCACGAAGATACTAGACCTATACAATTTTATTGCGAATCATTATGTTATTTAATGAATATTCATCTAAAATGATAAAATATAAATGTATGAAAATATGAGTTGTTATATACATGCACCAAAAGGTATGTTCCATGTGTGATAATAACATGCCCAATATGATCCCACCAAGTGATTCTGAAGATTAATTTATATATAAAAATAATAATTCGCATTTAAATAAAGAAAATCCATGAAATATAGATTTACAAAATATTTAATAAACCATGGAAATCCTCCCTTTTTAGTATTATTTATAAATCCAGTATAAATGAATCATTTTAAAAATAAACCTTTTCTCGAAGAATATAAAAATAACCAATCTAAAAATAGAACCATAGAAACTAATCATATGGTATGTTAGGTATAGGTTATTTAGGATCCTTACACCTTATTGATCAAATGTCTAAGTGCTCACAAATTCCTATAACACTATCGTATAGATTGTTGAACATCCAAACATGTTATCCACTAATTAAAACAAAGTTTAGTAATTTTTTTATCATTTTTTCATAATAGTTATATGTAAACCAACCTACCATTCTTTCCCTAATCTATTTCACATTTAAGTAGCCTATCTTCTCATGTTCCACATCCCATACTGGGAGTACTTCAATTTCACAAATGATCCACACTTGTATGCTTTCATTATCTCTATTCAAATCATCGCTAGGTAAAATCACATGTCAATAATCAAACATCCCAAATATAAAAATAAAGAAAATTTCAAAATCCATTTCCATTATCAATACATAATGGTAAATAAATTTTACTATAGAAACCTAATATATCACATTTCTAGAATCATACATCATAATTTTAAATAATTTAGAAAACCAATTTAAAATAAGTAAGAAAAATGGTTTATAAAATAATTTTTTCATGAAACCAGCCAAACCAATAAATTTTTATTTCAAAAAAACAAATGGGGTCAAAAACTAATTGGAATAATGGCTACTAATAGTTAAAAGAGATCCTTGAACTAGGAAATCCATGTCAAGAACCTTGGATTCAACAAACTATAGATCAATAGAGACATGAGAAACCATGTACCAAGATAATTCACGAAGAAGTCCACAAAGGTATTAGTTGATCAAATATTTAACTTCCTATCTCATAATGGATATATAATAAAATAAATTATATGATGAAATAACCCATATATATGACCATAACTTTCCCAATTAATGGTTCCTCCTATGAAAAATATAGGACATCTAGGAGAACAATGACTATCAAAAAATATTGGGATCTTCACTAGATTTTTATAGATTTCACACCAAAATATCCCTTGAAATTACTATTTGGATGATTTTATATCTAAAAATATATAAAAGTGAACCCCATGAATTGAGATAATGAGATGTATTGGGAATAATGACAACAATGGAAGATGTTTCAGGTTAAAAATAATAATTTTAGAATTAATTAATTCATGTTGGGGGGTTTGGAAACCTGGTTTATGAAACTTTTCACCAATAATGTTAATATTTATATACATTTGATATAGCCAAATTATTTTTCTAATTCCAACTTTTTGAAACACCACTATCTCAAACCACCACAACATTCATGGTTTCTTGTGAATTTATCACTGTTTGACCTAAGCAGGTCTCAACCATGAACATTAAAAAACCTCAAAAAAACACCCAAAATTCACCTATAACAACCCAAGAATATACCAAAAACATATGCTAAAAATTTAATATACATGCCTGAAAGTGACATCGGGATGGGATACTCCACCCTTCCAGATCTGAACCTCCACATTTGGCTCTAGTGCTTCCATCACTTGTGTGCACCAAGGTTGGCCACCTCATTCTTTTTCAGGCCCTGACAGCACTTTTCAATAATAAATCGAATAGGTGACCCACATATTATAGTGGTTAGCAAGTGGTAAACCATTTAGCATGTCCATAAAAATATTAAGGAATCAATTCTTTGACATGGAAAACTTATGATTATCTATAGAAATCATTGCCTCATCCACCAACACCATGTTCACTATGCATATTGCAACATTTTGCTTTTTGATGATGTAATAATACTTTATGTTTATATTTTAATCATCCTTTATAAGAATATACATGGGAATAATTGTTTACAGAAGGGTTTGGGAGCATCTAGGGTTTTTTCAGAGCCAAGTGCTTCAGTTTTTTGAGAATTAGCATGGGTCACACTGTTGGTGAATGGTTAGTAGTAATTGTGTCACATAATTTGGAGGCCCATATATAAGGGAGAATAGTTTGAAAACTATGAAAGGGAGGCCAAATGCCAAAGGAAAAAAACAAAATACCATTATAAGAGTTGAAACACATGTTTAGTTCCTATTTTCTATAAACTTTTCCCTAATCATGATGGAGAATGTTTGGCACATGGTTTGGCCAATCATGGGGTGAAACCATTTACCACTTTAAAGTTGGTTGAAATGAAAAAAAATTCATACCATCTTTAAAACTATATTTTATATTTTCTCCCCCATTTATTATTCATAAAACCCCACCTCCATGATATCAACTCTATGGAATCACATAGGATTTGAAAACTCTCCTGTAACGCCCCGACCCCAGCTACCCAGAGTCGGTGCATTACTTCGTAACATTGGCATGATCACAAAAGATCATGTCTCGAAAGACCGATTAGTTTAGTAGCCTTGGAAACACTAGATACATTCATAAGTCTTTCATTACATCAAAAAGTAAACAAACTACAATAACATGGTCTTCATAGTCCACACTCATATCCTCACTGACTATTCTTGCAAGTCAGTCATAAATTACTTCTTCACATCCTGGAAAAATATTAAAACATTGAAAGGGGTGAGCTTAGATGCTCAGTAAGGTTAACAATATAGCGGAAGCTTTCATAAATAAACATAAAAATTTAAGGCAATGTATAACTAAAACAAAAGCCTTTTAAACTTGAACATCAACATAATATGGCAAAAGTAAAATGAGATAATGCCATTCACTTCTTCACATGGATATTCTACTGGTCGAATAATCACATGCAATATCAATAACCACTTTCATAATGATGGAATGCATAATGCCAGACTATCATAACCACGTAGCCAAGGCCTCGTGCCAAGACCACAAATAAAATTTTGTCAAGGCCTCGTGCCAAGACACTAGTTTGTCTCATGAGACCTGCCGATGCATCGAGGAGCTATAGCGGGCTCCACCCGTCACTTATTAAGTCCAATGCATTCCTCATATGAATAGTTTTAAACATATCATAAACCATAACATAATCGTATCACATAAAACATGCATAAAGGAAATATAACATTTCCACATTTCAATCACAAGATATCAATAAAACACATTGATATAATAAAAACTCTTTAAAACCCATTTTCAATACCAAAATAAAATAAAGTCAAAACTTTGTATTTATTTTTCATTAAAAAAATGATGGCTTGTAGAGGAAGCCGAAACTCAAATAATGGTCACAGCGGCGGAGAAGTCGTTGTCACCGCATATGTACGGAAAGAAAAACATTCCCTTTTGTCGTTTATCAAAATGCTTTGTATAAAAAGATTCCTTTTGAATAAACGTAAAAGTCAAAGGGGTTTATACACCGTATAAAAGAAAGTTGTGTATAAAACCAAATATGCCTCAATGAAAGGGGATTGAGACGAATCCTTAAAAAGATAATTTTTTTAAATAATGTACATCTATAATGTGTATTCACTATAAGTGCACATAAATAATGTAAAAATACAAGATAGGACATAATAATATCATGACATAATTTGAAAGTAGGAGATTAACCCAAAGAATGGAAATCGGGTTAAGAAGTTCCCTTACCTCGTGTCTGACTTGACTCAACCGTTCTTTAACCTCCTGAATAATAAACAAGAGTTAATATATACCTTATTAAGAACCATTTTCAATTTCATTATCCTTATTATATCACTTATTACAATGATATTAACATTATGTAATTATTTAAGTTAATAACGGTCGTTTTGTCGATCTTTGGTACTTGAGTCAACAATAAACTTCTTATAATTACAAGTTGTTTATGTGGTAGAATATCCATTATATCCAGAATTATATTAATGATGTAGATATCATATATATCATATATATCCAGTATATACATTCATTCATAATATTACGTAACATTTAGAGGTAAGAAATGAAATGCACCGTTCATGGAGACGGTAAGCCGTATGTACGCATGAACGCTACTTTCATTTCTATTTCATATTTAATGTAATGAAATAATAATTATATAAAGGTATAATATAGTTCCAGTATAATATCATATATAATATCATTTACTCCATCCTTTATACATCCCACATATGGCATTAACGATTCACATCACTTTGAGGGGGCGGTAGTCCGCACTTCCTAAAATTAAATTATCGCGTTTTACCCATAATGGAAATCATAAAGTATGCCATAAATGAGAAATACAGAATCATAATTAAAACATAAACATAATATATATCATATATAAAAATAGTGACATCTTAATGGCCACCTTTGAAGGTGTTATATGAGTGTTGAACAATCATCGTTTCGTGAGGCAGAAATTCGCCATCCACAGAAACCGTATGTTCTTTAACCATTAGATGTAGGTGTGTGTAAGTGTAGCTCGAATACTTCTTATAACAACATCCTAGTATATTGAGGATACTGTTGTTGTTACAAAATAAATGAATAAAAAGAGTTTAGGGGGTTGGAGAATAAAAATAAAACAAAACAACATTAGAGAAGACATTACCTCAAAATCGGGTAACTCTTTTTGATTTGAGCCAAAGGCTTTCTTGGGAAGAGTTATTCCCAACGTGAGGCTTCTAGGAGTAAGAGGGGGAAGTTGGGAGAGTATTTGGGTAGAGTTTGGCCGAGCCAAATGGCTTGATGGTGTGAATAATGTGGGAGAGGTGGGGGCCTTTTATAAGTGGAGAGGAGGCGCACTTTTGGAAAGATTGAAATGTTACATTATTTCACAATGCTTTTCGGATTATAAAGGTCCCACACTTATATAATTAGAGGCTAAGGTGATAAGGTTTCGAAATATCCTCATCCAATAGGCTTTGGACAAGTGTAAGCCTTGTATTTTTCATTATCTTCTCATTTTATTTAAATCGTTAAATAATGAGGTCATCACTGCATCATAATGATGTCATAAATAATTTAATTTATCTAATGTCTAAAAATTATAAAAAAAATACTATGATGTAGGAAATCTTTTTAGCTTTCTAATGAATATTTATAGTCAAAATGTGGACTTGTGTAACCCCACTTAAAAACTGTTTTAGTAAAATAACTCATGTTTGTGTCAATTTAATTTGAACATTAAATAAATATATATTAATGTCATTTTCCAACCAAAGTGGCTTCATGGGGTCCCCAAGTTGACCCATGAGTTTTCTTGGTCGGCCATGACTCATCCAATAGGAGTAGGACAAGTGTCAAGCTCATATCATATTATTAAAACATTATTTTTACCTTAAACTACACTAATTACCTCTAATCGCGATTAAGAACTTAAAAGTTACTATTCACCAAAAAATTATTTTAATCCCATTAATCCACATTTTACTTCTTAATGACAACCATGTATGTTGGATTTTTGAAAATCAAATCACAGAAGTGGTAATATTTCATTTAAACGAAAAATCAGTTATTTAACTACCACTTAGTGCTTTCACTATTCATCAAAAATTGAAGTTTTTCAGAACAATGCCAAAATTTCACCCTAAGCTATAATTGATATTCCGAATTCAAAAATGATGTCTATTTTAAAAAATTCCAAACATATAAGTTCCATTAATTAATTTTATAATTAATTCCCGCTGTCACAACAAATAGCGTGTTTTAAGAAACAATTTATATCAAAAGATTGGCAATTGTTTATATCCAATTTCAATGTTAAATTAACTGTAATGACCACCATTGGATAAAATGGTAAAAATATATTCTAATTATACTTTAAAACCACTAAATATTATAATTTATCACTATAAATTATTTTTATTAAAAATGTTGTTTTAAGTAATTTTCAATATTCATAAAAAATTGGAAGTTCTCAGAAAATTACAAAAAATTCAACTTTGGATAATTTCGATATTACGAATACAAAAATGAAGTCCATTTTGAAATATAAAATTTCTATAATTTTAAAAAGTGGTTATTACTATTCATAACGGCTACTTTGATTAGTTACAGTGTGTTAGAACTCGATGTTGCGCACAATGCAAGCTATTACATTATTGAATTAGAAGCGTATCATGGACGCTCGGGGTGTTACATTCTCCCCTCCTTTAATAAATTGCGTCCTCGCAATTTGAAATTTTTCTTTGTAAATAAAAGGTTGAAAAGAGAAAATACCTTTGTGGAAAACCCACATCGGAAATAAGATTAATAAAATTTAGCCTTAATAAGAGGGGAAGGGAAATGAAAAATTCACCACCCAATTATGATCTCGATTAGGAGAACATTGGTGGAAATTAAAGACATATGATTGGAGGAAAAACGTAAATATTTGTAGGGAGTGATTGAGGTCATCAATCACAATCAACTTTCAAATTGAGGGCCTCAAAGACATCAATCTATGTTGATTTAAAATATCATCAGTTCAACAAGACATAAGGTATTAGGGTAACACATTTTTTTTGTTTTAATATCCCTTTACTAAAGTTTAAGAATTAATTTATTCATTGAATAACAGATAGGTATATATATATATTTATGCTTGACAATTAGAGTTTCAACCTTCAACTCACCTTTCACTCAAAAAGATAATAGAACCCAAAAATATTATACTTATCCTAATTTTATAAGGTTCCAAATGTTAACACATACCATTTAGATTAGTAAAATTATTTTTTAATAACCAGGGACTTCCTGTAGGCTAGTGGTAGGAAATAAAGGCCTGTCGCACTATGGTTGTGGGTTCGATTCCTGCAGCTTTGTCCGACGCGTCAGGTTATGCCCCACCCTGCAGGTTGTCCTTTTCCTAAAACTATAGTATTATAATATTCCAAAAATAATCTTCATAAATTTTTTTAACCTTAAACAATACTGTCCAAAGATCAAATTAATCCATTCCAACCTTTATAGTTATCCAAAATACTTCTGTCCAACTCACAGTCCAAATTTTATAAGGAAGGTAAACATAATGAAGATCCTTTTTTCCATGTAACAACATGTGAACACCTTCATCATGTATTCTTTTTAAACATACTGAATTACCATGATCCCTTATTCCTTATAGAATACTAGATATACTCCTTCTATCCAAAAATGTATACAAATCATCAATCAGTTTCAAGGAAGTTAAGAATATCCAATATAATTTATCCAAATCAATCACGTCTTATTCCAAAATCACCATCTCGGTATCAGAACCATATTATGGTTTATCTTTCTCTCAGCCATATATTTTCCAAAAATTTAACCTACTGTGGAGTCACTTTTCTTGGTTCCACACAATCTCAAGTCCTTGATGAAATAGTACTGCAGTACAATCCTTATATACTCCATAATTATTATAACCAGTACATCATTGATACAACACTCAAATTATAAAATTCTTTAATAACAACATAAAAACTCTAATCATTACTCCTCATCTGTGGTAGTATCATAACTTGATTATTATCCAATAACATCATTTGGGGCATACTCTGATGATTTGGACATTGGTTTGCGTAGTGTCCCCAATCCTTGCAGAAGAAGCATTGTACATTTGAAACCATTTTCTTACCCTTGCAGTCACGCACTTTGTGTCCTTTTTCTCTACACTTATAACAAACTCCCATTCCCTTTAGGCAAGTTCCATGATGTTTCTTCCCACAATTACCACATATTGGAAAATTCTTCTTTCCCCTCATCCCTTTATCCATCATTCTCTCTTCCATCCCTTTCGTCTCTTGCTTCGCTTCAAAGCCATAGGACTCAGAGAATTCTTTACTTATCTTATTAACACATGATACTATTTCTTCATATGTTAAGAACACATGGGAGACTATTTCCCTTCGAAATGTTGGCTTAATACCGTGAAAGATACGATCCTTCTTACTCTTTGGATCATACGTATTCCTGGAGTTCACATTCCTTCTACTGGGCGCCATTTCTATACAATGACATAAACTAGGTTAGTTTATGAATTATAATGAATAATTCCAAACTTTTAAAATAATTAATGTAAATTGAACGGTTTATGGATATAATCCATAATCATAAGAATGTTTTCTTTGAAGAAGTATATACTCATAAACCCTACATAATGGTTTGTAAAGAAAATGAAAATTATCCTAAGCAAATCCCCCGGGAGTGTCGTAACTAAGAGTGCAGCAAGGCCCGTTGTCGTGCACCAGTTCCCGTTTGAGTCTAGCACAAAGCGGTGTTTTCGGGTTTTACCCCTAGGTACATCTGTGCCAGAGCCGCCTCTACCTGCTCGTATCCAGACAGGGATGTATTGCTCGGAAAACTCACAACATCTCTACAATACCAAAATTCCAGGAAGTTCTTCTATACTAATCCTCAAAGTCTATCTTCGGGCTATGTGCTCTAATCAGAGTTTATCTAAATCTATCTTCCAAGGTTAGTACTAAACTGCCTCTGATACCAACTGTAACGCCCCGACCCCAGCTACCCAGAGTCGGTGCATTACTTCGTAACATTGGCATGATCACAAAAGATCATGTCTCGAAAGACCGATTAGTTTAGTAGCCTTGGAAACACTAGATACATTCATAAGTCTTTCATTACATCAAAAAGTAAACAAACTACAATAACATGGTCTTCATAGTCCACACTCATATCCTCACTGACTATTCTTGCAAGTCAGTCATAAATTACTTCTTCACATCCTGGAAAAATATTAAAACATTGAAAGGGGTGAGCTCAGATGCTCAGTAAGGTTAACAATATAGCGGAAGCTTTCATAAATAAACATAAAAATTTAAGGCAATGTATAACTAAAACAAAAGCCTTTTAAACTTGAACATCAACATAATATGGAAAAAGTAAAATGAGATAATTCCATTCACTTCTTCACATGGATATTCTACTGGTCGAATAATCACATGCAATATCAATAACCACTTTCATAATGATGGAATGCATAATGCCAGACTATCATAACCACGTAGCCAAGGCCTCGTGCCAAGACCACAAATAAAATTTTGTCAAGGCCTTGTGCCAAGACACTAGTTTGTCTCATGAGACCTGCCGATGCATCGAGGAGCTATAGCGGGCTCCACCCGTCACTTATTAAGTCCAATGCATTCCTCATATGAATAGTTTTAAACATATCATAAACCATAACATAATCGTATCACATAAAACATGCATAAACGAAATATAACATTTCCACATTTCAATCACAAGATATCAATAAAACACATTGATATAATAAAAACTCTTTAAAACCCATTTTCAATACCAAAATAAAATAAAGTCAAAACTTTTTATTTATTTTTCATTAAAAAAAATGATGGCTTGTAGAGGAAGCCGAAACTCAAATAATGGTCACGGCGGCGGAGAAGTCGTTGTCCCCGCATATGTACGGAAAGAAAAACATTCCCTTTTGTCGTTTATCAAAATGCTTTGTTTAAAAAGATTCCTTTTGAATAAACGTAAAAGTCAAAGGGGTTTATACACCGTATAAAAGAAAGTTGTGTATAAAACCAAATATGCCTCAATGAAAGGGGATTGAGACGAATCCTTAAAAAGATCATTTTTTTAAATAATGTACATCTATAATGTGTATTCACTATAAGTACACATAAATAATGTAAAAATACAAGATAGGACATAATAATATCATGACATAATTTGAAAGTAGGAGATTAACCCAAAGAATGGAAATCGGGTTAAGAAGTTCCCTTACCTCGTGTATGACTTGACTCAACCGTTCTTTAACCTCCTGAATAATAAACAAGAGTTAATATATACCTTATTAAGAACCATTTTCAATTTCATTATCCTTATTATATCACTTATTACAATGATATGAACATTATGTAATTATTTAAGTTAATAACGGTCGTTTTGTCGATCTTTGGTACTTGAGTCAACAATAAACTTCTTATAATTACAAGTTGTTTATGTGGTAGAATATCCATTATATCCAGAATTATATTAATTATTTAGATATCATATATATCATATATATCCAGTATATACATTCATTCATAATATTACGTAACATTTAGAGGTAAGAAATGAAATGCACCGTTCATGGAGACGGTAAGCCGTACGTACGCATGAACGCTACTTTCATTTCTATTTCGTATTTAATGTAATAAAATCATAATTATATAAAGGTATAATATAGTTCCAGTATAATATCATATATAATATCATTTACTCCATCCTTTATACATCCCACATATGGCATTAACGATTCACATCACTTTGAGGGGGCGGTAGTCCGCACTTCCTAAAATGAAATTATCGCGTTTTACCCATAATGGAAATCATAAAGTATGCCATAAATGAGAAATACAGAAGCATAAGTAAAAAATAAACATAATATATATCATATATAAAAATAGTGACATATTAATGGCCACCTTTGAAGGTGTTATATGAGTGTTGAACAATCATCGTTTCGTGAGGCAGAAATTCGCCATCCACAGAAACCGTATGTTCTTTAACCATTAGATGTAGGTGTGTGTAAGTGTAGCTCGAATCCTTCTTATAACAACATCCTAGTATATTGAGGATACTGGTGTTGTTACAAAATAAATGAATAAAAAGAGTTTAGGGGGTTGGAGAATAAAAATAATACAAAACAACATTAGAGAAGACATTACCTCAAAATCGGGTAACTCTTTTTGATTTGAGCCAAAGGCTTCCTTGGGAAGAGTTATTCCCAAAGTGAGGCTTCTAGGAGTAAGAGGGGGATGTTGAGAGAGTATTTGGGCAGAGATTGGCCGAGCCAAATGGCTTGATGGTGTGAATAATGTGGGATTGGTGGGGGCCTTTTATAAGTGGAGAGGAGGGGCACTTTTGGAAAGATTGAAATGTTACATTATTTCACAATGCTTTTCGGATTATAAAGGTCCCACACTTATATAATTCGAGGATAAGGTGATAAGGTTTCGAAATCTCCTCATCCAATAGGCTTTGGACAAGTTTAAGCCTTGGATTTTGCATTATCTTCTCATTTTATTTAAATCGTTAAATAATGAGGTCATCACTGCATCATAATGATTTCATAAATAATTTAATTTATTTAATGTCTAAAAATTATAAAAAAAATACTATGATGTAGGAAATCTTTTTTTATTTCTAATGAATATTTATAGTCAAAATGTGGACTTGTTTAACCCCACTTAAAAACTGTTTTAGTAAAATAACTCATGTTTGTGTCAATTTAATTTTAACATTAAATAAATATATATTAATGTCATTTTCCAACCAAAGTGGCTTCATGGGGTCCCCAAGTTGACCCATGAGTTTTCTTGGTCGGCCATGACTCATCCAATAGGAGTAGGACAACTGTCAAGCTCATATCATATTATTAAAACATTATTTTTACCTTAAACTACACTAATTACCTCTAATCGCGATTAAGAACTTAAAAGTTACTATTCACCAAAAAATTATTTTAATCCCATTAAACCACATTTTACTTCTTAATGACAACCATGTATGTCGGATTTTTGAAAATCAAATCACAGAAGTGGTAATATTTCATTTAAACGAAAAATCATTTATTTAACTACCACTTAGTGGTTTCACTATTCATCAAAAATTGAAGTTTTTCAGAACAATGCCAAAATTTCACCCTAAGATATAATTGATATTCCGAATTCAAAAATGATGTATATTTTACAAAATTCCAAACATATAAGTTCCATTAATTAATTTTATAATTAATTCCCGCTGTCACAACAAATAGCGTGTTTTAAGAAACAATTTATATCAAAAGATTGGCAATTGTTTATATCAAATTTCAATGTTAAATTAATTGTAATGACCACCATTGGATAAAATGGTAAAAATATATTCTAATTATACTTTAAAACCACTAAATAGTATAATTTATCACTATAAATTATTTTGATTCAAAAAGTTGTTTTAAGTAATTTTCAATATTCATAAAAAATTGGAAGTTCTCAGAAAATTACAAAAAATTCAACTTTGGATAATTTCGATATTACGAATACAAAAATGAAGTCCATTTTGAAATATAAAATTTCTATAATTTTAAAAAGTGGTTATTACTATTCATAACGGCTACTTTGATTAGTTACAGTGTGTTAGAACTCGAAGTTGCACACAATGCAAGCTATTACATTATTGAATTAGAAGCGTATCATGGAAGCTCGGGGTGTTACATCTCCTCCATGCTAGACTCGATTCTCTAGTCATCTACCATATTGGAAGCATAATGATCAGTTCTTTGATATGTTTAATTCCATTATTATTTTATCTCACCATAAATTATGTGATATCTAATTAATCCCTTTTAACCTATTTTTATGGTGTTTTTTTTGTTTATAGGTTTCTTATATTCTATCCCAAATTGAAATATAATACTAGATGAGGGTTCATCTAACACCATAAAGTACATGGTCTATAATTTTTCCTCAGGCCTTGTTGTTTATATTTTTTCCATTATATTGTTCAATGGTTTCACTTACACTTTTCCCCTAAAATCAAAATAGAAAAATTTCAACTGCATTATTTGACACCAAAACTCTCTAATAGATTTCACTTCTATCATTGTAGATTAATTTTATCAACGTGAGATTCCCTTTGGGTGTTCCATAAATATTCCTATGAAAACACTAGCTTATTATTAACCTAAAAGGCCATTAGAGTGTTTGTTTTGGATTTCAAGAATTTTCTAATTATTCGAAATAGATGAATTGTTAACTTATTAATTTAGTAAGTATGTTTCACTTGGATCGTATTAATTTCATATAAAATGTTAAATGGTATGACACCTCCTTGATCTATGCCTTTATGAATGAAATGTCAATGGATTAGATAAATTGGATTGGTTAAAATGGAATGGTTATCACATGGAAATATATTTTTTATACATGTAGGGTGCCTATTATTAATCTAGATATTTTTCAGTTAATTGAGTGGTCAAACTCGAGCCCTCCATGGATTCTTACGGTTATTCCTTGATCACTTAGGGGATGGTACTCTGATTCATTGGTCCAACTCTAAGAGAGATTCCTAACATAAAATTCATTAAGTTTATTATTAGTATGTGAATGGATAGGTATGGTGAATATTATTCACTCATTTAAGATTAAAAATAAAATGTATTGGATACAGTCCTTGGTCTAAGCTTGATTTCTTATGATAGGATGTTCCTTAGATTCCTACCTTGGGCCACGGTCATCCTCATCCTATTTTTTATTTTTGGTGTGATCTATGGACACAGTTAGACTCTTTTTTTATATAATTTCTTGGGTGTACACATTATATTACACTTATACCCAAATCTCTAGGCTACATGTTTTTTTCTATAAGCTAGTGCAACCCCTAAAGGTCAAGGATGTCTTGGTTTCACTCTGGTTCTTCTCCTCCTGTCATCACAATAAGGATTCCATGGTTACTCCTTGGGTCACATCTATGTATTACATCTACCTATCCACCATCACTATATTCATAGAACATATACATGTACATATCCCCTACTGAGATAAATTAGTCTTGGGTCTTAGCAGGCACGTCCGGTCAAGTTTCCCATGAGTATCCAATAAGATATGGTTATTGTTTCATACAATTCATTCAATTTATTATGCATATACTTCTGCATTATTGCATTTATATTCAATGGTTAGATCACACCCTATTTAGGACTCGAATTGGTACCCATATATACTTCATGGATACTTGTTGCGATATGGTTAAGGGATGCTTTTTTCTTATAGCATGGGACCATAGAGTATAGGATATATTTTAGGCTTGAAATGATAGTGGAGAGAGTTTTGGCATTGTTTCCATTCTTATATGCACATATTTTATTTTTTCTTACTTTCATGCATTACCTATCCTTTTTTATAGTATCATGAAATTAAAATCATTTTTTATATGACTTGGATATGGTGGATGTTTATTCGATTGTTTTGTGTGGATGATTAACTTCCAAAACATCATATTATAATTAATAATTTTGATGTTTTTTTACCAGTGATTTAAAAAAATTATCTACTTTAACATGAGGTAATAGTCTCTACATAGACACACCCTAGACCATCACTGCTATTTGGTAACCTCTGGCATATGAGGGGGCACACTTGACATCATGTGGCCTACCAGTTTGGGACACTGGTTAGTGGTTCCCTGGACGGGATATCACAATGTGGTATTAAAGCTTATTTTTCATGTCTAATTATTTGTTAATAGTTATATAAGAGATTATGACATGTTGGAATTTGGTAGTGAGCCCATGACTTGGAGTAGCTAACCCACATGTGAGGAATAAGCTAAATTACATTGGATGTGATTGGATGTTTAGGATTATACCTATTATGATTGTACTGATTTCACTATTGGGGGCACACAAGATTCATGATGTTTACTATCATTTTAACTTTTATCTTTACCCTTGGCCCAGTATGGAAAGAAGATAGTGTCTCATGCATCATTATAAGCACTTGATAACTAATATGTTATGAATATTCCATGACATATTTATTTTACTTCATGCATTTCCTACAACATTTTTAGTTCCTTGACTTCCATGTCTATTGTTGAACTAATGTTTCTTGTTGTTAAATAGTGTTTCCAATTGAAAATTAAGGGGTATATTCCACAATTAATTAAAATTGACACACTATATACTAGAACCCGAATTTATAATAGAGAACTTTACCTAGACCTGAATCTAGTAGTTGGTAGTAAGAAATGTCACTATTAATTCATCTTGGTTTTATACGTTACCCAGACCTCGCATAATGAGAAGAAAGAATGGTGTGACTTTCATATAGTAAGGCTTGTACCTTTTCTGATCTTATAAATATGATATTTATTAATATCACATCTATTATGGGGTGTTTTATTGTAATGTGTGGAGTTATGCAACCATGATGTCCTCATAATGAGTACGAGGAAGGTGGTGATGACTATGCTCTTAAAGTGGTGGGACTAGACCCTCCAATAGTGCTACTCATGAATCTTATTGTTATTCCTAACTTGGGAATTGATCGCCTATTTTGATTTGGATTAATAGGGATTATTAAAACTATGTTAGTACCCCCAAGACATCCCCTACTATGGTATAGCATACTCGGTAATTTCAGAATTAACATGTGCCCATGTTTTTGGGGGATGGTGGCCCATTGGCTATTGATACATGGCTTTAGGAAATGTTTTATATCGTTGAGCATCTACAGATACCTCCAAATAGGAGGATCAGTGTAACGCCCCGACCCCAGCTACCCAGAGTCGGTGCATTACTTCGTAACATTGGCATGATCACAAAAGATCAAGTCTCGAAAGACCGATTAGTTTAGTAGCCTTGGAAACACTAGATACATTCGTAAACGTTACATTACATCATAAAGTGAAAAACTACAATAACAAAGTCTCCATAGTCTACACTCATATCCTCTTCTGACTATCCCTTCAGGTCATTCATAAAATACTTCTTCACATCCTGGAAAACATTATAACATTGAAAGGGGTGAGCTCAGATGCTCAGTAAGGATAACAATAATGCGGAAGCTTTCATAAATAAACATTAACATTTAAGGCAATGTATAACTAAAACAAAAGCCTTTTAAACATGAACTTCAACATAATATGGCAAAAGTAAAATGAGATAATGCCATTTACTTCTTCACATGGATATTCTACTGGTCGAATAATCACATGCAATATCAATAACCACTTTCATAATGATGGAATGCATAATGCCAGACTATCATAACCACGTAGTCAAGGCCTCGTGCCAAGACCACAAATAATATTTTGTCAAGGCCTTGTGCCAAGACACTAGTTTGTCTCATGAGACCTGCCGATGCATCGAGGAGCTATAGCGGGCTCCACCCGTCACTTATTAAGTCCAATGCATTCCTCATATGAATAGGTTTAAACATATCATAAACCATAACATAATCGTATCACATAAAACATGCATAAAGGAAACATAACATTTCCACATTTCAATCACAAGATATCAATACAACACTTTGATATGATAAAAACGCTTTCAAAACCATTTTCAATACCAAAATAAAAGAAAGTTAAAACTTTGTATTTATTTTTCATTAAAAAAAATGATGGCTTGTAGAGGAAGCCGAAACTCAAATAATGGTCACGGCGGCGGAGAAGTCATTGTCGCCGCATAAGTACGGAAAGAAAAACATTCCCTTTTGTCGTTTAGCAAAATGCTTCGTATAAAAAGATTCCATTTGAATAAACGTAAAAGTCAAAGGGGTTTATACACCGTATAAAAGAAATTTGTGTATAAAACAAAATATGCCTCAATGAAAGGAGATTGAGACGAAGTCCTTAAAAAGATCATTTTTAAAATAGAATAGATATATTATGTGTATTCACTATAGGTACACATAAAGAAAGTAAAAATACAAAATAGGGCATAATAACATCATGACATAATTTGAAAGTAGGAGATTAACCCAAAGAATGGAAATTGGGTTAAGAAATTCCCTTACCTTGTGTCCGACTTGACTCAACCGTTCTTTAACCTCCTGAATAATAAACTAGAGTTAATATATACCTTATTAAGAACCATTTTCAACTTCATTATCCTTATTATATCACTTATTACAATGATATGAACATTATGTAATTATTTAAGTTAATAATGTTCATTTTGTCGGTATTTGGTTCTTAAGTCAAAAATAGGCTTCTTACACTTACATGTTGTTAATTTGGTCAAAGGTTCATTATATCCAGAATGGTATTCATGATGTAGATATCATATATGTCATATATATCCAGTACATACATTCATTTATAATATTACATCACATTTAGAGGTAAGAAATGAAATGCACCGTTCATGGAGACGGTAAGCCGTACGTACGCATGAACGCTACTTCCATTTCTATTTCATATTTTCTGGAATGGAATCATAATGATATAAGAGTATATTATAATTCCAGTATAATAACATATATAATATCATTAACTTTATCCTTCACACATCCCACATATGGTATTAACGAATCAAATCACTTTCAGGGGGCGGTAGTCCGCGCTTCCTAAAATGAAGATATCGTGTTTTACCCATAATGGAAACCATAAAGGTATGCCCAAAATGAAAAAAACAGAAGCTTAAGGAAAACATAAACATATTATATATCATATATAAAAATAGTGACATCATAATGGCCACCTTTGAAGGTGTTAAATGAGTGTTGAACAATCATCGTTTCGGGAGGCAGAATTTCGCCATCCACGGAAACCTTATGTTCTTTAACCATTTGATGTAGTTGTGTGGAAGTGTAGCTCAAATAAATCTTATAACAACATCCTATTATATTTAAGATACTGGTGTTGTTACAAAAGAAGTAAATAAAAAGAGTTTAGGGGGTTGGAGAAGCAAAATAAAACAAAAGAACATGAGAGAATGAATTACCTTAAAAAGTGTAACTCCTTTTGAGTTGAGCCTAAAGGCTTCCTTTGAAAGGATTCTGCCCAAAGGGAATCCTCTAGGATGAGGAGAGGGATGTGGAGAGAGCAAATGGGCAGGGGTTGGCCGAGACAATGGCTTGAAGAGTGTGTGAAATGAGGTAGAGGTGGGGGCCTTTTATAAGAGGAGAGGAGGGGCACTTTTGGAAAGTAAAGGAACATTACATTATTTGAAAATGTGTTTCGGTTTTAAAAGGTCCCACATTGATAGAATTCGTGGATAAGGTGATAAGGCATCTAAATCCACTCATCCAATTGGTTTTGGCCATGTGTAGTTCATAGATTTTATATTATCTTTCCATTTTATTTAAATCGTCAAATAATGATGTCATCGCTGCATCATTATTATGTCATAAATAATTAAATTTATTTAATGTCTAAAAATTATAAAAAAAATACTATGATATAGGAAATCTTTTTATCTTTCCAATGACTATTTATAATCAAAATTTGGACTTGTGTAACCCTACTTAAAAATTGTTTTAGTAAAACACTTTATGTTAGTGTCATTTTCACTTTAACATTAAATAAAAAGTAATTTATGTTATTTCCCAACAAAAGTGGATCCATGGGGTCCCCAAGTTAGGCCATGGCTTGTCTTGGTCGGCCATGACACAACCAATGAGGTTGGGACATGTGTCTAGGTCATTTAATATTATTAAAGTATTATTTATACCTTAAACTACCCTAATTACCACTAATCGCGATTAAGAACTTAATAAGTTACTATTCACCAAAAAATTATTTTTATCCCATTGAACCACATTTTACTTCTTAATGACAACCATGTATGTCGGATTTTTGAAAATCAAATCACAGAAGTGGTAATATTTCATTTAAACGAAAAATCAGTTATTTAACAACCACTTAGTGGTTTCACTATTCATCAAAAATTGAAGTTTTTCAGAATAAGGCCAAAATTTCACCCTAAGCTATAATTGATATTCCGAATTCAAAAATGATGTCTATTTTACAAAATTCCAAACATATTAGTTGCATTAATTAATTTTATAATTAATTCCCGCTGTCACAACAAATAGCGTGTTTTTAAGAAACAATTTATATCAAAAGATTGGCAATTGTTTATGTCCTATTTCAATGTTAAATTAATTCTAATGACCACCATTGGATAAAATGGTAAAAATATATTCTAATTATACTTTAAAACCACCAAATATTATAATTTATCACTATAAATTATTTTTATTAAAAAAGTTGTTTTAAGTATTTTTCACTATTCATAAAAATTTTGAAGTTCTCAGAAAATTACAAAAAATTCAACATAGGCTAATTTCAATATTAGGAATACAAAAATGAAGTCCATTTTGAAATATAAAATCTCTATAATTTTAAAAAGTGGTTATTACTATTCATAACGGCTACTTTGATTTGTCGCGATGTTTTAGAACTCGAAGTTGCGTACAATGCAAGCTATTGCATTATTGAATGAGAAGCGTATCGTGGAAGCTCGGGGTGTTACATTCTCCCCTCCTTCAATAAATTGCGTCCTCGCAATTTGAAATTTTTCTTGGAAAATAAAAGGTTGAAAAGAGAAAATACCTTTGAGGAAAACCCACATCGGAAATAAGGTTAATAAATATATAACATTAAAAGAAAGCAGGATAAGTACAAAGGTCACCCGATATAGCCCATTCTAGGATTCTATGAAAATATGGATATGGAAGAAAAACAAACCATCAAGGTCTGATGGAGAGTTATAGAAAACAGGATTAGGAGAAAGTTTAACCATAAGAAAATCACAAACTTGTGATTGGTTAAACGGTCATTGAATCCCCAGTTGGAAAAGTTAACCGACAACATTTTTGTTTTAAGTTACCTTTTATAATGTTGAGGAATTTATTTATGAGATTTACTAAGAACGTAAGGGAATATACATACTTGTTATGTATACTTTCATTCGTTAATAAATTTTTACCACAAACCCAACTTTTACTCCAAATGGTAACGGAACTCAAAAATATTCTATTTATCCTAATTGTATAAGGTTCCAAATGTTAACACATACCATTTAGATTAGTAAAACGATTTTGTAATAACCAGGGACTTCCTGTAGGCTAGTGGTAGGAAATAAAGGCTTGTCGCACTATGGTTGTGGGTTCGATTCCTGCAGCTGTGTCCGACGCGACGGGTTATTCCCCACCCTGCAGGTTGTCCTTTTTCTAAAAATATAGTATTATAGTATTCCAGAAATAATCTTCAGAAAAGTTTTAACCTTAAACAATACTATTCAATGTTCAACTTAATCCATCCCAACATTTATAGTTATCCAAAATACCTCTGTCCAAACTTTCTCTAAAAGGTCTCTTAATTCCAAAATCAATTGTAACATCAGATTCCCCAAACAAAGAAAAGTTTCTCTTATTGTCACATACTAAAAATATGATTACCTTAATCATATTAAAACCTTACTGAAACCAACAAGTACTGCAGTACAATCCTTATATAGATCACATTATTCTAATAACCAGAATATAATCCATGAGTCCGAAAGCATCAATACATTAGTTATTCTGCTTCAACTGTAGTAATAGCATAAGATTGTCCTTGATCCCTTGGCCTTTTCTGAGGTAAGATTCCTTGACGCTTAGGACATTCATTTGCGTAATGACCCATTTCTCTACAATTGTAGCATTCAACTTTGACAGCCTCTTTCTTTCCCTTGCAATCACGTGCCTGGTGACCTTTTTCTCCACATTTATAACAGACTCCCATTCCTTTTAGGCAAGTACCAGGGTGATTCTTCCCACAATTATCACATAATGGAAAATCCTTCTTTCCCTTTTTCCCTTTATCTGTCTCTTGTTCCACTGTTCTCTTCTTCTCTTGCTTTACTTTGTTGTCATAAGACTTAGAGAATTCCTTTTCTGTCTTGATAGCACATGAGACTATATCTTCGTATGATGAGAAGGATTGTGATACTAAAGCTCGACGGAGAAATGGTTTTAACCCATCAAAGAAACGATAAATCTTACTCCTTGGGTTACGTATATAATCGGCAGCATGCCTCGCTAACCTTGTAAAGTTAGCCTCATACTTTGCGACATTCTCATCCTCCTTCTGCCTCAGACTCAGAAATTGCCTTTCCATATCTGCTCGATGGTCTCGAGGAAAGTATTTTTCTAAAAATAGCTCTTTGAACTCCTGCCATTCCATGTTTGTTAATTCATCATCCTCCTTTGTGTTTTGAATTAGTGACCACCATTGATCGGCATCTCCAGTGAGGCGGTAAACTGCCATGACAACCTTCTCCCTTTCACTACTCCCCAAGGCATGGAATATTTTCTCTAAGGAATTTATCCATTGCTCAGCTACTGTAGGATTTGTACTCCCATTGAAGGTTGGCGGTTGTTGCCTCATGAAACGGTCTAGCATTGATCCTCCACGTTGCGAATCAGGGTGCTCCATACGAGTAAGGTTGTTATTCATAACCTGCGTGAGTTGTCCCAGTATGGTAATAAGTTGATCAGCACCAGTTGTATCTCCAGGTCCACAATAATTATCTTGAGCAGGAGGGCAATCCCTACACGGAGTTCGTGCATTGATACAGTTTCCATTCCTTCTACTAGGCGCCATTTCTAAACAATGGCATAATCCAGATTAGTTTATGAATCAAAATACATAATTCCATACTTGTATAATACTTAACATAAATTGAACTATTTATGGATATAATCCATAATCATAAAAAGAAATGTTTCCTTTGAGGAAGTATGTACTCATAAACCTTACATAATGGTTTGTAAAGAAAATGAGAATTATCCTAAGCATATCCCCCGGGAGTGTCATAACCAAGAGTGTAGCAAGGCCCGTTGTCGTGCACCAGTTCCCGTTTGAGTCTAGCTCAAAGCGGTGTTTTCGGGTTTTACCCCTAGGTACATCTGTGCCAGAGCCACCTCTACCTGCTCGTATCCAGACAGGGATGTATTGCTCGGAAAACTCACAACATCTCTACAATACTAAAATTCTAGGAAGTTCTTCTATACTAATCCTCAAAGTCTATCTTTGGGCTATGTGCTCTAATCAGAGTTTATCTAAATCTAGCTTCCAAGGTTAGTACTAAACTGCCTCTGATACCAACTGTAACGCCCCGACCCCAGCTACCCAGAGCCGGTGCGTTACTTCGTAACATTGGCATGATCACAAAAGATCAAGTCTCGAAAGACCGATTAGTTTAGTAGCCTTGGAAACACTAGATACATTCGTAAACGTTACATTACATCATAAAGTGAAAAACTACAATAACAAAGTCTCCATAGTCTACACTCATATCCTCTTCTGACTATCCCTTCAGGTCATTCATAAAATACTTCTTCACATCCTGGAAAACATTATAACATTGAAAGGGGTGAGCTCAGATGCTCAGTAAGGATAACAATAATGCGGAAGCTTTCATAAATAAACATTAACATTTAAGGCAATGTATAACTAAAACAAAAGCCTTTTAAACATGAACTTCAACATAATATGGCAAAAGTAAAATGAGATAATGCCATTTACTTCTTCACATGGATATTCTACTGGTCGAATAATCACATGCAATATCAATAACCACTTTCATAATGATGGAATGCATAATGCCAGACTATCATAACCACGTAGTCAAGGCCTCGTGCCAAGACCACAAATAATATTTTGTCAAGGCCTTGTGCCAAGACACTAGTTTGTCTCATGAGACCTGCCGATGCATCGAGGAGCTATAGCGGGCTCCACCCGTCACTTATTAAGTCCAATGCATTCCTCATATGAATAGGTTTAAACATATCATAAACCATAACATAATCGTATCACATAAAACATGCATAAAGGAAACATAACATTTCCACATTTCAATCACAAGATATCAATACAACACTTTGATATGATAAAAACGCTTTCAAAACCATTTTCAATACCAAAATAAAAGAAAGTTAAAACTTTGTATTTATTTTTCATTAAAAAAAATGATGGCTTGTAGAGGAAGCCGAAACTCAAATAATGGTCATGGCGGCGGAGAAGTCATTGTCGCCGCATAAGTACGGAAAGAAAAACATTCCCTTTTGTCGTTTAGCAAAATGCTTCGTATAAAAAGATTCCATTTGAATAAACGTAAAAGTCAAAGGGGTTTATACACCGTATAAAAGAAATTTGTGTATAAAACAAAATATGCCTCAATGAAAGGAGATTGAGACGAAGTCCTTAAAAAGATCATTTTTAAAATAGAATAGATATATTATGTGTATTCACTATAGGTACACATAAAGAAAGTAAAAATACAAAATAGGGCATAATAACATCATGACATAATTTGAAAGTAGGAGATTAACCCAAAGAATGGAAATTGGGTTAAGAAATTCCCTTACCTTGTGTCCGACTTGACTCAACCGTTCTTTAACCTCCTGAATAATAAACTAGAGTTAATATATACCTTATTAAGAACCATTTTCAACTTCATTATCCTTATTATATCACTTATTACAATGATATGAACATTATGTAATTATTTAAGTTAATAATGTTCATTTTGTCGGTATTTGGTTCTTAAGTCAAAAATAGGCTTCTTACACTTACATGTTGTTAATTTGGTCAAAGGTTCATTATATCCAGAATGGTATTCATGATGTAGATATCATATATGTCATATATATCCAGTACATACATTCATTTATAATATTACATCACATTTAGAGGTAAGAAATGAAATGCACCGTTCATGGAGACGGTAAGCCGTACGTACGCATGAACGCTACTTCCATTTCTATTTCATATTTTCTGGAATGGAATCATAATGATATAAGAGTATATTATAATTCCAGTATAATAACATATATAATATCATTAACTTTATCCTTCACACATCCCACATATGGTATTAACGAATCAAATCACTTTCAGGGGGCGGTAGTCCGCGCTTCCTAAAATGAAGATATCGTGTTTTACCCATAATGGAAACCATAAAGGTATGCCCAAAATGAAAAAAACAGAAGCTTAAGGAAAACATAAACATATTATATATCATATATAAAAATAGTGACATCATAATGGCCACCTTTGAAGGTGTTAAATGAGTGTTGAACAATCATCGTTTCGGGAGGCAGAATTTCTCCATCCACGGAAACCTTATGTTCTTTAACCATTTGATGTAGTTGTGTGGAAGTGTAGCTCAAATAAATCTTATAACAACATCCTATTATATTTAAGATACTGGTGTTGTTACAAAAGAAGTAAATAAAAAGAGTTTAGGGGGTTGGAGAAGCAAAATAAAACAAAAGAACATGAGAGAATGAATTACCTTAAAAAGTGTAACTCCTTTTGAGTTGAGCCTAAAGGCTTCCTTTGAAAGGATTCTGCCCAAAGGGAATCCTCTAGGATGAGGAGAGGGATGTGGAGAGAGCAAATGGGCAGGGGTTGGCCGAGCCAATGGCTTGAAGAGTGTGTGAAATGAGGTAGAGGTGGGGGCCTTTTATAAGAGGAGAGGAGGGGCACTTTTGGAAAGTAAAGGAACATTACATTATTTGAAAATGTGTTTCGGTTTTAAAAGGTCCCACATTGATAGAATTCGTGGATAAGGTGATAAGGCATCTAAATCCACTCATCCAATTGGTTTTGGACATGTGTAGTTCATAGATTTTATATTATCTTTCCATTTTATTTAAATCGTCAAATAATGATGTCATCGCTGCATCATTATTATGTCATAAATAATTAAATTTATTTAATGTCTAAAAATTATAAAAAAAATACTATGATATAGGAAATCTTTTTATCTTTCCAATGACTATTTATAATCAAAATTTGGACTTGTGTAACCCTACTTAAAAATTGTTTTAGTAAAACACTTTATGTTAGTGTCATTTTCACTTTAACATTAAATAAAAAGTAATTTATGTTATTTCCCAACAAAAGTGGATCCATGGGGTCCCCAAGTTAGGCCATGGCTTGTCTTGGTCGGCCATGACACAACCAATGAGGTTGGGACATGTGTCTAGGTCATTTAATATTATTAAAGTATTATTTATACCTTAAACTACCCTAATTACCACTAATCGCGATTAAGAACTTAATAAGTTACTATTCACCAAAAAATTATTTTTATCCCATTGAACCACATTTTACTTCTTAATGACAACCATGTATGTCGGATTTTTGAAAATCAAATCACAGAAGTGGTAATATTTCATTTAAACGAAAAATCAGTTATTTAACAACCACTTAGTGGTTTCACTATTCATCAAAAATTGAAGTTTTTCAGAATAAGGCCAAAATTTCACCCTAAGCTATAATTGATATTCCGAATTCAAAAATGATGTCTATTTTACAAAATTCCAAACATATTAGTTGCATTAATTAATTTTATAATTAATTCCCGCTGTCACAACAAATAGCGTGTTTTTAAGAAACAATTTATATCAAAAGATTGGCAATTGTTTATGTCCTATTTCAATGTTAAATTAATTCTAATGACCACCATTGGATAAAATGGTAAAAATATATTCTAATTATACTTTAAAACCACCAAATATTATAATTTATCACTATAAATTATTTTTATTAAAAAAGTTGTTTTAAGTATTTTTCACTATTCATAAAAATTTTGAAGTTCTCAGAAAATTACAAAAAATTCAACATAGGCTAATTTCAATATTAGGAATACAAAAATGAAGTCCATTTTGAAATATAAAATCTCTATAATTTTAAAAAGTGGTTATTACTATTCATAACGGCTACTTTGATTTGTCGCGATGTTTTAGAACTCGAAGTTGCGTACAATGCAAGCTATTGCATTATTGAATGAGAAGCGTATCGTGGAAGCTCGGGGTGTTACAATCAGGTTCTCCATATATATAATTCATGGTTCAACCATGATATTGTAAGATATTATTACACATGAAAAAAAATCATTGAGAAATGTTTTGGAGAGATTTATAGGATTCCTTTTCAATCTATTTCGGTCTAGAGATGTTGAGGGATGATGGAGCTAGAGAATTACTACGCCAAGAGAATGTATCCCTATTATTTATGGATAATTTATATTCATTTACTTTGATTGAACATTTTGAACATTACTTTATTAATTTTTAGCTTTTATAGTGAGATTCTTTGAGTATGGTCTTAGGTATTCCATCTGTTCTTGGGTAAATGTTCCTTGTTGGATTATGGTCTCATGAGTTTTGAAATAGTCTCTTATCACGGAGTGAAATTTGAGTAAAGATGGTAGTAAATGGAACAGTTGTTGACAAAAAAAGTTAGGGTATAACTTCATTCATTGGTAGAAAATATCATCTAGAGGGATCTAGATAGAGTATTTCAACCTTGAGTATTAGCACTCGTAGTTCCCTGATATTCCATCAGTGGGTATGACTAGGTCACGTAATGCCTAGGTGTGACCAAGGCCTAGTTGAGTGATGAGAATACGGAAGAATGGTGTTTAATAAAAAAATCAGTACTTTCCATATTTTCCAAGTTGAATAGGATCTGCATCATCTCTACCTTCTGAAGAGTGGCCGATAACTTTATGCAAGGTAGGGATCTGAACTATTTTAGGTCATAAAATTCAAGGTGTAGGGTGTGTTCAAGGAGTATAGACTTAGAAAACATATTTAATACTGATTAGACCCACATTGGTTGTCAATTTTTATCTTATGGTAATATATTAGTCTAGATATATTCATTATAGCCTGTACCTAAGTACCAGGGTGTCAGGTATTCTATAATATAAGGTGTGATCTCTATACACTATACTATTGTATATACCCTTTTTGATAGAGTAACATAAAATTCCTTTATCTATATTAATATCATGTAAATATAATAACTTTATATTCATTAATTTTATTGCATTATTACTCTCAACACTCCATTGAAAATTTGATCAAAAAGTGTATGGTAGTGCAAGAACTGAATCATTAAGGTAAGAAGTTATCAATTTTTATAGTAACTCTTCGTCCTTAGGATGAAAGGATTTTATACCATCCTTGGTATGGAATGGTTTGTTTTTTAATCATTCCTATGATGATTTTTATCACTCAAGGTTGTTGTTTACATCACCAAATGTTGGGACAAAATTTTCCAGAAGTTGTTTTTGGAAGCTGGATGAATTTTGTGATGCAACTGTTGTCTATTTTTTCATGGAAGAGAAATAAACTCACATTGTAATGATTTGGTGATTTGATGATAAATAAATAATGATTCATCTTAATCATAGAATCATATGCACATTTTTTAAGAAAGTTTCTCCATTTATATTTTCTATGCTAGAGATGTTTTTAAAGTAATGTTTTACAATCGACTTACCTTGGAAATAAAATGAATGTTTTAATTATAATTATGAAAAGTATCAGATTTTCAACGGCTATAATGTGAATCTAGAGATGCTTTAATAATCTTGGAGTTCCCATAAATCATAATTTTTTTCGGAAACATTTTATTCTATCCTTATTAAGGAAATTGGTAAAAGGTTTTTCCTACTAGTTTGTGGTTTGTTTGGAATGAAAGATGAAGCTGGAAGGTTGGGAATTTATAAAACATTCAAAATTAAGTCATATGATTCAATTATGATCTTAATTGTACTAAAAATAATTAATAAGACATGATACAATAATGATTGTGTGAAAGAAGAATTTCTTTGAAGTCAATGTTTTCTGGTACGAGTTAATTTGTGCGAGATCACCAGATGAAGAATTGTTTGAAGGCTAGAAAGTTTTTTTTTTGAATTTTCAGAAGATGAAGATGATGATCTTTAGTTAGATCAATAATCCAATAGACATAAATATTCATAGAAATAATTTGGTGAATGGTGGAATTTGTTTTGTACCATAATCAAAACCAAAATGAAGTTTATGAAGGATAGGTTATTGATACTATTCCATCAGATGAGGTGTGTCACAAATCTATCGAAGGAATAATTTTTTTAGTGTATTTTTTCAGGACTAATAAATATGAAAAGATTTTTTGAGAAGAATTTAGAATATTAATGTTGTGATGAAGAATTAAAATATATAGCTAAAATGAAGGGTAAATTAAATATTTTTGAAATTAGATTAAGTAGGACAAAAATTCTAACACCCACCTATTACACTTTTGACACATCTATAAAAGGATTGGATTATATTGAAATTTCTACTGGATTAGAGAACTGTTCATTTTGGATGAATAGATAAAAACTCTAAATTTTTTGACAGAACAAGTTTTTGGGATAGAGAATTCCTGAGGATGTTTTCTGAATATAAGAGGAAGACAGATAATCACTTTTATGGGTTATCATATATGAATGGGTCATCAAACACGGAAATATTATTGAGATTTCTGAACTAAGGTAGAAGTATTTCATAATTATTTCATTAGTATTCTTGTAGACTTTTATTTCCAGATTGAGTAATATGACTGAGGAATCAAACTAGGACATCAAACCGAGTTTCATTATGATGTCTATAGAAGATTGAACTTGCCACTGGGTAGGAATGTAAAGAATTGTTTTTAAGGTTCTCAAAAGTTAAAGATGATAAATAAGTATAATAACATTTTGGGAACTAAATATTGAGGGTTTTATGACTTATTACATAAACATGTATTATGTCATTCTGTACTAGAAGAATCACATTCATTGTTGTACAGACCATAGTGCCACACAAGGGTAAGGGTATATCCAAATTGTTGCATCCACACAAAATGATTGTTTTCAAGTGGATTTTGTATTATTTAATTATTTCCAAACCATGAAAAGTATTTAGACACTTTTTTTAGTAGAGAACCTTATGAGTACTTATTTTCCTATGGATGTGTTAGTGTTTTGTTTTTAGAAAAGTAATAATTCATTAATAGGAAATGATGGTTGTTTCAAAAGAAAGAAAATAAAAAATAAAAATATATCACCAATTACCCCTCCCTAATTCAGTGATTCATTGTTCCTGACTGGGAAATATAAATTGGTATTATAGTATAGGTTCCCTTCATTTATACTTTGTTGATGTTTTGGAAATAAAAGTTGCGATGGAAAATCTAAATTTCATGAATATTAAAAAGATTCCAGTTTTTAATGGGTTGAATTATCATATCTAGAAAGATTGAATTTTTTATTTTATTAGGTCTATTGTAACGCCCTGAACCTAGATACCCAAAGTCTGTGCATTATTACATAACATTGGAATGATCACAAGAAAGATCAAATCTCGAAAGACCGATTGGTTTAGTAGCCTTGGAAACACTAGATATATTCATAAAGTTTTACATTACATCATAAGGTGAAAAACTACTACAACAACATATTTTCCCCATAGTCCACACTATTATCCCCTCATAATATCCCTGCAGGTCATTCATAATTTACTTCTTCACATCCTGGGAAAAATAAAACATATAAAAGGGGTGAGCTCAAATGCCCAGTAAGGATAACAATATAGCGGAAACATTCATAAATAAGAATAAACATTTAAGGCAGTGTATAACTAAAACAAAAGCCTTTTAAAATTGAACTTCAACATAGTATGGAAAAAAATGAAATAATTCCATTTACTTATTCACATGGATATTCTACTAATCGAATAATCACATGCAATATCAATAACCACTTTCATAATGATGGAATGCATAATGCCAGACTATCATAACCACATAGCCAAGGCCTCGTGCCAAGACTACAAATAAGATTTTGTCAAGGCCTTGTTCCATGACACTAGTTTGTCTCATGAGACCTACCGATGCATCGAGGATCTATAGCGGGCTCCATTCGTCACATATTAAGTCCAATGCATTCCCATATGAAAAGGTTTAAACATAACATAAACATTCGTATTAAAACTAGCATACGAAATGTCATTACTTTCACCATAAACTATGAATGGTATAGAAATAGCACATCCATAGTCAAACATATCACAAAACCTTCAATACAATATAGAAGTTTTGTATCATAATAAATCAACTTCAAATAAGCGTAAAATCCATCAAAGGATGTTGACATAGATTAATTCAAAACTCTTTTTGGAGAAATATCTCTTTCTATTTTGAAATCATTTAAGAGTCATATATTTATAAAATAAAACATTTTATTTGAAAATATTCTTATAAGATTGTAAGGGAAGCTTCGACGATTTTATAATGGCAGAAAATAACCACACCCGTCGTATAAGTTAAAAAAACATTCTTACCTTAATTCTGTCGAAAAGGTTAAAAAGCACCTTGTTTGGAAAACGACGGAAAGATTCCTTTATAAAACTCTTATAAAAATTAAAACAAGGGTATAAATGATATTAACCCATATTATTTTAAATAGTAAAAATGTTTTGAAATACATTTTTAAGAAACATGGATGTGGATGATAAAGAGATCCTAGTAGATTATTACGTATAAACAACCTCGGATAATGAAGAGATTGTGAAATAACCCTTACCTTGTATTGTTCCTTGGTTGGGGTAGTTTATCCTCCTGTATAATGGTGAAATAATTGTTATTAAATTATTCAATAATCATATACATTAATATGATATCATATATGATCTTTTATCATTATTTGTTAATAATATCTTAGAATTTTCGTCGGTTCGTGTGTTAACTTACTTGTTTTCTTTTATATGTTTTGTTACGTAAGCCATATTCTTAATGGATAGTTTGAATATTAATCATATACAGAATGATATCAAGTCCTTAGATACTATTATTAATCATCAAATGAGAATTATACTTGAATGGATACAATGGAGAATGAATCTCATCGCGTTCATGGAGGCGGTAGTCCGTACGTACGCACGAGCGATAATATCATTTTTTTGATATTAAAATAATATATAATTGGATGGTATATCATATATACAGAATCATTATCATGTTATATTTATTATTTACATGAGTTACACATCATTATTATACCCATCCAAATAATAATTTATTGAATAACAATTACACCACGACGTGGAGACGGTAAGTCGTACGTACGCACGTATGGTGACATGTTATTCAAAGGATGGATAGAATAGTGAATATGTTTGTACCATATTTATAATAACATCACAGTATATATATGATACTGGAGTTATTATTTTATAATGGTAAAAGCAAAGGAAGAAGAAGTGGAAGAAGAAAGGAACTTGAAAAAGGGTGGTGAAATCATTACCTCTTATTCGGGTTCTTCCTTCTGATTTGATCAAAAGGGATCCTTAGGTTGGATTTATGATCAAACTAAGGCATCTATATTGTATTGAGGGAATTTTAGAGAGTATTTGTTCAGGGTTTGGTCGAACCAAAAGGCTTTGAAGGTGTGAAGTAATGAGAAGGGGGAGTTCCCTTTTATAAGAGGGGTGAGGGGCACCTTTGGAAAAGCTAGAAATATTAATTTATAATAAATTCATATTCGGTTTCTAATGGCTCAAAAGTTTATTATTTAAAGTTTAAGATGGGTATTGGTATAAAATAACTCAACCAATAGAATTTATACAGGTTTGGGTCATTATATTAACCTTATCTTTAAGTATTAACTCTTAATAATTTAGTTTCACTTTTACAATGTGTCTTTGTATTTTTATATTATATGGTTAATAAATTTACCATATACATCCAAGAGACCCACAAGTGGTCCATTAATGATACACCTATCATGATATAAGTCTCTTGACCGATCCTTAGATTTTTACAATTTAATATCAATTAATAATATAATATTTGTTTTAAAAACTCTTTTATGTCAATTTTGAAACTATTCAATAATTGATTTTTGTAAAACTCATAACAGAATTATTACTTCAAAAAAAGTTAATTAAAGAAATTATAATATGTCATATTAACATTGAAAATGAGTTTATTTCATAAAAAGTCTCAAATTATATTTATTTAGGTATTTATAATATCAATTATTCTATTTTTCATTAATTAGGTAATTACTACGTCATCATTGTGTCATAAATAAATTAAATTATTTAATGTATAAAAATTATAAATAAAATATCATTATTTAGGAAATCTTTTTATATTTCTAATTAATATTTATAGTCGAACATCCAACATATATAACCCTATGTAAAAATTGTTTTTCTAAAGGATATATGCTTATGTCATTTTTGTACTTATTTTAACTTAATTAAAATAAAGTGTCTCTATCACCTACAAGTGGCTCCATGGGGTCCCAAAATCGACCCAAAGATACCCATGGTCTAACATATATCAACCAATATAGTTAGGACACATTTTAGGGTAATTTGTTATTATTATAATATTATTTTTTAACCCTTATTTACCGGATTTACCCTTAACCATGGTAAATAAAATATTTACCGCAGTAATTATTCAAAATGTCTAAAAATAAAAGTTACCTATTTACAAAATATGAACATCCGGATTCCAAATATGGAATCCATTTTTCCAAATTCAAAACACAGAAGTGGCAGAAATTAATTTAAAATTAATTCCCGCTGTTAAGACAAAAAGCGTGTTTTTATGATATAATAACAATCAAAAGATTGATACTTGTTTATGTTCTGTTTAATTGTGAAATTATGTCCAATGACCAAAATTGTATTAAATGGTAAAAATATATTCTAAATATACTTTAAAATCACTCAAATTCATAATTTATCAATATAAATTATTTCTATTAAAAAATTTGTTTTTAATTAAAATTTAGTAATTTTCACTATTCATCAAAATATTAAAGTTATACGAAGAGTACCAAAATTTCACCTTAGGCTAAATTCGATATTCCGAATCCAAAATGAAGTCCATTTTGAAATATAAAATATATATAATTTCAAAAATTAGGTATTACTATTCATAACGGCTAGTTTGATTGGTTATGGTGTGTTAGAACTCGGTGTTGCGTACAATACACGCTATCACATTATTCAAAGAGAAGCGTATCGTAGAAGCTTGGGGTGTTACATTCTCCCCTCCTTCAAATAATTTCAGCCTCAAAATTTCTATAATACTTATCAGATGAAAAGACTCGGGTGGTTATTCATCATAAGTTCATCGGGTTCCCACGTTGCCTCTTCTATCTTATGGTTTCTCCACAAGACTTTTTTCAGACACGTCGTCCGGTTTCTCAGTACTTGTTCTCTCGTATCAAGAATCCAGACGGGCTCTTCGCAATAAGATAGATCGAGTTCCAGTTCTAATTCCTCATAGGTGAGTACATGCGTTGGGTTAGGCATGTATTTCCTTAATAGAGATATGTGGAACACATCGTGAACTTTGGAGAGACTTGGCGGCATTGCCAATTGGTAAGCTACAGCCCCAATTCGTTCTAGAATTTTGAAAGTTCTAATGTACCTGGGACTCAATTTACTTTTCTTACCAAAACGTATGACTCCCTTCCATGGAGATACCTTCAGGAAAACATGATCACCGACTTGAAATTCCAAATCCTTCCTTCGATTATCGGCATAGCTCTTCTGCCTACTTTGAGCTTCTTTGATGTGATTTTGGATTACCTTCACCTTTTCCATCGTTTCCTCCACCAGTTCTGGGCCTACAGGTTTTCTTTCACCAAAATCATCCCAACAGGTTGGTGTGCGACATCTCTTTCCATATAACGCTTCATATGGTGACATATGAATACTCTAATGGAAGCTATCGTTATAGGAAAATTCTACCAGAGGTAAATATTGATCCCACATACCATGAAAGTCAAGTGAGCAAGATCTCAACATGTCTTCTAAGGTTTGAATAGTACGTTTTGATTGTCCGTCTGTCTGAGGGTGGTAGGCAGTGCTCAAATGAAGTTCAGTATCCAGGGATTTCTGAAGACTTTTCCAGAATCTTGAAGTAAAACGGGGATCACGATCAGAAAAAATCGATAGGGGTACTCCATGAAGTCTCACAACTTCATTAATATATAGTCTTGCTAGACGTTCTAGTGGTAGATCTTCTCTTATAGCAAGAAAATGTGCTGAATTGGTAAGATTATCAACAATAACCCATATTGCATCGTTCCTTCTAGGATTCTTTGGTAGCCCCATGACAAAGTCCATCGTAATATTGTCCCATTTCTACTCAAGTATGGGAAGAGGTTTCATGACTCCTCCAGGGTGTTTCCTTCCAGCTTTCACTTGTTGACAAACCATACATCTTGACACAAAATCAGCAATCTCCCTCTTCATATTGTCCCACCAAAAATGTTCCTTCAAATCTCTATACATTTTGGTTCTCCCAACGTGTATAGAGAAATTGGAACTATGAGCATCATCCAGAAATTCCCTTTTTAGATCAGGTATATTGGGAACACAAAGTCTCTTCCCAAATTTCAAAATTCCATCTTCATACACAAAGTCTCTCAATCTCCCATCATTCACAGATTTAATCTTCTTTTGAAATTCTTCATCATCGGTCTGAGAACTCTTAATCCTTTCTAGTAAAGATGGTTTGGCAACCATTTGAAAAAGCATTGATGTTTCACCTTCCCTGGTTATTCCCATGTCCATCTTCACTAGATCCATGAAAATTGGATCCCTTTTAATTCTCATCACGTTCAAAACTCCATGGTCTTTTCTGCTCAAAGCATCTCCCACCTTGTTTGCTTTCCCCGGGTGGTAGTGTATCATACAATCATAATCCTTGAGTAATTCAAGCCATCTCCTTTGCCTCATGTTGAGTTCTTTTTGTGAGAAAATATACTTCAAACTCTTGTGATCAGTATAAATCTCACATTTTTCACCATAGAGGTAATGCCTCCATATCTTCAAAGAAAAGATCACAGCTGCTAACTCGAGATCATGAGTGGGATATTTTTTTTCATGAATTTTCAACTGTCGTGATGCATAGGCAATAACCCTATCATTCTGCATAAGGACACAACCAAATCCTTTCTTCGATGCATCACTATAAATAACGAACCCATCATTCCCCAATGGAAGAGTCAATATAGGAGCATTGGTTAATCTTCTCTTCAGTTCTTCGAAAAATTCTTCATACTCTTTTGTCCAAACAAATTTAATCCCTTTACGTGTGAGCTTCGTTAATGGGTTAGCCAACTGGGCAAAATTCTGGACGAAACATCGATAATAACCTGCTAAACCAATAAAACTACGTACCTCATTTATACTCATCGGTGCTGGCCATTCTTGGATTTCCTTGGTCTTATAAGGATCAACAGAGATTCCATCTTTAGAGACAATATGTCCAAGAAAAGAAATCTCCTGAAGCCAAAATTCACACTTGATAAACTTCCCATATAATTCATGTTTTCTTAGAGTCTTCAGGATAATGTGCAAGTGATTTTCATGATCTTCATAGATTTTGGAGTATACCAAGATATCATCAATAAATACCACCACAAATTCATCGAGATACTCCTTGAAAACTCTATTCATCAGATCCATGAATACAGAGGGTGGATTATTCAATCCAAAAGGCATTACTATAAACTCGTAATGCCCGTACCTGGTTCAAAATGTTGTCTTCAGAATGTCTTCCTTCTTCACACACAACTGATGGTATCCAGATCGAAGGTCAATCTTTGAAAAGTATTGAGCTCCATGCAGTTGGTCAAATAAATCATCAATGTGTGGTAGGGGATACTTGTTCTTTATTGTTATAGCATTGATCTCCCTGTATTCGATACATAACCTCATGGATCCATCTTTCTTTTTAACAAAAAGAGCAGGGGCTCCCCATGGAGAAACACTAGGGTGAATAAATCCCTTATTACTCAATTCCTATAGTTGTTTCTTTAGTTCAACTAATTCCAAAGTGGCCATTCTATAAGGGGTCTTCGATATAGGCCTTGATCCAGGAATTAAATCTATTGAAAACTCAACTTCTTGTTCTGGATAATGTCCAGGTAAATCTTCCAGAAATACATCTACATATTCTTTCACAACAGGTGCATCCTCTATTTGAACATTCCTTTCCTCACCCACAGTCATTTCATTCTCTTCCTCCCCAATAATTGAATTTAGTTGAGCTACTGGGGATGGATCTAGATAAGAATTAGGTGGTGATGATTCTTCCCTAAAGATAAGGTGTTCCTTATCATCATCATCAAGAATCGTAACCTCTTTCTTCTTACAATAAATCTTCGCATCATATTCCGAAAGCCAGTCCATACCAAGGATTATATCAAACTCAATCATAGGTATGACGATGAGATCAGCAGATAAAGAACATTTATGTGATCTAATGGGGACTGATTCACAAAACTTTGTTGCAATGATACTTCCCTTAGGAGTTTTAACTGAAAACTCCCTTGTTAAATCAAATTGGAAATATCTAATTTTCTTAGCAAACTGGGAAGATATGAAACAATGTGATGATCCAGAATCAAATAATGCATTTTCTAAACTTGAGGAAACCATTAAATTACCTACCACAACGTCTTTCGGAGCTTCTACCTCAGTAGTAGTGATAGCATAAGCTTGTACTTGATCCCTTGGCCTTTTCTGAGGTAAGTTCTCCTGACGCTCAGGACATTCATTTGCATAATGTCCCATCTCCCTGCAATTTTAGCACTGAACATTGATATCTTCCTTCTTCCCCTTGCAATCACGATCTTGGTGGCCTTTTTCACCACACTTGTAACAGACTCTCATTCCCTTCAAGCAAGTACCGGGGTGTTTTTTCCCACATTTACCACATGATGGATATTCAACCTTTCCCTTCTTCCCCTTATTTCCATTCCCAGATTGATCTGCAGATCTCTTCTTCTCTTGATTTTCTTTAAAGTCATAAGACTTAGATAATTCCTTTTCAGTCTTGATAGCACATGAGACAATGTCTTCATACGACGAGAAGGATTGTGAGACTAATGCTCGACGGAGAAATGGTTTTAACCCATCAAAGAAATGATCAATCTTACTTTGTGGGTTACGTATATAATCTCCAGTATACCTTGCTAACCTTGTAAAGTTAGACTCATACTTTGCGACATTCTCATCCTCCTTTTGTCTCAGACTCAGAAATTGCCTTTCCATATCTGCTCGATGGTTGCGAGGAAAGTATTTTTATAAAAACAAATCTTTGAACTCCCTCCATTCCATATTTGATACTTCATCATATTCCTTCATGTTTTGAATCAATGACCACCATTGATCAGCATCTCTAGTGAGTTGGAAAACTGCCATGATAACTTTTTCCCTTTCACTACTCCCCAAAGCCTGAAATATTTTCTCTAGGGAATTTATCCATTGCTCATCTACTAAGGGATTTATACTCCCATTGAGCATTGGTGGTTGTTGCCTCATGAATCAATCTAACATTGATCCTCCACGCTGCGGATTAGGGTGCTCCATATGGGTAAGGTTATTATTCATAACCTGAGTAAGTTGTCCCAGTATGGTGATTATCTGATCGGCACTAGTTGCATCACCAGCTCCACTATAATTATCTTGAGTAGGAGGTAAATCCCTACATGGAGTGTGTGCATTGATACAGTTTCCATTTCTTCCACTAGGCGCCATTTCTAAACAATGGCATAAACTAGATCAGTTTATGAATCAAAATACATAATCCCATACTTATAAAACACTTAACATAAATTGAACTATTTATGGATATAATCCATAATAATAAGAATGTTTTCTTTGAGGAAGTATATACTCATAAACCCTTCATAATGATTTGTAAAGAAAATGAGAGTTATCTAAAGCATATCCCATGGGAGTGTCGTAACAAAGAGTGCAGCAAGGCCCGTTGTCGTGCACCAGTTCCTGTTCGAGACTAGCTCAAAGCGGTGTTTTCGGGTTTTACCCCTAGGTACATCTGTGCTAGAGCCGCCTCTACCTACTCGTATCCAGATAGGGATGTATTGCTCAGAAAACTCACAAAATCTCTACAATACCAAAATTCTTGTAAGTTCTTCTATACTAATCCTCAAAGTTCATCTTAGGTCTACGTGCTCTAATCAGAGTTTATCTAAATCTGGCTTCCAAGGTTTGTACTAAACTTCCTCTGATACCAACTGTAATGCCCCGACCCTAGTTACCCAGAGTCGGTGCATTATTACATAACATTGTCATGATCACAAGAAAGATCAAATCTCGAAAGACCGATTGGTTTAGTAGCCTTGGAAACACTAGATATATTCATAAAGTTTTACATTACATCATAAGGTGAAAAACTACTATAACAACATATTTTCCCCAGAGTCCACACTATTATCCCCTCATAATATCCCTGCAGGTCATTCATAATTTACTTCTTCACATCCTGGGAAAAATAAAACATAGAAAAGGGGTGATCTCAAATGCCCAGTAAGGATAACAATATAGAGTAAACTTTCATAAATAAGAATAAACATTTAAGGCAATGTATAACTAAAACAAAAGCCTTTTAAACTTGAAATTCAACATAGTATGGAAAAAATAAAATGAAATAATCTCATTTACATATTCACATTGATATTATTCTAATCTAATATTCACATGCAATATCAATAACCACTTTCATAATAATGGAATGTATAATTCCAGACTATCATGACCACATAGCCAAGGCCTCGTGCCAATACTACAAATAAGATTTTGTCAAGGCCTTGTGCCAAGACACTATTTTGTCTCATGAGACCTACCGATTCATAGAAGATCTATAGCGGGCTCCACCCGTCACATATTAAGTCCAATTCATTTACATATGAAAAGTTTTAAACATAACATAAACATTCGTATTAAAACTAGCATACGAAATGTCAATACTTTCACACTAAACTATGAATGGTATAAAAATAGCACATCCACAGTCAAACATATCACAAAACCTTCAATACAATATAGAAGTCTTGTATCATAATAAATCAACTTCAAATAAGCGTAAAATCCATCAAATGATGTTGACATAGATGAAATCAAAACTCTTTTTAGAGAAATATCTCTTTCTATTTTGAAATCATTTAAGAGTCATATATTTATAAAATAAAACATTTTCTTTGAAAATATTCTTATAAGCTTATAAGGGAAGCTTCGACGATTTTATAATGGTGGAAAATAACTGCACCCGCTGTATAAGTTAAAAAAACATTCTTACCTTAATTCTGTTGAAAAGGTTAAAAAGCACCTTGTTTGGAAAAAAACGGAAAGATTACTTTATAAAACTCTTATAAAAAGTCAAACAAGTGTATAAATGACTTTAACCCATATTATTTTAAATAGTAAAAATGTTTTGAAATACATTTTTAAGAAACATGGATGTGGATGATAAAGAGATCCCAGTAGATTATTACGTATAAACAACCTCGGATAATGAAGAGATTGTGAAATAACCCTTACCTTGTACTGTTCCTTGGTTGGGGTCGGTTATCCTCCTGTATAATGGTGAAATAATTGTTATTAAATTATTCAATAATCATATACATTAATATGATATCATATATGATCTTTTAACATTTCTTTGTTAATAATATCTTAGAATTATCGTCGTTTCGGGTGTTAACTTACTCGTTTTATTTTATATGTTTTGTTACGTAAGCAATGTTTGTAATGGATAGGTTGTATCTTAATCATATCCAGAATGATATCAAGTCCTTATATACTATTATTAATCATCAAATGGTAATTATACTTGAATGGACACGATGGAGAATGAATCTCATCACGTTCGTGGAGACGGTAGTCCGTACGTACGCACGAGCGATAATATCATTCTTTTGATATTAAAATATTATATAATTGGATGTTATATCATATATAAAGAATCATTATCATGTTATATTTATTATTTACATGAGTTACACATCATTATTATACCCATCAAAATAATAATTTATTGAATAACAATTACACCACGACGTGGAGACGGTAAGCCGTACGTACGCACGTATGGTGACATGTTATTAAAAGGATGGATAGAATAGTGAATATGGCTATACCATATTTATAATAACATCACAGTATATATATGATACTGGATTTATTATTTTAGAATGGTAACAAAAAAGGAAGAATAAGTGGAAGAAGAAAGGAATTTGAAAAAGGGTGGTGAAATCATTACCTCTTCTTCGGGTTCTTCCTTTTGATTTGATCAAAAAGGATCCTTAGGTTGGATTTATGATAACACTAAGGCCTCTAGGTTGTATTGATGGAAGTTGAGAGAGTATTTGGGCATGTTTTGGCTGAACCAAAAGGCTTTGAAGGTGTGATGTAATGAGAAGGGGGAGTACCCTTTTATAAGAGGGGTGAGGGGCACCTTTGGAAAAGCTAGAAATATTAATTTATAATAAATTCATATTCGGTTTATAATGGCTCCAAAGTTGATTATTTAAAGTTTATGGTTATTATGGGTCTAAAACCACTCAAACAATAGAATTTATACAGGTTTGGGGCATTATATTAACCTTATCATTAAGTATTAACTCTTAGTAAATTAGTTTCACTTTTACAATGTCTCATTGTATTTTTATATTATATGGTTAATAAACTTACCATATACATCCAAGCGACCCCCAAGTGGTACATTAATGATACACATATCATGATAGAAGTCTTTTGGCCTAACCTTATATTTTTAGAATTTAATATCAATTAATAATATAATATTTGTTTTAAAAACTCTTCTATGTCAATTTTGACACTATTCAATAATTGATTTTTGTAAAAATCATAACAGAATGATTACTTCGAAAAAAGTTAATTAAAGAAATAATAACATATCATATTAACCTAAAAAATTTGTTTAATTCATAAAAAGTTTCAAATTATATTTATTTGGGTATTTATAATATCAATTATTCTAATTTTTCATTAATTAGGTAATTACTGCATCATCATTGTGTCATAAATAAATTAAATTATTTAATATCTAAAAATTATAAATAAAATATCATTATTTAGGAAATATTGTTATATTTCTAATGAATATTTATAGTCTAACATCCAAAAAATATAACCCTATGTAAAAATTGTTTTTCTAAAAGATATATTCTTATGTCATTTTTGTACTTATTTTAACTTAATTAAAATAAAGTGTCCCTATCACCTACAAGTGGCTCCATGGGGTCCCAAAATCGAGCCAAAGATGACCATGGTCTAACATGTATCAACCAATAAGGTTAGGACACGTTTTGGGGTAATTTTTTATTATTATAATATTATTTTTTAACCCTTATTTACCGGATTTACCCTTAACCCTGGTAAATAAAATATTTACCGCGGTAATTATTCAAAATGTCTAAAAATAAAAGTTACCTATTTACACAATATTAACATACTGATTCCAAATATGGAATCCATTTTTCCAAATTCAAAACACAGAAGTGGCAGAAATTAATTTAAAATTAATTCCCGTTGTTAGGACAAAAAGCGTGTTTTATGATATAATAACTATCAAAAGATTGATACTTGTTTATGTTCGGTTTAATTGTGAAATTATGTACAATGACCAAAATTGTATTAAATGGTAAAAATATATTCTAAATATACTTTAAAACCACTCAAATTCATAATTTAACAATATAAATTATTTCGATTAAAAAAGTTGTTTTTAATTAAAATTTAGTAATTTTCACTATTCATCAAAATATTAAAGTTATCCGAAGAGTACCAAAATTTCACCTTAGGATAAATTCGATATTATGAATCCAAAATTGAAGTCCATTTTGAAATATAAAATATATATAATTTCAAAATTTAGGTATTACTATTCATAACGGCTAGTTTGATTGGTTATGGTTTGTTAGAACTCGGTGTTGCGTACAACACACGCTATCACATTATTCAAAGAGAAGCGTACCGTAGAAGCTTGGGGTGTTACATCTATGGGTTATTATGTTCAAAAAATAACTACAGATGGATTTCCTCTTATTGAATAAAAAGTTCCTCTCACATTTTATAAAAATAATCTTGATAATTATGGAAGATCTAATAATTCATTACCCTTATCACTTTTTGAAAGTAATTTTCTAAAATCATAATTAATTCATGATACAATAAGGAGTTTTTTGAAAAAGAATGTATTTGATGTCTTTGTTTTCTGGTCTCAGTTTATCATTGTGAGATCACTAAATGTAGAATATTTTGAAGGCTGAATTTTTTATTTAAATGTGAGAAGACATATATTCTAGTTTTCAATCAAACCAACAATCCAAAAGATACTAATCTTTAGAGAAATATGTTTTTGATTGGAAGAAGTTTTTTTATCCATAATCAAAATGTTTTATAAGTTTCTAAAGTTGAAGTTGTTGATACTAGTCCATCAAATGTAGTCTATCACCAATCTATTAGAGATAGAATTGTTTTTTAGTGGGGGTATATGGGACTAATGAATAATAAAATAATTAAAATATTTTTGGACCAATTAAATAGATTATAATATATAATTTACTCAACTTTTTTCATAAAATAATGGTTTATTATTTACAATGGGGTCAATTATGAATGAATAACTCTGCTAACTATTGGGTCAAGATTCATCAGATGTAAAGTGGTGTTTACTCATCAGACTGGAGCTACTACTGATCCATTGGAGTGATGAAGATACTGATCCATCATATGTAGGTTTATCCCAATAACTTCATCATAATTAGGACATATATTTAAGGAAAAGAAGAAAATAATAATTAGTTGAAAAATTTCATGGATGTCTTTTTCAAAGGGAGTTTTGAATAATTTGTTGAAGTGCTTCAAATAAGTACTGATATCTTGATATGGTGTGACTATTTTTATGGAAGATTGGTTTCAATGCATTATTTTTAAAATTGTTCATCATAATAAGAATTATAATTTTTTTGTGTATTATAATGTGGGTTAATAAAATCCGAGTAACCATATGTCTTTATCGTAATGAAGTAAGTGAAAGGAAATTTTGAATTAGATAGAAGAATTATTAGAAAGTATGAATATACTAAATATTAGAGAAGATTTAAGAATTTATGAAAAGAACAGATAAAGATAAAGTGTTGAATAAAAAATTTTGGTTGAAATGAATGGGAAATTAATGTCTAGAGAAATTAGTTTAAGCGTAAAAACTTTTCATATTCCCACCTATTCCAATTTTGGGGCACCTATATAAAGAAGAGAGTAAATGTTTATTTCAAATGGATTATAACATTGTTAATTTTCATATTAATAGAGGGAATATATGAAGTTTTAGAGAGAATAAGTTTGGGATAGATCATTCCGTAGGAAGTTTTCCGAACATTAGAAGAAGAAGAAGGACGATCATATTATGTGGTTATTAGATTGAACTTGGTCATTCGACAAGGAAATTATACATATATTTCAAGACTGAGGCAGAATTAGTTCAGAATTGTTTCAATAGTGTTTGGAAAGAATTATATTTCCTGACTAAGCAATCAGACTGAGGAATTATACTAGTACATCAGGATTAGTGTCATTATGAAAACTAGAGAAGTCTTTACCTACTGATTAGTAGTAATGCAAATAAATTTTTTGAAGGTTATCAAAAGTGAAAGTAGACAAGGTTGAACAATAACATGTTTGTAACTAATTGGAGGAAGTATCATTACATGTTACACAAACTTTTATTACATCCTTTTGATCTAGAATAATCACATGGCCTATTATATTAGTCATAGTTCCACGCAAGTTTAAGGGTATATACTACTTTTTGTATCCAGAAAAATGATTTTTTCTATTGGAATGTGTGGTATTTTATTGTTTGAAAACCATGAAAAATATATATATACTCTTTTTGAGTAGTTAACCTTGTAAATACTTTTGGTCCTAGGAATGCTTGGTTGTTTTGTTTAAAAAAGTCATAATTCTTTAACTAGAGGTGAATTTTGTTTTAAATGAAAGGAAACATAAAAGAAAAATATATAACTAATTAACCCAACCCCTCTCAGTTATACATTGATCATGATTGGGAAATATCATCAATGGAATGCAGTTATATTCACAAGGATAAATGTGATCCCTAAGAAATATGAACAAGACCTGAGCAGCTTGGGCTGGGATGAGTGATAGCATAGATCGCTAGCCTTTACATGGATCACCAAGGAACGTGTGAGGAATATTTCCCTCTTATAGTAGTTCATTTCATGGATTTATTCCCTAAAAATGATTATGGTATACCTCCTAAGAGATAATTATGTTTTCTCATTGATATAGTGTTAATATTAGGACTGATATCCATTCCCCCTTATAGGATAAAAACTACTGAGTTGTATGAACTCAATAGGTAGCTAGATGACTTAAAAGTTAAGGGTTTTTTATGAAATAGTACATATCCTTGGGGTTCAATCGTGCTTTTTTCTAAGAAGTTGGATGTTAACGTAAGTTATTATTAGGATAACCATCAGTTGAACTAGCTTATTTTTAGGAATCAGTATCCACAACCTCGTATAGAAAACCTCTTCAACCAACTATGAGGAGCTCAGGTTTACTATAAGATTGATATGAGGTTAATCTGTCATCATGTTTGAGTTAAGAATTATCATATACCCCATAAAAACTTTTAGATCATGTATAAACATTATGAGTATCCAGTTATTCTATTTAATTTGATGAACTATCCCTTAATCTCTATAACTCTAATGAACAAGTATTTCTGCCTGTATCTAGATTCATTTAATGAATTATTCAAGGATGATATCTTAGTGTATTCTCACACTCAACATGACCATTCCAAACATCATGAAATAATTTTGAATACTCTAAGAGACAACCAGCTATTTTCTAATCTCACAAAATTCAAATTTTTGAATCAACTAGGTGCACCTTTTATGTCACATTATATCATAGATAAGATTTTCAGTTTTCCCAGAGAAGGTGAGTGTCACGGTTTCCTAGGATAATCACAAAAATATCTTTGGAATATGTATTTTATTGGGGATGGTTGGTTTTTAATGGGTCTTCATTCAGGAATTTTTACACTTGTAATCACTAATTGAATGTTTGATAAATAAGGGTGTGAGATTAATATGGTATGAAGACTGTGAGACATCCTTTATGGAGTTAAAAGAGAGATTGAATTCATCACTAATCATGGTTCTTCTAGAGCCAAACTGAAGCTATAAATTTTATTGTGATGCATCATGAATAAAGAGAGGAATAGTCTTAATGCAAGAGAATTGATTCATCAAAAAAGGTCCACGTCTGTATAGACATTACGACTGGAATTACCGTACACATGACATCAATCTAGTAGTTATAATTCCCACCGTTAATTTTTGGAGGCACTATCTACTGGAAGAGTATTTTTTTTGTAAATGGACGAAAAAATACTTAAGTATATATATAAATAATCTAAGATAAATATTATACATATGATTTGTTTTGAAAACATACTTTACCATAATTTTTATATTACTTATATCCCAGGGAAATGAAATTTCATAGCTAATGATTTGATCTGGAGGAGTCGGATATTAGAAATTATGGTGGCCAAAAGTGAGTGGCATCTAATGGGCATATTATCTTAAATGCCTGTAAGGGTCCAAGAACATAATAGATAGCCAATCCTTGAATATTTAGCAATAACCACATTACATATTAATAAAGTGAAGAAGATTAAACTTTTTGGACCTGAGAAATTATTTATAAGGGAGAGTGTTTCAATCAAGGTCCTATCACTGGTCTACATCATTAATATGTGTGAGATAGAGCATATTCATATAAGTGTCTATGTTCTTAGGCATTTTATAGATAAATTTATATATGAATATCATTTTTCTAGATTGGAGGAACTCCCTATGATAAAAAATATGCACCATGACTTAGACCACCGGTATTAGTGTCTTGTGAGTAGATGGAAGATAATGGGTTTTTTCACTCGGTGTTCCACTCATATGCAAGTGAAGGTGGAACACTAGTGACTATCTGTACTTTCAATCATTTCCCATTCCATAGTGGAAATGTGATGATTTCACCCTATTTTTTTTAATTGGTTTTCCAAGGTCACCTTAAGGTAATGAAAATATATGGTTGGTCATTTATAAGTTACACCAGGTCTCCAACTATTTTCATATCAGTGAGACCTTTTTATTGGACTAATTGGATAGTATTTACGTCTTGGATATTATCATATTTCAAATTACCCCTAAAAATTATATCAAATAGAGATATTTAATTTATATCCTTTTTATTTCAATGTTTTTATAAGGATTTCGGTTCAAAAGTACTTCTGAGTGCAACCTATCACCAATAGACTCACAGGTAGTCTGAGTGTACTATTTAGGTGTTGGAATAAATGCTTTGAGGATGCTTCCTCGATTTTGGAGGTTCTTAGGAGAAACACATAGCTCTAAAAGATTTCACATACAATACAATATTTTAGGCAACTATATAGATGGATTCTAATGAGTCTTTATATATTAGGTTGTGCTGATCACCCCTATAATGGCTAGAGGGAGGAGAGGTTGTGATACTAGAACATCTTCCCATTCAAAAAACATCAGAAAATATACATCTTAATCGAAAGCATTTGGAAAAATAATATTCTTAGTAGTAGTTATATTCCTATGATCACCAATGATCCCTTGAGTTTGAGGTTAGGATCCAAGTAATCTTAGATGTTTTTCCAAGGATGGGGCATAGAAAAATTTGGAAGGAAGGAAAGTTATCACCTAGATTCATCAAACTTTTCAAGATTTTTGAGGGGGTAAAATTAGTAGTGTATCGTATATAACTCAATCAGAGGTATAGATCCATTCAAGATGTCTTACATGTTTCTTAGTTAGGTTACTTTTATTCTAACCTAAAACATATTCTCCATCCCAAATATATCATGTTAGATATCAATGAATAGTTTGAATAGAATAGTATATATATCATTGATTGAAGCATGAAGGTTTTCTAAGGAAGATATATCCCTTTTTTATAGGTGATATGGAATCATGGTTGTATATAAGACAAGAACTAGGATACAAAGGCTTATATAAATTCCCAATGGATGTAAAATTTCTAAAATGTTGATCAACCTCCATTGGGGAAATTCCGAGATGAGTTATCTTAATGAGGGGATGTTGTAATGTCTTTGATTATTAATGAGGTATAGATATTATAAGTTTTTCTTTTAATATTAATTTTTGACATTTTACTTGGGCATAAAGTGTAATGAATTTAATTTTCCATATATTATTTTTGGATATTATATGGGATATTTTCAAGAGCAAGCACTTAGATGGAGAGAGATTCCAAGGCTCGATGTTCTTGAAAAAAATGTCTTAAGTGTATGAAATATATTAAATGTCACGCACATGTAGGTTTCATGAAAAAATAGAATAACTATATAATGGGGGTCTCATATCTGATATCCAAGGACATGGCTGTGTTCAAAACCTAGGTTTAACCCTAGGCATGATATAACCTTTTTTTGGCATGGGGTTTCTTTGAAAAGGCCATCAGTGGTGAAAAATAATAATATAAATTAATTCAATGTTTTAAATTATTTTATTATACACAATTAATGGGTTCCTATACTTATATGCTTATATAGATAACTTTTTGGGTTAGCTACACAACCCTATAAATCGATTGGAGCCTTTAGATAGAGAACATGAGGAGATCTTTGTAAACAATGATGAATCGAGATCAGATCAACAAATATTACACCAACAAAGTTCGTTAATAATTCAACAAGAGAAAGAAATTCTTCATCAATAATGGATCCTATATCTAGGTAGGATATTAATTTGTTTATTCAATCCTGTTATTTTATCCTAGTTGAATGCAGATCAATTCCAAGAACATAATTAGTTTGTGCATTGATGATAGATTAAATAAATGGAAATTTTTGTTTTTTTTTTCATTATTCCTCTTTGATTGACTATTTATATGAAAACAATTAAATGATAAAAACAAATTCCTAGATTAATTAAACCCATTTTAGGGCTCAGTTATTCCTCCATCATTTCACCATTCTATTATCATTGTTATTTTCTTTGGCCAACAGTTCGATAAATACTTGATATCTCATCATTGCACAATTGTTCTTCAGTGTAATGGATTGATTCCCTAGGTATAGATCTTGATAGAGTATGAGTTTTGGAATCATTAAGATGGTTTAGAGATCAAGGGAGAACAATAATAAATTTTGATTTCTTCACCTTCCTGAGTGGTTCGTGGTGATACAGACATTGGAGGTGTGTTACCGATCTATTTCAAAAGATTTTTTTGGAAATAAACCAATAGCATGGCTCGGTGGACCCAGAACCGAGATCTACAAAGTGATTCTCATCTAAAAATGAGGTGACCACAGCATGCAAGGAATAATGGATAAGAACATGTATGTACTAAAAAATCACACATTATACTCTATGTAACATAATATTACATGTTGTGTGGGAGCCCCTGTGCAGTAATGGGGATTCCACATAGAGTTAAACATCCCAAGACATGTGACATTATCACATTCCATGTGACTCTCCCTTAGTAGCTTGGAGGATACCTTAGAGAGTAACTAGACACATCTATACATACATGGTCATGGACATGATATGTACTTGGACATAAACAAGACCAATTATAAACAAGCATGGCCAAAGATACTCATCTATGGCCATGTGGCACTACAAGTGTTCAGGGAAACCTCTAAATTCTATTATTGATCACTAAAATTTCGTTTATTATTTGGTTTACATGCACCGTGAGGAATTACCATGTCAGTATATTGAGGATAATTGGACATGTTTTTACCCCTAGTACATTCCATATACCCCCTTTTGAGTTTGTTTGTATCACTTTAATTCTTCAATTTGGACCAGTATTGGTTAAGTGTGTTAACATGGCCCATTACCATGGGGTATAGTGTGTCATTATGTCCACACCTCATGATTGTAATCTCCTCTAGAGGATGAGTCTTAGATAGAGTTTTTAGAGTACCTCCATGATATTTCAGTGTCATTCTATATCATTTTTATACCCAATGTTGGGATTGTGTAATAGGCTTGACCTCCTTGAGCAGGGTGTTGATCCTCCATCTAGAAAGTCGAACTGGTAGGGTTTATGGTATCATTTTATACAATCCCCTATGTAGTGGGGTGATACAGATTGGGTTCGTGGTGTCCCCCAGCTGTATAGGGCATGAACACCTATATATGTATCATGAACTTATGAGACTAGTGAGATTTATTGGATTGGTTTAAGTGATCATTACCTTTTGGATGAGAGTCTCCAGTGATGACATAGTTGTGGAGTGGATTCTCCTAGAATGAGTGATGCTTTAAACAGAATCATGTGTCTGGTAATTTGGTTATGACTGCCTTGGGGGGCACAATCCTTATTAATTATATCTCAGTTTTCCCCTGGTTTCTATCAAGTACTATATTACTATTATGAGATAACTATTATTTATGCTTTATGTTTAGTGTTTTTAGTGTGACCTACTGGGTATTTAATAATCACCTATGTATGGGATCTACCCACACATGTCATGTATTATGCAGAAAAAGGTACATTTGTTAGTGTCATGGGAGGATAGGGATATCATAGAGGATATATTGATCTTCATAGACCGAGGTGTTTTCAAGGTGATTTCATTTTATCATAGTCGTCACCCTTGGGTTTAGTTGGAATATCTTCTGTTTTTTAGTTGGCCTTTAATTCTGACAAATTTTTATTTTTTATACTTCACTATCATACTCGAATTTTGGGATTATGGATGTATGGATGAATTTGTTTCATTTTTATCACATTTCAGTATTTTTGGGGCTTGGATATGTGTTCATGTGTATAGGTAAATTATGTTAATGCCACTCATTTGTGTGGTATTCCTACTCAGTACCAATCGATATCCCCTAGCATATTGAAGGTGGACTTGGGGTAGTCACAGGTCGGACCCCAATAGGTCAGGTCATGATATAGTGGAATCATAGTATTCGGTTATACCTTTGTATTGGATTCAACAATATTGGTTTGTAGAAACAGTGTTAACTATTTTGTGTTCGACTTTCAGGCTAAGGGACTCGAGTTTTGGGGTGGTGGAAAATGTTTCCATACACTAGGACTCTAATTACCTACCTTTAGACTTGATAAGTGTAGACATTGGTTGTAGGGATAACTTTGGTACATGTATAATATAGGAGGTGGTCGTGATTTCAATGTACTTCTCAGGTTAGCTCCCTAGATAAAATATTTGACCATCATACATATTTTTTTAGTTTAAAATACCTCCATGAAGATAGCCATCAAGGATTCAACTGCTTGATCTTGAGAATTATCTTCTTAGTTATAAGGCTTCGGTAAATGGTCTTATACTAGAGACAACACCTTTGGATGGTTTACCATCTTTTTAATCACACGATTAGTAGTAACTAGAACTAATAATGATTATTGAGGATTCAAGTAGGATGACTGCACTGTATGAGTTTTAGGGGTAGCAACCTCCCATGGTTAAGGGTTAAATAAACCCTAGGTGGTTGAGGATAGACTTGAGGTAGTTACAAAAAATTTCTACATTATGAGGTCTATTATAGATCATGTGGAGTTCCTCACGATGAGACTTCTACAGGGATCTTCTAGGTGAGGGTGATGTTTGGTTACTCAATCAAATGACAAGAATTATTTATTCGGGTCAGACTTTCTACATGTCCTTATAAAAAAGTTTTATCTAACCATGTTTCAATTAGTGTGCATACAAGAGATTCTATATCTATAACAAGGCAGTTTAACCATGGTAGGGTATTCAAATATGTTTACTGATCTATCACATTACTCCATGGATAAGGTTTGGGGAATGGTTTTTAGATCACGGACCGTTGAACAAGGATTAAATTATGATATCAATGCTTTAGTGATATCCCTTTTCATTCACATCTATCCTAGGGTTCTTCTGATATCCTTAGTAGTGTAGAACATCCTGGTAGAGAAGGTACTGACAGTGGGGGATAGTAGTGGGAACCTACGACCTGATACCATAGAAATATGAATTTAACAACATTCATGGGGATATGAGAATGTCAAAAGCTTCAGGAGGTGATCCCAGGACATAGGGTCAGTGGTACAAGGATCTTAATATGGATTGAATCAGTTGAGGGAGAGGTGGGGTTTCTCTTATGGTGGATGAGGATATATGGCTTGGGATTGTTTGGCCCGTCGTATAGTTGAACAATAGAAAGTTGAAATAATATCAAGGTAGATACATAGGTAGGATTAGGGTGGTCTGTAGGGAGGAATATGTGGAAGAGGGGCTAGGAAATTATATGGAGGTGGTCAATGGTTTGACCTATTACTAGCACCACATCTAAGTTGTCCACGCAAGGCTTAGGAAGCAGGTAGTTAAGGATGAGGCTAGTTGTAGGGTATAGAGATCCATAAACCTAAGGATCTAGGGATGAAATGAGGTACGATATGTGCCTTTTCTATTATACCTACATTTTTTATAGACATAGGTGTGATTCATTCCTTTCTATCTACTAATCTAGTTCAAAACATAGAGATTCTGGTTGATTCATTGCTTCAACCCTTACGTTTGGAGGCTCCAAAAGGAAGTAACTTAGTGTTTTCACACTTCATCCAATAGTTAAATCTGATTCTTAGCGGTGGGATCTTTTTATGAGATCCCTTTATTGCTTCTATGATGCCTCATGAAGTCATCTTAGGTATAGATTGTCTATCTATATTTCATGCCTAGATTAACTATTTTAGATAGAGGATTTGGTGTTTTCATGGTGATGTGATGAGGTTTTCTTTTTTGGTTGAAAAGTAAAACTTGAAATAGTAGTATGAGATTAGTTATAGGAGAGTGAAGCTAATTACTCACTAGTTATCTAGCATTACCCATGGATCAGAGGATGTTATGGGATAAATGTTCCCTGCAATAGTGGAAGTGTATGAGGAGATCTTTCCTGATGGAATTACATGTTTACCCCACCCCCAAGTTCAAGAATTTTGCATTTACCAGTACCCTAGGATGTCCTCGACATCAGCACCAATATATCAGATGTCTCCCATAGAGATTCTTGAGAAATGGGTACAAATGGAGGACTTATAAGAGAAGGAAATTTTGAGGCCCAATGTTTCCCCCTAAGTATCCCTTGTTTTTTTTCACTAAGAAAGATAATGAGATCTTTAGTTTTGGTTCATACTATCGGAGCTTGAAGCAGGTGACCAAGAAGAATATTTATCCACTACTAGGATTGATGACCTCTTTTATCATCTTAGAGGGCTGTGATGTTTCTCAAATATTGAATTTAGATCCGGCTATCACCAGTTATGGGTATGGGATGAGGATATACTGAAAATAGTATACGAATGTGGCTACGTTCACAATGACTACTCAGGGATTTCGTTTGGTGTGACAAAACCCTAGAAATGTTCATGGGACACATGAAGCGAATCTTCATACCCTTCATAAATCAATTCATGGTGGTATTCATTGATGATATCCTAGTGTACTCAGAGTGCAATGAGGTTCATGAGATACACATGAAGATAGTACTGGAAGTACTTGAGAGCACCATATTTATGGGAAGATTCTGATGATCCAATTTAGGATGCAATTGGTCCACATTTTAGGGAATTTCATCTTATATGAAGGTGAGGTTGTGGACCATGGATTTATGAGTCAATGCTTTCTTGGGAGACACCCAAGAGTGTAATCAAGGTGTAGAGTTTTCATGGTTTGGAAAGGTAATACTGGTGGTTTTATCCTATTTTTCTAGAGTTTATCACCCTTTACATGTTTGAATTGAAACAAGAATCCTTTTGTGTCGAAAAAATGATCTAATAGTTCTTTCAGGAGTTGAGGAAGAGGTTTATAAGCACTCCCATATCGATACTTCTAGGGGAGGGTGTCGAGTACATAGTGTTCTGTAATGCATTATGGATCATTATTTATTGTGTTATAATGCATATATATAGATAGTGATTTTTTATGATTCACATAATTTAAGACCCTCTAAGAATAACTACACACCCCATTATCTAGAGTTAATAGTAGTAGTCTTCACACTGAAGATGTCACAACACTACATGATTGGATAAAAGTTTATCATCTACTCTGACCACTAGAGTCTCAAGTATATATTATCTCTAAAGTACTTTAGGTTGAGATAGGCGTAATGGAAAGAGTTCCTCTAGTATTATGACTTTGTGATTTTCTATACTCTTGGAATGAAATAGTTGGTGGTAGACACTCTCAGTATAATATATTGTTCTCAGTTATTGGATGAAGTGTTGGAGAAATTATATTTGTTGTATTTGTCCTTCATGGAAAAGGGTTGTTCTTCATATCTTCAATAGATGGTTGTTACCTTACCTCTTTTATATAGTTTTATAGATTCTTGGTGTTGATATAAAAACTATGAGACCTTTCATACTTAGATATCCACCAGACAGGCCCCTAATGGGTATTCTAAAGGTGGGGAGAATACCAACATTTTTAGAGGATAAATGATGGTAGATTTCATGTTGTAGAAAAAGGTGATATAGGGGTTTTATACATCCCCTTTCTTGGTACATCTCGGTGTGGGAAATATATACTAGGTCCTTTGAAGATAGTTTTGGTGGCCAAGAATGAAAAGTTATATTGTATAGTTTATATCTTGATGCCTCACTTGTCAACAAGTGATGGTTGAGCGTCTTGTTCTTGTGGGTTTAACTCAACCCCTTAAGGTACCATAGTGGAAGTGGGATGAGATATCAATATAATTCATAATGGTTTTACCAAATAAATCTAGGGGATATTATTACATCTAGGTGATCATACACTGACTATCCAAGTTATCTCACTTTCTAGCTGTTTGAGAGTAGAGTTTATTAGGGATCTTAGGGAGCCTTTACACACCGTAGATAGTATGGCCCCATGGAGTTCCCTTGAAAATAATTTTAGACCATGATTATCTCTTCTCATAATGATTATGGAGGTAATTTTAGGAGGCTTTTGGGACTCTGTAATGCTTAATCATGATGTTTGACCCCCATACTGATGGTTAGATAGAGCGGACAATTCAGATCTTGTAGGAAATTTTTTGCGCTTGCATGATTGACTTTGCCTATAGTTTGGAGGATAATCCACCCTTAGTGGAGTCTACATACAACAAAAAATTCCATTCCACCATTGGTATGCCACCATTCAAGGCCTTGTATGGGAAACTCCAGAATTCACCAATTTATTGGATAGATCCAGGAGAGTCAACACTCATGTTCCTAGAGTTGGTGTGAACTACTATAAAGAAGCTGAAGATCATCCATGAGTGGATGATGACTACTTGGAGCTATAATAATTCGTTTAGGGACTGAAGATGGAGACATCTATAGTTCTAGGAAGGAGACCATTTGTTCTTGAGGATCCCACCATGATGTGGATTGTGAATATTTCACAATGGTGAATAGTAAACTCATGGACTAGAAAATAATAAAATTAGTTAATTCATTTATTTAAATTATTTTCTTTGATACAATTACTATAATCCTTTACTTATAAGATAATATAAAATATTTTTAGGGTTAGTTGCATAACCCTAAAAATTGAGAGGATCCCTTGGAGAGAGAGTTGGAATATATCTTGGAGAATGACCATGAATTGGGATTAGATCAAGGATCGTTGTGCAAATAGAGTTATTGTATATTTTCAATGATGTAAAACTAACTATTTTTCATCAATGATTAATCCATACTCTAGTTATAATGTTTATTTTTGTTTTCCATCAATCTCTTTTATTCTATTCTGACTTAAATTAATTCTAGGAATATAATTAGTTCATGAAACAATGGTAGATTAAATAGTGGGAATTTTTTTATTTGTTATGTTTTATTCATATTTGATTTTATATTTCTATGACAATGAATTAATTAAAATTAAGAAAGGCTATAGTTTGTTCCACACTTTTCATGAATTACTAATTCCTCATTTATTTCTCTATTTAATCATAGTACTTTTTTATTGGAAACAGTTCAACAAATTCTTAGTATTTGATCATTGCATGATGCACCCACATGCATCATTTAATTCAAGCAGACTACGGTCAGATTTGATTTGATTATTTCTCCACCTTCGGTTGTTACTAAGATGTATAATTTCAACAGTTTGAGATCAATCTCATGGGGAAGTGGGTTGGAAATGGAAACCTTTGTCTTGGAATCCTTTGGTGTAGGAGGCCTCATAAATTTGGTTCAGTGAGGGAAAACAATTTATATAGGGTTCACATTTTTATTTAGGAATAATTAATATATAGAGATAATTTTCAGAGTTTTGTAGAAAATATGATCTTAATTATAATGTGGTCAGATCCTATGGTTTAGGTTGTGAAGAAAGTGGGGGTTACTAGTTGACTATGGCCAAACCAACTAGTTCTACCTATGAGGTAAATTTTACATGGTATGGAGATAGTGGAAAACTATATGCATTAAGGTTCGCTACTTAGGTAGAATTTGTCTCGTGATATTGTTTATAGCCTAATCCACTTCAACCAAAATAGGGTCCTTCATTCAAATGTCTTGTGGTCAGGGATTTTCTAATGAATTGGATAGATAATTTTTATTTATCTTCATTACTAACCCTTAAGGGTTTCAAGTTGATAATTAAATATTTTTTTATGGATACAACTACTCTTGATCCCTATCCTAGGTGGCATGGTTTAGACACTCATGGTTGAATTGAATTTATATAAATGAGGAATTGAAATCCTGCTTAATTTTTGAGAAAAATTTGAGATTAAATAGTTGAAAAATTTGCAATGATTCAATATTACTAATTAATGAACATGTGACCAGGAAAAATAAATATACCTCTCAAATTAAGCATAATTCAATTAACTACTTACATGAAATAGGAACGAAAATGAGTGCAGAAAATGTTCATTGATGATCAGTGCTTGAAAGAATGATGAATGAAGTAGATGGGGTAATGTGGAATGAATAATGACATTAAAAACTCAAGATGTTTTAATAAAGTTAAAAAATAAAATTAGACTAAGAAGTTCTAAGTTTGGGTTAGAGGGAGTAGAATGGAACAAGAGAGGAATGATAGAAAAAAACTATGTGCATTGAAAAAACACTTGAATCCAGAACACCTATTATTATATATATACAAAATATTACATGTCATGTAATAGGAACTCACGTTGTGTAACTATGATCCATAGTTCAATCCACATATTTTGAATCTTATGTGTATCTCGTCCAAGATTCAAAATATTGACTCCTTTCATGATTTGTAACTAGATGTCATGTCCGGAATCTTCCTTCAGTTGGAGGAAAATAATATTTGAAATATTCAAATCATGTATTGGTTATTTACACTATGTATGGGAGGTTCACTTCATTTAATGTAGATTCACATCGCGTAATGAGCATCATGGAATGAATTTTTGTCATATCTTGCTTTATGACTTGCAGTATGTGGTGAAATGCTACTACACGTCATGTAATTAGTTTCACGATGGGTAACAACCAATTTTTCTCCTTTTCTACATTTTTTTATTGTAAACTTTGAATTCCTAATACCTAAAATAAATAAAATATACCAAGTAAGTTATTGAATAAATCATTGAGAATCCGTAATAAAATGACAGTAAAAATTAAATTTGATTTAATATCTTCAAATTCCCCCACACATGAACAATTTATTCTCCTAAAGATAAAAGATCTTGGTATATATTTTAGAAGGGGTGAGAAATTTTTAAAATAGGAAACATTAATTATAAATAGTTAAATAAAATTAAGTGTTAGTAGAATAAAAAATTCTACAGAATTATCACTTCATAGAAAATTAGTCATGAATCAAAGATTTGTTCCTCAAACAAATTATTAATATTTTAATCACCCATTCTAAACTATTCCTTAAGCTTTATATTCAATTTTAATTTACCTCACAATAAATTTTCTCCCATCACTTAGGGTAAAATAAAATTGGAGTTATGATCATACCCTGAGTACATGCACCTAACCATAGTCTTGCATTGGTTCTATCATCTCTACTTCATAATGAAAAATAAAAAATCAATCATGGGAACATTAGAAATTAGGTTATAAGAAATTTGGGGCTATGATCATGTAGGTAAATAGTTAAAAACAAGATCAACGTGGAGGTTAGTATCTAGAGTTTAATTCATGTATGTTGTGAGAAGGGTAATAAAAATATTCATCTATAGGTAATAAAGTACATGGTCTAAGTAGCTCAAATTAGACCAATGTACATATATAAAGTGAGTTCATCAAGGGTATTATATTCCTTCATTTTTCTTTTTCATTTGTAATTTTTGAATATCGTTTCTAGGCTAGATATCACATCCACCCCCTAACCACATGTGATTTTTTAAGGGATTCATCAGTATGGAAATGGTTATTTTTGATCTTCCTGATACACAACCCATGTTAATTTTTCTTTTTATTTTGTATTTTTCAAGGAACATGATAAATGTAAAATGATAAAAATTATACATGGAACATAATCCATTGGTCTAATAAGAAACACAATACATCTACATAGTAGAATCACCTCGTGCTGGCTGAAAAGCTCCCCCAATCTTGTTCAATGTAAAGTCATGCATTATACAAAGAGCAGGGCAGGAAGGGATAACCATCTCGGAAATGATGAAGCATAAAAGGCTATTCATAGATAATACAGGATTAATGAGGGAAATATGTAAGGATGGTATTAGGAAAATGTAGCTTAAAAAATATTTCTAGAATCATCTTAAAATTTTATTTCTTCAATCATAGCCTCAATAAGATCTCAAATCAAGTTCTAAAAGGTTTATATTTCATAGGTGTCACTCTAGAAATATGCTCAGAATGGAATATTAAATTTTGGCCTCAAAATTCTATCGGAAATGGGATTAAATAATCAACTACAAATCACTAAGGCTATAAAACAATATAATAATTCAATTAATAGTAATTTCAAAAATGTTGAATTTTAATTAAATCACTAGGCTCAAAAATCATTCTAAAATATAAATGAGAAAAAAACATGAATTTCCTAAAATTGATAACATTAATTTTTCTTTTATTTAAATTGGTATAATGTTTTTCAAATTTATTATATGTTCCAAAATTTAAAAATGACTCATAGACTGATGAGAACAAGAAAAAATTCATGTGTGTTGAAAGTGAAATCATGAAAAGATCCCCCACACATAGATGGAGACAGTGTATGCACTGTCCCTGGATGTAATGTGGGAGGGTTATAGAAGAGATTGTTTAGATAAATTAAATGGATATTGAATAGCTATTTACTAAATAAATTGAGATCTCCCTCTATGAAGTGTCATTTCATTTGGGAACTTGGGTTTTACTAATTTTGAATTTGTGTGACCTGTAAAATGGGTTAGAAAAAAATCATGTACTATATAGAACATTAGTCCATAGATTTGAAACATTTTGAAAGAGTAAATACAAGGAGGTGCATATTATGAATAGTAATGTAACTGATTTTATTTAAATGCAATAGATTTATATAATAAATCTCAAGATGACTCATGGAGAGATGACCAGGACAAAATCATGACTGCAAAGAAGTATAAAACAGATTCAATATGGGATACATCTCATAAAAGTGATAAAAATCATCGTTTGATAGAAATATGGATCATAGTGTCATGAAAAATCATCCATCATCTCAGTGTCTCCTTTGTCATCTTCAGCTACTCATGGTAGGGACCTTGAGCTCATGGGGTCTTTTTACTAGATTGATGACTTCAGGAGAATTATGAGCATAGATCATATGTGGAAAGAAGTTTATTTATGCTCTTGGTGGTGGTTTCTATGCATGAATCTCAAGTGAGAACTCCTAAAAATGATATTTGATCTCATCCACACACTGAGTCACTTGTTGAACAATGATAGATGGTGGAACAGATGCTTCGACAACCACAGATGAAACAAATGAGCTAGAAATGGATACTATAAAATTGAAAGATGTGAAAATTAATCCATGTAAAATAATGAAAACTAAGTTCCCATATATATAGATAAGTTCTATCATTGATAAAATAAGGTATGTTGAAATTAAATAGAAAAATAACCATCCCTAATAAATTTGATCAAAAACAATAGTAACGGTGGAAGACTGAATAAGTCAGCAAAATCAAGAAGCTCTACTAACATCCACTCTCGATCACGTAGTGGTGGTAGTTGTCTAGTTGGTTAATTGGTGATAAAGGCAGTAGGGGATGATGGATCATCTACGGAGGGTGTAGTTGTAGTGATGGAAATATTATTTGGGGTAGGTGGTGGGGAGGTGTTGATCCTTAGTGGATCCATGTGTCTGAAAGATGGATCAACAAATGGAAACTCGGCGGATGTGGTAGTGGATAACCCATTTACCCTATGCACCTGCTCAGTGAGGTACTTATGCAGGGTAGTAGGGTCAGAGATCTCTAAAGGTATATTGGTGTGGGTTGTAGGTGGAGATGGTGTGGTAGAAGATGAGGGGTTGGCAGGTGTTGGTGGTGGATGAGAGTTAGGTAGAGATGAAGAGGGTGGAGGGGTGTCGAAATGGGAAAGCTCGGTAAAGGGGACATGCATACGAGAAGATATATATCTCAGGTTCTCTAGGATGCTAGGATGTATTTCCCATATATCTATCGATGTTGGATGGATGGGTGGAGTAGTGGTAGGTGCGTGGGTGGGAGGTGATGGAGGTGAAGTGGTGGCTGGAGTAGGTGTGGCGCCTACTGGAGATGTCTTTAGTGTTGCGGCAGCTACCACATGGACTCATATTTCCCATCAGTAAGTGTCTTCATCCTTAACCAAGAGTTACATCTTGTAAAGAATCAGAAAATCAATGGCCTCCATTTGTACAAGGGATGTTAGGGGAATAATAACATCAAACACACTAACACAGTGGGCCAAGTTGGTAAAGAAAGAGCCACCCATCTGTGTACCTCTAGTTTATTTTGCGTCATCCCTACTGTAATATATAAACTGGGAATCCAAGTTGATGACTAGGCCTCCCATGGCTACTTCCAAAATTAAGACTTCGATCTAGCTCACACTCCCATGATATTTTTTCTGAGAAAACTATTCATGATTCAAGGCACTATTGAGTATCTGAAGTGATAAGATAGGTAGGTGAGTAGACATGGTGATCTAGGGATCATTCAATGGCTGAGAATATCATGTGATCATCTTCCATAGTCTCCTCAAATCATACTGGGGAGGCTGAAGCTAAAGAATCAGAAATATATCAAAAATAGAAAACTCCTCTGTGTAAACGCCGAGGCGAAATTCAAATTCATAAAATAAGATATTATGCGGTCATCCACCCAGACAGAACCACAGGCTATCCATAACTACCTAAAACATAGATATAAACTCCAAGAATATCTCTCAGTATGTCTCCCCTTGTATCTCTGTAATGCGTGAAATATGGATTCGGTTGAGGATCTTAAGTATCTCATGGCTGATGTGTAGGCATGCAAGAATGGACATGTTGATGGTTTTTTCATCCTCATTGGCTTTTCCTACATCCAGTTGATGGTGACATGATGATTTAAATTATAGAAGTTCTAGATGGGGTGAAAATCTAGGTTTTCATCCCCAAATGAGTCACCATAGTTCTTTTGTGAGTCATCCTGACTGGCAGCCTTAGCACGGGATGTAGTAAGAGGTGGGGGAGATTCCACCCAAGGTGGTGAGGGTGATTGAGGTTAATTACCTTACGTATGTTTCAATGAATGAAAATCTTTATTATCTAATGTTGACTCTAAATTTGTAGGGTTCATTCTTTTGGTATGTGACATACCGAGAGTTGGGATGAGGGGTGTGGATGATAAGGGGGTTCAATGTCAGCCAAAATGGAAGGAGGTATGGTGGTACAGGTTCACAAACATGAAGTTGGGGGTTGGGGTTGTGTGGAAAAGAGAGAAGGAGGTAAATGGGGAGGTGTTGTTTTATGTGAGAGGGTGGAGGGGATGGGGATGGGTTTCGTGACCAAGGGGTTGCAGTGGATTGTAAGGGAGGAGGGGATAGGTTTCATAGTCGAGAGGAAGGGAAGGTGGAGGGGCATGAGGGGAAAATGTTCTATCCATGAAACATACGTTCACGACCTATTTTTTAAAAAAATTCTCTTAATCACCTGACATGTAATGACATTTCATGTCGTGTAGTGCTGAGATTGTAGAAATGTTGGTAGAAAAGGTAAAAGTTATGTAACACTGTTAAATGACTTGTTATTGTAATTTTTGGTATAGATTTGGTTCAAACTCTAGTCTTTATAATCTAGAATGTATTAATCTTTATGAAGGATTATTCTTCCCTAATATACTATAAGATGACCCACCCTGGGTTGCCTCCAAGCCATTTCTTCTTTTAATTTCATGATTTTGATACTTTAAGGATCATATGAATTTCATGATGATAAAATAGTCTTCACGGAATGGTTCATGACTTATTTTTAACCTTTCAACATTGAAATTAAAGGGCAGTCCAACTTAATTCTAAATTTCAATGGTATTATAGGGGGAAAATGATTGAATTTGAAAGGGTGGACCGTCTAGATTTCATATTCCAAGGGAACAATTTCAATCTAGACTTGTATAAGAGGGATTTTTTTTGGTAAAAAGATGTGTCTTGAAATGTGTTGATAATTCCATTTCATATATCTCTTTTTGTAGATATTGGCATTTAGATAAGCATCTTTTCTTATTTATTCCAATTTATCCAACTATAACATCCATGATTCTCCATCTTTTTGAGAATCCAAATTTATCATCATAATTTCCCGGTACGATTGATGTTATAGTTCAACTAGAAGATGACACAGTTTTCCATAAACAAATATGAAACGTGTGGTATTAATGGTTGTTTTATACACAATGCATTATTCCTATATTACATCATCCAATTTCATACTCCAGTCACTTTGACTTATTTTCAAGGTCTTCTCTATGATTTTTTTGATTTCCCTATTTGACCATTAATCTTTCCCACTTGTTTATTTGTGTTATGAAGTTCATGTGTTATATTGGATTCCATATTTTTCTATAAAAACATTAAGATCATTACTGTTAAAATTTGTTCCTTGATCAATAATGAGTAATGTAGAAAATTCAAATATTGATAATAGAGTCTTTTTCTAGAAATTGATTACACATTTTTTTGTCATGTGATGTGGCTTCATTTTCTACCCATTTTGATATGTTGTGAATGCCAAAAATAATATAGGAAATTCCATGTGAATTGGGAAATTGTCCACATAAATCAATTTACTATACATTGAAAAATTTTAATTCCATCATTGGGTTTTCAGGAATTTCATTTCTTTTTTCATATGTTCCAGTATGTTGGAACCTATCACAGCTTTGACAGAAATCCCTTGCATCTTAGTGTAACATGGGCCAGAAAAGTACACATTGTAGGATATTTTCTATCATGTCCATTGGTCCAAAATTTTCTCCATTTTTTGATGTATAAAACATATCTATCACAATTTGTAGATTATTTTTTGGAATGTAACATCACTACAAGCCATCATCACAACACTTCAACAATAGTGGTTTATCCCAATAGTAGTGTGGTTCTTCATCTAAACAAAATCTCTTTTACTGGTATGAGAGATTTTGGTGTAGAAATATCATAGAAAGGCAATTTTCAATATCATAAATCCACGATTGTAAATTAATGTTGATAAGGGTATCATCAGGACAATCGACTTCGAGGTTGATATCGTCATCATCCACGATGAGTGGAAAAGGAATTCGGGATAGTTGATCAACAATCCCATTTTCTATGCCATTATTATCTTTGATGACAATATAAAATTCTTGGAGTTGGAGGATCCACATTATCAACCTTGTATTGGAATCCTTTTTTTCATTAAATACTTAAGGTCAGCATGATCGGTGTGCATAATCTCTTTGGACAAGATCAAATAGAAAGTGAATTTTTCGAAAGAATACAGAACTACTAAGAGATCTTTATCTATAGGTGTGTCGTTTAATTGAACTTCATTTATTTTGTGGATGGAATAGTAGATATAATAGATGATGTGACCAAATTATTTTCCTAAAACATCACCAACATCAAGATTGCTGGCATCACACATGAATTTAAATTCCATGTCCCAGTTAGGGGAATTGATTACAGGAGATTCTATCAATCATTTCATTAAATTATTGCATCCATTCTGACATTTTTTTTTGAAATAAAATGGAAATTACTTTGAAAAAATATACATCAAAAGGTGGTAAACATTTGAAATGTATTTTACAAAATCACCTGTATAATTCAGCATGGCCCAGAAATTGGACTAAATAATGGTTAGAAGATTTATGTTTTTCATCTAGTATAGAGCATCGTAATGAGAAATCATTAGTTCCAATATGTTTTCATCATAATTAGAACAGTATCAGAACACCATATGGTATTGGAATGAAGAATGGTTAGAAGATTTGAAGGTTTTTGAAGACATAATAAGATTCAATAATTTTATATAATAATCAAAAATAATTTTTAAGCACACAATGTTTCAAAGATGAATTCGAAACAGATATGAAATTATATTTTTGGGAATTTTAGTTGACCAAGAAATAATTTTCATATTCATAACCAAACAACTTTTGGTTCTACTATATATATTAGAAAGTAAATTATAATTTATTAAACTAGTATTATTCACATGGGAAGAGAGACCGAAAAACTTCTGATGTTTTTTGTAATAATAAGTTTTCGGATATTTCTTTTCTAGTAAATTTTTCTGAATTGAAGAAAAAGAAGGAAGATATACCAGATCAGACCAATCCATTAGACACTACTTTCCAGAAAATGTTTGACATGGTTTAAAAAAATTCTGGGGAATTATTTTATAATCTATTATTCAGACTGATCAATTGGAATGGGGAGTCATACTGAGTCATCAGTCTGAGTTTTTGTGCAAATTTCAGATAGTTTCTTTCTACATGTCATTGGGTAGGAAGGTAAGGAATTGTGTTTTGAAGAAATTAATATGTGGAAGTTGATAAGGTATCACAATAACCTATTTTTAACCAACTGGGGAATGTTTCATAACCTTTTAGAAAAACATGTATTATATCATTTATGATAGAAGAAGAACACGCACGATTGTATTGATCATAGTGCTACACAATTGTAAGGGTATATCCTACATTTTGGATCCACACAAATGGATTGTATTATAGTATATTGTGTGTTATTGTATTGTTTCCACACTATTACAAGGATTTATATACTACTATTGATTATTTAATCTTGTAAATACTTGTCTTCATGTGGATGTGTGAATGTTTTTTAGAAAAGTGATAAATATTTAACAGGAGTATAAGGTTGTTTCAAAAAAAATAAACATAAAGGAAAAATATATTATTGATTCACCCCCACCCCCTCTCAGTGATAAATTGATATAGGATGGACATTAACAACAATTAAATTCATTTATAGATACTACAAGTAGATGTGACTCTGGCACGAAGGTACCTAGGGGTAATAAATTTCAAAAGGGAACACTGAGCTAGACTAGATCATCACACATTACATGAAAATGAGCCTTATTACACACATGGTTTGACTCTACCAAGGGATATTCTTCAAAAATTCAAAGACTCTATATAAACCATCATAAAGGATTTACATATATTATGAAAATGAATGACCTAGGATAAACCTAAGGTGATAATGACTTAAAATAAGGTTTCATAATTCAAACATAATTTATGTTTTTTTCAAGATTATATGGTTCCCAACTATGATTATTATTTCTTACACTATGTATTTTGGTTTTAGTCAATGTATGGAACTCGAAGGAACCGTGTTAATGGTGAGTATGATGTAAAATGCAATTTTTTTCCTCCTAGTAATCCCAATGTTATGGGAGACGGAATACACAATCTCTTTTATATGATCACCCATATTTCTCAAGGTATAAATCATGGAAGACTTCCAAATAAACAAAGGATCGAACGACATTCTATTATGTCATTCATGATGAAATGACCACCTTATTTATTAGGTCTTCTGATCCACTAGTTTTAGAATAATGGATCATCACCACTAAAACGATATTTTCCATTCTTCAAGGTTTGGAACATGAAAATTTAATTTTAGTTGTCTGTTTTTTGGATGGTGAAGTTAATAAATAGTGAACTCATATCAAGAATATGAGGTAATGGGTTGATTACCTCACAAGTCTATAATTTCTCCCCAACTGACATTTTCAAGAATGTGATTCTTATAAATCTTTTCATTTTTCCTCTGGTTGAATATTATGTTATCTTGGGCAGGGATTTCCTCTCTCAACATAATTCCCATATCGATTTTCACGGAATGGAAGTCATGTTTGATATTCCAAACCAACCTACGATCTTCTATTAGTGCGAAGATATAAACTTCCAATTAATATCACATACATTGTGTAGGAATTAATTAATATTTAGAATTGGTGTTTATCTCTCATGGTTGGGGATAAACTTGAAATCTATGATATGCATATTTAATGGGAATTTGTTGATGTCTTTAAATAATATTTTCCTATACTTACACAAAAATGTGAAGTTGAGATGTTAATAGAACTCATACCTGGTACTATAAAAAATTTAAAAGACTATGCATAGAATGACATTGATTGAGTATGTGGAATTGAAGAAGAAACTACAAGATAACCTTAAAAGTGGATTCATTTGGGCATGTTTTTAACCTTTTAGTGCACATGTAATTTTTTATAATAATTATAGATCAATGTGACTCTTTATTAATTATCTAGATATGAACAATATCATAATTATGGATAAATATCATCTTCCCTGTATTGATGACTTGTTTGATCAACTGTATAGATACTAATACATTTCTAACACTTACCTCCTTTTTTGGATATCATTATTTTGGGTTTAATAATAAGGATGTACCCAACATAGAATTATGTAAAAGGTATGGAAACTATGAATACATAGTGATTCCATATTGTCAATCTAATTTCCCCTTTGTATTCATGGATTTAATAAATATAGTCTTTAGAGGTTACTTTGATCAATTATTTTTAGTCTTTATAAATGATATGATTATCTATTCGAAGATAAAGTAAGAGTATGAAGTTCACATGAGAATTATGATGAGGACCCTAAGGAAGGATAAAATATATTAAAAATTTACAAATTGTGAATTTTGGATGCAAAAAAAGATTCATTTTGGTCATATAATCTTAAGAAAGGGTATATTAGTAGATCCATCAAAGATGGAGGTTTTTTAGTGTTAGACCAGACACACCATAGTGTTTGAGAACCATAATTTTCAATGTTTATCCATATATTATTATTTTTTGGATAATTATTTAGGAATATAAAATCCTTTTACCAACTTAACTAGGATGTGGCTCATATTCCTTGGATAGATGAATGAGATAAATATTTCAAGGACCTGAAGTGAAAATTATCCAATGTGAATTTTCTTATATTAGACTATAGTGGATAAGGGGTTATAATATATGGTGATGCACCCAAGATGATATTGAAGAGTTTTCATGTACATAATGACATTTCTATAGCTTATGCCCCATGATAATTGAAGATTCTTGAGAAAAAATGCCCAACACATGATTTTGAGTTCACTGTTGTAATTTTTTTCATTAAATGTATGCAGACACATATATATGGATAAATGTGTGATATATATATATAGAACATAAAAGTTTAAAGTATCTATTCATGTAAAAGGAGTTGAATGTACACCAAATAATATGGATAGAGATAATTAAATATTATGACTGCTCAATAAATTACCACCCTAGGAAATCTAATAAGGTGTTCGATGATTTGAGTTGAAAGGATCCTAATAGCTTATCAATTATGTGGATTAAAAAATATCAAATATTTAAATATTTTAAAAAGATGGATCTATAAATATTTAAGTATGGGGGAAAAATACTAGCTTGCTTAGTTGAATGTTCAACCATCTATCCAAGGGAAGATTAAAGAGCCTGAGAAGGAAGATGTAGAGCTGAAAAAAGGATATAATTGTTCTTGTGTTTAACCTTTATCATAGTGGAATGATAAGGTTTAGGAATTTTGTTTTTGTCCCATCCATTCCATATTTTTTATAATGAGTTGTTAGAGTAATCTGATAGTCCTTCATTCTTTATTCATCTAGGAAGTATAAATATTTATAAGGATTTGAATGAGTTATTCTAGTGGGATGTAATGAAGAAAGATATAGCATAGGCTGTATCTTTATACTTGGAATGTCATAAATTTAAGGAAGTGGTATGGTTTCCTGGAGTACCACATTTTGTTGTGTATTATCTGGATATGAGTTTTACCTCAATGTTTTGGTGAAGCCTTTAGCAAGCTCTTGATATGGTGTTTAGTTTCATCACTATTTATCAACCCTAGATAGGTAGGTAGTCATAGAGAAAAATTCAAAACCAAGAGGATATATTCATATCTTATTTTCTAGATTTAAAAGTTATATGGGATAAACACCTTCCTCTAGTTGATTTTTCTTACAACAATATATTTCCCTTAAACATTCATATTGCTCCTCATTAAATCCTCAATGGAATGAATTTTAAGGATCTAATATGTCGTAATAATGTTGAAGAATGAAATCAATTTGGAATTTATATAGATAATGAAATTGAAGATAGGATTAGATATGTTCATAAACACATCATGGTAGCTCAGATTCGTTAAAAATGTTATGTTGATAATTTTCTATGTGATCTAGAATTTAATGTCGGTGATTAGTTGATTATATGAACTTAACTAAATATTAAGGTTATGAGATTCGGGAATACAGGGAAAATAATACCTAGGTATATCTTTCCCTCTAAAATTATTGTTCATATTGGGATAGTATGCTATCAGTTGTCTCTTCCTCCAAACCTCTCTCTATTCTATGATGAGTTCCATATACCACTATTGATGAAGTACATACTAAAACCTTCACATGTACGGAATTAATAGGTCACACCACTAGAGTAACATATTTCTTAAAAGGAATAGAATTTGGAGATTTTGGATCATACAGATAAATTTATATCAAACAAGACCACACTATTTTTCAAATATGTGTGGAAAAAAACTAGTTTGAGTAAACTATGTGAGAACTTAAAGATATTATGGGTATAAATATCATCAATTTTTTATAATGGAGTGATAAATTTCAAGGGAAGAATTCATTTTAAGGGGGGGTAGAAAATAAAAGCCAAAGTTTTTGTGATTTTTTTAAAATAAATTAAATTTATTTGGTAACTTGTGTTGCATGAAATTTTGAGTTAATCTTTTGTTACACAAAACATTGGGTAAGCTTGGGTTACACACAACACAGATTAAAAAAACCACGATATATTATCAATATATTTATTTAAACATGATTGTTATAAAAAAGACATTAAACTTAGTGATAGGAATTGTAACAACCAATTTTTAAATAATATGATTAATGGTTTTATATAAAGAGAAAATATTGATTAAAAAGTAATTATTTTTTCAATAAAGACTATTTATATTTTGAAAATACTATATTCTAAGAATTGTCTATTTTTTGTGAAAAATAATAAAATTAATCTTTAAAAATTTAAAATAATATTTTGAAAAAATTAAAATCATTTTTTAAATCAGAATTACAAAATTATCTTATAGTGAGTTTTTGGAATTTTTTTGAAAATATTAATTTTTTGATGAATACTGAAAAATACAAAATTTAAATGAAAAATTCTTTTTCATTTAATTTATTTATGTAACAAAATTATATTGTAAATTTGTTTTAATGTAAAATTTTCAATATTATTCACACATTAATCCAATTTGGTTAATTATAATCAATTACATGTTTTATTTTGGTATAAAAACATTGTAGACTTTTGATCATTTTCTCGTTAAAATCTGCTTTCTCGTCATGTTTGTGGGATTAATTTTACATTAAAATTTTTCATTTATGTGAATAAAATTTGTAAAAATGGATTATATATTTTTAATCATAATAATTTTTAACATCTGATATGTTAAAATTAATATTTAACAAAAATAAATAGTAAAAATGTAAAAAAAATATTTACCGTGGTTAAGGTAAAATAGGGTTAACTAGGGATAAACTAATATAAGAAGGGTTAAAAATAACCCAAAACATGTATAAATCCTATTTTTTGAACATATTTATACCTTATCTATTCTATTCTCAGTTGTGGTCAATTATTGGATCCTTCCATGATGAAAATAATGTTGGTAGAATTGTCTCTTTGGAAAATTTAAAAATATGCCACTCGCCTCACTAATAAAAGGCCACACCCTATCCTCTCTTCTTGAAAACTTAAAAAACCATTTGTTTTAGACAAGAAATATCCAAATAACTTATATATTTCCATACTATAATCCTAAAATCCTTATTTTTTAATAAAATCCATCATAGGAAGGTTTTTGGTGCAAACCTAAGGAGTATACCCGAAGAAGAGGTAACTTTCACCTGTGATCATTTTTTAATTATTCATACATATCCTTGAATTATTATTATACCATGTTGAAATAATAACATCAGTATTTTCTATTAACTAATAGGTTATTAATTTAATTTCATTACCCACAACCCCCTCCACACCTATCTAATAAGTTACGAAATCATCATTCATGTGTTAGGTGGACTACCACATCACGAACCAATATGATTTGTTTTTCCATTATAACCTCTCAAGTATGGTTATAATGATGTATTATGTGTTTATATATGAAAATTATGATATTATTATACTTATGTAATTATTATATTTTACATACCTTTATACACTTCATTTTACGGGAATACGATAACATAGCTCATGTATATGGAGGTCTACCACCTCATGAAGCGATATGATTCATTTAAACTATACATGGAATTTATTAAAGATGTATTTAATAAAAAAATTGATATATATGACACAGGAATTATTATATAATAGTAATATATATCATTTAATTTTCTTTCTTTCAAAAATACAAGAAAATGGAAATAACGTTCACGCATATGTACAACCTACCATCTCCATGAACGATGTATTTCATTTTGTATCACTAAAATTTATTAATTTATAAAAACCCATATATATTGAATATATATATGATATTTATATCATGGTTATCCTTCCATATATTAAAAAACCATTATCTAAGATAGAATACTAAAACTAAAATATCATAACATGCATGAAAAACAAATTAGTCATTACCCAAAACGTGACATCAACATTGAATTGTTGACAAAATGGTAAAAAATTGTCATAATCAAATCATATATGGTTTTATCTATGTGAATATGGTTCTTTAATAAATTTATCACAAAATTATATTTATTATACTTTAGGTTTTAATGAGTACAATGAAAGTTAAGACTCAAGGTAACTAATTTTTTGTCTCAATTTGCCTTCTCTGAGACATACATTATGTTATGAACCTATATTAATTAATTATATTCATATACAGAACCAATATAATTTAATATCATGAATTTATTATTATCATGATATTTTAATTTCATTTTATGTTATCCCATCATGGGTCTTGTAACTCAATGTTACCAATGTGGTATATATTTTATGTTACAATCTAATTGTTTATAATTTTATTTCTAATGCTAAAAAATTATGATCCAATCTCAATAAAATCTTAGAATTTCTTTCTCCTTTGGTTATTCATGATCTTATCAAGTAAAATTACCATTATTTAAAACTTTGGTATGTAAAATATTCATGAGAACATTTTTATAAAAATCCAACTTTATTTTTATCTTCGGTCAAAAATCTATTTTATTCCAAAACTATGTTCCCTAATGATGTTTTAAACAAATTATTATTCTCTAATTATTTTAAAAATATATTTTTACCCCTGTATAAAATTTTACAAAAAAAAATTAAAAGGCATCTTCTTGTCATTTTTAGAAAAATTCCCATTCGGATTTTACCAAAATTGTGAAAGGAATATTTTTTTAATTAGTACGGTATTAAATAAAATTTTCATCACACTGAAAAATCATTTATTTGAAGATTACATTATATGTCTTAAATTTTATTGTCAAATTAAAATATTTTAAAAGTGTTTTAGGTTTTAAAAAATTATTTTTTTAGATGAAAGGATATTTTCTTCAAGAAATGTTTTAAATGTTTGATCAAAATCATTCTCCATTGAAGATGACATCATTAATGTTACATATGAATTAATAAGAAAATGATTAAAGGATAGTATTATTTAATTTTTTTAGAAAAATATGATTATGATATCATGATTGTTATGATGCATGTTTACATTTCCCTATGTTATACTATGATAAAATTCCTATGAAACCCAATACTTTTTCCCCAAGTTATGCTATGATTTAATGATTATGAATCTTATTTTCTTTCTATAGGTTATGATATGATTATATGTTTACGAAACCTATTTAATTTAATGGGTTTTGAAAATTTTAATGTTTTATAATCTTGTAGACCAAATTAATATCTTTTTCACTATGAAATAGGTAGGACCTATATATCCCTCTAGTAAATTGGGTGAAGATTTATATATCAAGTTATAGACATGAATGGAGTAGGGAGTGAACACAATTTAGTATGGGACGTTTTCCACTATTACATTCTTGGAAGTGAACCATGACTACATTGATATTTTGGTGAGTGAACCCATTCTGTTATGGTAGTCTTAACAAGGTTCCTTGACTATTATATTAATAATTATCTATGATTATGTGTATTCCATAAATCTATGTTTTATTCCAATGTTATTCTCTCAGAGATCTTGTTATTCAATTCCCTTATGATTCATGTTTTATGAACTATCAATATTTTACCTATGATTCAAGAGTATGATATTATTCATATGTGGAATAGTTTTAAAATTTTATGCTCATGTTATCATACCATTACGTTCATGTTATGCTTATGAATCTCCCTTCATTGCCCTTATTTATATTATTATCTCACACTATCTTATGTTTTATTTCCTACGGATGTAAAAAAATGTATTATGAATGATATGTCTAAGAATGGTAATAGTTATGAATGTAAAAGTGGGAGATAATGTAGTTTTACTATGGATCAGTTGTTTATGTTTCCAATTTTACAAATCTCTAAACAATTAAGGTCTTTAGACATGTGATTATTTAATGTGATGAGTATTCATGAAAAATTATGTAATATTTTTGTATGACAATCTTGGTCCACTATACAATGAACAACATGAACAGGTTGATCGACTACAAATATCTCTGGTTCCAAATCATGGTCTTCCTTGTTTACAACATGAAACGGCTCAAGATGACACTTATTAAGATAAGAAACATAGAAAAATCAAGGATAGATTTAAACCAATATTAAAAAGATAACATGTAAGACAATTTTCTAATCCTGTCAGTGACCTCAAAAGGCCCCAGGTATCTCACAGAAAATTTCCCTTACTTTCTAATAAAATGGTAACCCAACTGAGGATAAACATTCATGAACCCATTTTCACCTACCATCAATTCTAGATGGAAGCGGTGATGATCAACATAATATTTCTTCTAGATTTGATAAGTCTTAAATAATTATTGAATAAGATGAATTTTCAACCGAGACTCCTGAATAATTCTCAATCCCACAAAAGAAACCTCACCCACATCATACAAACAAAGTGTCGAATTACACAAATGGCCATATAAAGCCCTAGATGGATCTATTATGATGGATGACTTGTAATTATTGTTATAAGTGAACTAAACCACTACAAAATATTTATCCCAAGAGCCTCTAAAGTCCATGACGGAAGGATGAATCATATACTCTAAAATATGCATAGCTCACTTCACTTATCCCTTTGTCATAGGATGGTAATTCATGTTCAATATGGTATGAGAACCCATAACCTACTAGATTCCATTACATAATTGATAGGTAAACTATGTATCCTTATCCAAAATAGAAAAAATTGAAACCCCATTCAACCTCATGATATCATAAATATATATATCTTTCCCAAATCCTCAACTGTGGTGTAATATTGAATAAAAAATAAATTTGTTGATGTGGTTAGTTAATCAATCACTACCCTTATATAATTCCTCCCTTGGGGAGTCTGAGGTAACCCAACAAAGAAGTTCATGGACACCTCATCCCATTTTAGGATGGGAACCGATAGGGGATGAAACAAACCAGATGTCTTTTTGTGTTTATCCATAATTTAATAACATGTATAGTAGTGACACACCAAATTTGTTATGACACATTTCAAACATGTACTTAAAATCTAATGCTTCAAGTCATAGTATATCTTCATTGTAATAGCATAAAAACTATAGATAAAAATTACAACATTACATTAAATCCTTCATCCTGGATAAAGGAATGAAATATTTATTTCTAAAAAATGCCTTTATGGGAGAAACACAACCCAACAATGTTATACCCACTATATAAAAATTTCTTGATACACCTAGACTATTTATCATATTATTTTTCTTTAAAAATCAACTTGAGAATAGATATAGTCAACTGATCACTATCCTAATCAATACCAGTCACTTCCTACACCACATATAGGTGTATTTGAGAAACTAGTTCCATGGGATTCCATTATTCCATTGATTATATAACATATTGGGAATGAAACATTCTAACAAATTCATATGTGGAAACACTCCCCTTTATTGGGGAAAATGTGATGTTGAATTTGAATGACTAGAGATACTCCACCCATCACCTATTCCTAAGTTTCATTACCTTATGATAAAATATTTATCATAAAATATCATACTTGGAATCAATAGTGAGAATTTACCCAAAGAAGTAGTTTCACCAAATCATAGGAGAATTCATAACTTATGGGTGTTATAAATCTTTGGTGGAGTAATTCTTATCATGTGGATGAAGATGACACGAACTATATTCCACTATAAGATCACAACCCAAACTAACACCCAAAGCATCATAAAACACCAAATGACCTTTTATAACTTCTAGTGGAACAAAAAATGGCATTAAGGTCATATGTTGATTTAATTCCAAAAATGAATCCTAACATTTAAAATACGATATAGATTTTACCCATTTCCTGGTAAGAGAAGTTAATTAAGATGAACTCATTTAGAATTTCTTCAAAAACAGTTAATGATATCCTATTAATCCCAAGAATATTTAATGAACACCTATCACATGGTGGGGAAAAAAGATAATATTTTTAATTTCCTAGTGAATCATAATGGTTATCCAGGGTAATCTCACTTGAGGAGCTTCATAGGTGATTCTCCAATATATTCTGATTCACCTAAGATCTATCACTTTTTTTGTTTTCTTTATTTTATAAAATGGTGATAATTTATAAACTAAACATGCTATCTAAATAAAATAGAGTCAGGGAAGAAAGAAATTTTCCTTTTTGGGTTTGAATCTAGGTTCCTTATATTATTAATGATAGTTAATTAAATTTATTTTGATAACCAAATTGTGAAATATCATTCTTGAATTACATTACATGTATTTATTAGTTGTGGAATCACGATTAAAAATGTAAACTCAATTACACCTCTTCTTGTAGTCATGGTTGATGAAAAACCTCAATCTAGAGTTTGGAAACTTTTAGGTTCCATCTCCATCATATGTCATTTCATATATTGGATGGATCAACTCCATCATTTAAAATTCTTGTGTTCAATAAAAGGGAAAAAACTTAAATAAATGAATAGAAGTGATTTTTGGATCTATTTTAGGGTATAAAATAACTATACCTAAAAACCTCACCATAAATCACTACAAACATAAAAAAACTTTAGAATTGAATAACATAATTCAAGAATGCCCAATCCTCCCTCCAGGCTAATCCTCATTTCAGTTACTCATTGTCGAGTGTAAGAGGTCACTATGGAAGAGATGAGAAGAAGAGAATTATAGAAATAAAATGATCAAAATGAGAGGATAAAATAGTGAAGAAAACCTTGGGTGGAACACTATAATAAAACAAAATTAAGTTACAATAAATGAACAAGCTAAAAGCTATACTAGAAAATAAAAGAAAAGAAAAATAGAGAAAAATAGCAGTAGCTCGGTGTAATCGTCAAATCCCCATTCATGGTATAAACCCACTTTATTTATAGAGGTAGGAGTTCCTTTTATCTCATTCATATCATATATCTTTTATCTTGGTTTATCTCAAGTCAAAGGAAGAATAAGTATATTAAAATAGTTTCCATAAAAATTATGTTGAATTATGGAGCTTTATAAATTTCATTGTTGACTCATATTATATAGTGGGGGTAGAAAATTATACCATTACTATTCAATGTGGTATAAATATATTTTTTATAATTCATAATCTACATCTACAAACTCATGATAGCACACTCTTATCATTTTCATCTATCATTCCTCAACAGTAGATCACCGCGATAACACCGGTGATGGGAGCATGTTATCATTTTAGAAGGTCCTCATTATCTCACATATTGACATCATCCACAATGCGGTATGTACATGAAAAATATAGTCATATATATCTCTTTATCCTTAAAAATCATACAACTACCGTATCAATAACCTTAATTGAGCAGGTCTTGAATCCATAGAGGATACTCAAAGCGATTGTAGCACCGCTTGATAATACACCATGTAGTGAAAGTGGATAGTCATGGTAGAATGATTAGTAGCACTGCCACTGGTGTGTGGATATGGTACTAGTGGTAGTGGATCATCTGGTATCTTTAATGGTAGCTTGATTAGATAGTAGCAGCAAATGGTAGTACTGCTTATTCTAGGTGTCGGTAGCAACTCTAACTAGAGATATGCTCCCCTCACTGGTGATAAATACATAATGGTACTTTATTAAAATGGAATCATTGTTCCTTCCTTATGTGGTAGTTGTATGTAAATAAAATCAGCAATGATATCACAAAAATCATCGATTTCTTTCCTCCTCCTTTTATCCAGTCTTATAGTGGCTGTATGGGTCAATTACCCCTCAATGCATGGGCTCAATGTGTGTGAAAAGCACACATGATGGATCCTTAGCTCCTTAGTGGTGACTCCATGGAATGTGGGTGTGGCAGTAGTCCATTCAAACTTTATTGAGACCTCTAACCTTCACAGTGGCTGGAGGTTTCTCTAGTAGTATGAATGGCATTAGTCTTCTTTGAAAGGGAATTTTTCGAGGCCTTATAAGGCCCCAGATGTGAACAATGGTGGTTCACGGACTCGGTGGTGGTGTTTCAACTCAAGAATAATCTGTCCTATGGTAGAAATGGAATTAATGGTGAGATTTTAGATGGAGGTGGTGGCATCAAGTAGTGACAGAAGGCATCGAGAAATGTTAAAGCAAGGGTTGAGTTGGACTGAGGTGGGATGACACTATGTTTTATTATGTTCAATAGTACCCCACTGAGCATTATCCCATATCAAAAATGATGTTGTATGAAGTTATGATTTATAATGAACCACTTGGTATCAATAGATTAGAATAAAACAATGGCAATGGGCTCCCATAACACTTCACACACAATACATGTGATGGGTCTCTATGTGTCGCCGGCGCGGGCTGTGGCCCACATAATTTTCCATGGGCTCCTACCCATGGGTCTTATTACCACGTCACTATTGGGTGGGCTCTCCAAATGGGTTTCTAGGAGATACATCCCTTTGTGGGTTGTCTAAGTGGATGGTTTCTCCCTTGTTTAAGAGCTAACCCTCGTAGTAATATTTTTATTAAATAAAAAAAATGAAAATATTTAGAAAAAATTTAATAATAACAATAAATTGAAATAAAACATTAAAAACACACACATTAATTCATTTTAATTATTTGATTGAAATTTATCATATTTAAATAAATCATTTAATTAATTTAGAATATTTATTGAAAAATCATTCACATTTTTTATAATTTGTTTTAAAATATGCATGAAAAAATGCGTGATTCAAATACCCGCACAATTAAACAATTGTTTTCCTCATGAAAAAATCTAAAAAATGTATATAAGAGGAACAAAAGTTTACCAATATTTAAATATCAAATAAACAACACAAAATGATTATCTTGGTAAAACCAAAGGTTCATTTTTCACATTAAATATGAATTCAATTTCATAATTTTTCAAATAAACAATCACTTTAAGAATTTTACTTTTAGCCTTCTGAAAATGGTGTAAATTATCTTTTAATTGATTCATGTTTCTTATTTCATTATTATCATCCATTCCACTTAATGATATACCTATCTTTTAATCTTTCCCGCTCATCACTCATGATAAAAATTATTTAGATTTATGACCATATCATGAGAACATGCTCCATATCCATAGGCACATAAAAGAATTACATTATCCTATTTGTAAAGAAAAAATTTCATATGAAATCATGAGTACTTGCAATCATGGTTCTGATGACTCGAAGCATAATTTTGGTAGGAATTAATTTGAAAAACAATAATTTTCAGAGGGTAGTGTTATCTTTTAAGTTCAAAGCATGATATTAAAAGTAAAATTTTAATGAAGATCTCAACTTTAAGTGACAACTCCCAGTCCCAAATCTCAATGTAAATGTAATTATTACTGAAATCATAATTAATGAATTTATCCTCATTTAATGTTCTATACATTTTTACTTTTTTAAAAAAAATTATTATATATATTTTAAACTAATTTTCACATTTTTTACTTTTTCAAATGTTATCCATGGAAAAAAACTCAAATCCACCACCTAAGCACATATGATAAATATCATTGGTCTAGTAATTTTGATTTTTTATTCATCCAAGTCACAACTTATTAATTGTTTTCTTTTTTTTATAAGGTAATATAGTGAAGTATAATGTAAGAATCAAAATTCTTTCTCAATATCTACATTTTCACCGAGAGATTTTTTCCTTACAATGTATTGCAACTCCACCACAATTAATTACCTCCCCCACTAACATCAACATAAAAATATTATAAAAATAATAAGAGAATTGTAGGAATAGATAATAATGACTTAAAATATTTCTCATCCATAACAAGGTTATTCGTGACCTCTATTGGTTTAATTAGGATAAAAGTAAACGAAGGTATTGAGGAAAATTACATTCAATAAATATTCCTTAATCGTTTAATATGTGAATTTACACAATAATATATTAGTCAAGATTCAATGAAACATCTATTAGGTTTCATGTCTCAAGATCACTCGAGGAATATGTTCAAGATAAAATTAAAAATATTTATTGTAGAAAACCTCTTAGGAAAGAAAATTCTGACATAATAAAATCACTCAAGGGATGTAAAATAATAAAAAATAAATTCAAAAGAATTTTAAAATATCAATGTATGAAAAATGTGTAGGGAAAATTAATTTAATAGAATAAAATAATTACTTCAAATTATAATTTATTATTTTAATATCCATACATCACTATAATGATTCGATTCCCCATTTTCTGTATTTAATCTCATTAAGTCTAAAATATAAAACATGGAATTATAGGGTACCAAAGATACTATATTCCCCTAGATAAGTAATGTAAATGGTAAATTGAATGTGTGGGTATGTAATATTTATTTTAACACAACTAGTGGAATTTCGACCTCCAAAAAAACACTCAGAAAAAATTCAGTGTGTTTTGATAATAAAGAATGAAAGAATGAACACTATATTCTTAAGTAGATTCATTCCTCCTACTCCTTGGATGACATGGATATCATATTCCATCATATATGTCCAAAACTAATTAAATAAATTAATCATAAGGATTATGTTAACTAATCTAGAAAAGATAAGGGATTTGGGGATACTTCTTAAACTAATCCTAAGAATGAAATATGAAACCCTAGAAAGAATGTATAAATAAAGGTCATTATTTAATCCAAAAATAGATCCCTATATATTTAATTCCTCTAGAAGGTTTGTACTATCTATCATCCATAATTTATATGTGGGTAGAGATTGTTGGATTTGAACCACAATATGTACATTTTCCCAAATTTTAATTATTCTTTGTTGTTGAGGAATAATCCATGGAAATATTAAAAAAATACACTCCCTTAACAATTAGGTATATATTAAATGGAATAAGTAGGAATAAGTATGGATCACCCTCACTCTTTTTTAAACTTTTGAAACATCCTCTTGTATGTCCAATGCTTTCTCAATATGGTATGAATGAATTGCATGATAAAAACAAAATTTAGGAGGTAATTATTCTTTAATGTAATATAAACATGTAAAATAAATAAATAAAATTCTCCATTTAAATTTTAATTTCCACTAATTTGGTTTACTTGTGTTTAGAAATATGGATCTTTTCAAGGACTTACTCTAATGAATAAACAATTAGTACCAGAAGTTCTATGTGTTCCTATGTTGGTATGCGTCCTTCTTCATCTTCCTCGAAGATAAAACATGGATTCTCCAGTTCTGAATATTCAAAATATTGGGAGTTAAAACTCAATTTAGATAAAATAAAATCAAATGAATAGATTTTATGATAATATCATATCCCTTTCTAAGTTTTTCTTCATCCTTCTCCTCAGTGTTATGTTCCTCTAGAAGTTAGATTTTAGTGGATGGAGTTAGATATTTAGGATCTTATATCTTTCATTCAAATTCAACCAATTAAGTGGATTCCTACTCTTCCATGGATAGATACTAGTAGAGTTGGGTAAGATAATTTTCTTTGTAAGTAATAGGAGAACATTTTCTACCTTATTCTAGTTCTAGAAATTATCCAAATCTTGATGATCTCCCACACTTATATCAACTGAAAAATATTTCTCATTTAGAATTCACTCTAACTCATCATAGTCAGCTAGGATATGGATATTCAAATGGATGGGGTGTGGATTTTCCTCAATCCCAACATAAAACTTTTTGATTCCTTCATAAAATTTTGAAAATATAAAGGGAGACCCTTCATGGACCTCATACAGATGATAAAATTATGTAAAGTAATGGTAGAACGTGGTTATCTCTTGTTTTAGGGATTCAAAACCCGGATCGTGCTTATACACCCTCAGGACAACAATAAATTTTTTGAATGCCTACTTCCAACAATTTGATTTCCAAAATGATCTCACCTACCTAGAAAATAGAAACACTATACTCCATAGAAAAGGATGACTCAATAATTGGTTCTTGAACCTAAATAAAATAATTTAATGAATTAAAGTAATGATAATTTAAAAACATCATGAAAAAAGAACTATTTTATAAAATAAATAATGAACTATATTATTTGTGGATAAATCAAAAGATAATAAAACTAGTTATTTGATAACCATCATTTGTGCCATGTATTGACACACACCTATCATGTGGTGTGGAAAAAGATTTTATTTCAAATTTCCTAGTTCAACACAATGGCTGACCAAAGTCATCTCACTTAAGGAACTTCACATTTTATCCACCGAAATATTATTCTCAACCAAAGATATATCTATTTTATTTTCTAAAAGTGTGATAAATTATAAGCATAACATTAAATGAAAACAAAATGGAGTTAGGGATGAAAGAACTTTGACTCTTAGGGTTTTGATATAGGTTCCTCTCATTAATCATGATAGTTGGTAAAATTTATTTTGATTTCCAAATTATAAATCTCATTATTGGATTATTATCCTTTTATTTATTTGTTTTATAATCTTTAATGCATAAGAAAAATCAATTACCAATATTATAAAAATCAATTTTGATGATACATCTCAATCGATAGTGTGGAATCTATTAGAACACATATCTATCATATGTTGTCTCATTTACCATATGACTTAACTCCATCATTCAAAAATATTGTTTTCAATATAAGTAAGGTAAAATATTTAAATAAATGATTATGATATAGTTTAGGATCTAGGTCATGGTGGAAAATATCCAAATCTATACACTTCACCCTAGTTCCCCAAAAACATAATCAAAACAAAATAATCAAAGAATGGAATTTAAGAATGCCCAATCCTCTCTTGAGGCCAGGCCTCAAGTTATTCACTCTTTGTCAAGTGAAATAGATAACAATAATAGAAATTAGAAGAAGATAATGGGAGAAAGAAATTAATAAGAATGATAGAATTAAACAATGAAGAAAACATAGGGTGTTACACTATTAAAAAATTAAGTTACAATAATTGAAAAATCTAAAAGCCACGATAGATAATAAATGAAATGAAAACATATCAAAGTTGTATCATATTAGTGCAATACTATAATCCCATTTCAAGGAATAATTTTACATCTATTTAATGTTTAATGAGTCCCTTATATCCCATTCAAATCATATCTCTCATATCATGGTTTATCATGGGTTAAAATGTTGATATATCTATTAAAATATTTTCCATAATAAATCAACTAAATTATCTTGTGTTTCCAAATTTTGACATTGACTCGAATTCTATTGTGAAGATACAAACATCTAGAATTACTATTAATTTTGGTAGTACTCCCTATTATACTATTCAGAATCTACTACTAAACTCTCACGATATAACCCTCACGGTAGCATGATCTACATTTCCTCAATGGTAGATCATCACGATAACACCTATGATGGTATCATTTTATTAGTGAGGTGGCTCCTCTTTATCTAACATATTGACACCCTATACAAAGAAATATATATATATATATATATATATGAACACATTTTCTGTAGCTCTACCTCCATCCTTAAAAATCACACCACTTCCATGTCAATATTCTCTATGATGTGGGCCTTTAATCCAAGGCAGAACCTCAAAGTGACTATAGTATTTCCTAATAATGATCCAAGAAGTTATGGTGGATAACCGAAGTAGTATAACCGATAGTACCTCTAGTAGTGTATCATTACAGTATTAGTGTAATTGAATCATCTGGTAGTTCGAATGGTAGCTCGACCAAATGATAATAGTGAATGAAATCTCTACTCCATCCAAATTGCAATATAACCTTTAATGGTAGATTTTTTGTCCTTTGTGATGTTATATTTATGATATCATAATGTATTAATAATAGAATTTTTCCTTCATTCAGTGATGGTTGTACAAAAATGGAAACACCAACACTAGAAAACAACTCAGTTGTTTCTTTCCTCCACCTTACATCAATCCTTCACAGTTGTTATATGGGTTGATCTCTACTCAATGCATGGGCTTGGTGAACATGACATGTAACCACTATTCTTATTTCAATCCTCGGTGGTGACTCCATGGAAAATGGATATGGAAGTAGTGCATTCATCATCTATCAAGCCCTTACCCCTTCATAGTCGTCCGAAGGAGATTTACTAAAAATCAAGGAACCATTATTCTTTGAAATGTTACTTGTCCAAATTATATAAGGTCTCAAATGTGATCTATAATCATTTAGGGCCTCAAGAGTGGTGTTTTGTCTTGGAAAATATCTCTCTATTTGTAGACATGGAATCTCTAGTGATATTTTAGATTACGGTGTTGTCAAGCTGTAGTCGTAGGCATCTAGAATGGTCTGAGTGGGGGTGGAGTGGGACTAAAGAGTGATGGAACTATTTTTAACTAAGATGAACAGTACCCCATGGATCATCATCCCACATTACAAATTTGTTTTGATTTGGTGCTCATTATAAATGAAACACATGGATTTAGTAGATCAATAGCCTACCATGAGGATGAGATCATGTAACACTCCACACACGATATATGGTTCGTGCCTACAAGTGAATCCCATGTGGGTTTAGACAACCCTCTACCTCAGGGGATCCTCCTCATAGGCTTGATAACCACCTCACTACTGGGGTTTCTCTCCTAAGGGTTTTTAGGTCGATTGGTCCCTTGTTGTCTTTCTAAGTGGATGGTGTCTCCCTTGATTGAGGGTTCACCAAGCTAGCAATAATTATTACCAAATAAACGTATGAATACATTTAGAAAATTTTCTATAACAACTATTAATTGAAATAATACAAAAAAACACACATATTAATTAATTGTAATTATTTATTTAAAATTTCTCATATTTTAGAAAATCATTTAATTACATGGGAATATTCATTAGGAAATTATTAAAAAATTGTTAAAATATGATTAAAAATATTCTCAAAAAATGAGGGAATCGATGTTTTGAATCTAAAATAAATTATTTTATTCCTCCCTTAAGTAGAGAAATTTCACCATCTTTAGATCAATTGAAATTCCATGTTCTAAAACCACATGTCCCATGAACATAAATTCTCAAATCCAAAAATCTAATTTTGATAATTTCACATGAACATAAAGCTATATCATAATTTACAAAATGGGTTTTAGGTAATAGCCATGCTCCACTTTATTTATCAATTAATTTAGAATGTTTTCCATGAATACCATTCCAAATAAATCTATGTACCAGTTAAAAATTAGATTCATCGGGACCATGAAAATAGAAGGAGAGTTAGGCAAGCTAAATAACAATATAATATATTAAATGTTTCCATACCTACTCTTGAAGGTTGACTTTGGGATATCCAACTCCATAAATATGAGTTAATGATAAATCCACCAATGTTTTATTTTTGAGAACTACTTTCTCACATTAAGTGGTCAAACTAGTCATCGATATGTGGAAAATATATTTATTCTTAATTATAACATGGTAAAGATTCATATAATTGAAGCAAAAATGAATATTATCTGCAACATTTTTTAGAAAAAAAAACTTGGTCGACACCGAAGGTGATACACTAGGATAAATAAGTACATTAGATTCCAAAATCATTAAATTAAATATTCAATTCCTCCAATTTCACTAGAACCATATGGTATGAAGAAATCAATATTGACTTTGTTCCTAGTTTTAAATCAAATAAAAAATTGACTTCTCTATCTGGAGGTAGACTAGAGAAATCAACTCAAAACTCATTATGAAATTCCATAACAAAAAAAAGAAATCACAACCCATAGGTTTATCCCCATGTTCAACAATAATAAAGGTAATAAATATTCCATGTCATATTAATATAGGTCATGTTCGACTAGATCTCAAATCACATTACCCCCATAAACATCTGATAGTTCCTATTGGATGTCATAAAGAACACCCCCCCCCCCCCGATGATGGAAATCAATATTTGGTTTATAGAAAATTAACCAATCCATCTTGAGGAAAACATCAAAGTGAAAAATACTAGAGAAATATGGTTTTGAAGTATTTCGACTCTAAACCATGATTTTTTTTCAAAAATATGAGGCAGAACATTTCACATTGATAGAATATGTAGTTTCCAAGAAGTTAGAAATATACTCAATATTCTCCAAATATTTCTATTCATCTTGAGAATCATTTGTTTCTTGGAAGAATAGTGGTATCTAATAATGAAACAATTGGGGTCAATATTTAACTCTTTCAACCCCTAGTAACACCTCCCAATCTCTAATTGGGGTGAAGACAACACCCCGGTATATATAATGAACAACTCATAACATCACTTCAATAACATTTTGATCAAATAGAGGCTATACTTGAATAAAATTACTCAAATAACCCTCATGAGGAACATTAGGAATACTTATAATGGTCATGTTATTAAATAAAATAATTAATATCGACCATTACATATGTGTCAAATATTATTTTTACCCAAGAGAGCATAAGAAACAACTAAGATAAGATGAAGACACAATACCAGAGGTACTTCCCAATCTCATTTTGTAACATAAGGCCTATTAAAATGAGAACTAGCCAAACAGTCATTCGTAAGACACCACTGAAGTCTTTTCAATACTATCTCTTATCTAACAAAACATCCCATGACACAAATACCAAGGGAAAAAACATCCCTCTATTATAAATTTTCCCTGATCCACCCTAGGGAATCCTTACAACAGACTACGGAGTTGGCCCGTGAAAAGGCCTGAAGGGAACTCTCAATCCCCATTGGCTGGAGAAAAATTCATATACACAAAAAAATACCTTTGGGAATGATTACCCCCCCAATAACTGAAACAAACACAGATTCAAATATTTAAAAGGAAAAAACATTCCATTTCAAATTTATAAAGGAGAATTCTAAGAGTACAAGGAAAATACATGTGGAAAACCAAAATAGGTAAACCTAAGTAGATGAGACCAATAAAAACCCATCTCCATGTAATATGATGGAAAACATTCATCTATGTCACCATTGAACTCCATTGAACTCTTACACCCTAATAACATAGCGACCCACTACTATCATGTGGTACCTTGACATTACGTATTCTATAAAAAAAAGATCTACATTGTAGTATCCTTATATTTTATATTATTTTTCTCATTAAATAATTTTATTTCTTTTATTGCTTAGGTTACATACCACACTAAGTTTAAGAAAATCGGGATATACTATTAAAATATTATTATTTAATGTGATAGTTATTTCCTAGCCATTTGATTGGAGGATATTAATTGAAAAAAATACATTATAAAAAATATATGGTTACATAGGTAGAGAATTAAATCAATAGTTATTTATTATTTAAGAAAAAAAAATTTGAAAGTAAAAAAATTATTTTCCTAAAGAAACTATTTTCTTAATAAATTAAATTAATCAATATCGATGTATTATTTTAATGAAATATATATATTATATATTCAATAAAAGGTTTTTATATTCATTTAATATTTTTTCTAATCATGGGATAATAATAAACCAATATTAATTGTTAAAAATAATCCTTCTAAAAAGCAGTTTGGCACGATTATTTTTTTAATTTCTTCCACTTCTAAAAATTGGATCATTAAAATTGGATTTCTTATTTGAATATTAATGTTCAGGTTTCTCAAATTTACCACTTTTATTTTTTCTCATTATGAATAGTAACAATAGTAATGTTTATCACCTTAGTAATGAGTAAATCTGGTTAATCTTAGTTAAAACTATGGTAAAATCCCATCATTTTTCAACCCAATTCTTATTGGATGAATATAATTCTATAATTATAATCATGTGATTTATATTTATTTGTTTAATCAATAAATTTCGATGAAAATGACCTATATAATATTTAAATAAAATACAATTACAAAATTCAACTCTCTATGTTTTTTAAATATCTTATGTTTTCACATATGGGAAAAACTAGTTATAAATGAATCTACATATCAATTTTTTAAATAATGTAATTATATTATTTATTGTAATTTATTTATAATTTTTATTGATTAAATAATTACATTAAATTATTTTTTATTCCAATATAATATTTTTTCATAAAATATGAAAATAAAATAAATGATTTTGAAAATAATAAAATTAACATATTTTGAGAGTGTCATAGTGTTCCATGAACAGTTAAGATAAATATAAATTATTAGTGACTTTTATAAGTTTTATGTTATTATTGAAAGTTTTTATTTACATATTTTACATCAAATTAAATGATGTGTAAAAATTGATATTAATCATATTTTGTCAATATAATAACTTATTAAATTATTTGAAAAAAAACTATTGAAAGAAACCAATATAGATAAAAGTGGTATAAAATTTCATATATTTGTCAATTATGATCCAATTATCACATTATACATAAAATTATTACCCTTTAATATAGAAAAATATGTTACAACTGTTAATTTTAAAATAGGTTAACTAAGGTGTTAAACCGAAAGTTTAGTGTTAAAACATGGCTTAAACCTACCTAAATTTTATTAGTTGATACTACTGAAACCCCATTATATATTAAATTATAATCCCAATCATTTTGGAGTCATTTGGTCTAAATAATGACTTTATTATATTTAAATCATTTGATAAATCCATAGAGTGCCCCTTCCCTCAATTATAACAGGTCACCCCTCCTTTGTATTATACACACCACCTTGAGATTTCTACCTCAAACATCACTGCAAAAATAAATTCTAAAGTTCCCTAACCACATTTTATTGTTACTCTTATGACCAAAATATCGTCCCTTGGATTCTTAATAGGATATCTAATCAAAAAAGATGTAATCAACTTAACCCAATCACTTTCTTTTTTTACTTCATCATTTCTTCTACTAATTCTATTGTATTTATTATAAAATAATTAATTAATTGTCCTAAATATAATAAAATATTATTATAATTATGTAATCTCCATTATCCACCCTCTTTCCCATTAAATGGAGGGCGAAAGTATCTCTTGTTCATAGGTAAGGCTTACGGTTTCCATGTCGCAATACTATTCATTTTCCAACACCACATTTAATGGACGGTTATTATGAGGGTTTTGATGATTATATATGATAATTATGATATAAATTTACTTATTTTATTATAATATCACATCTACCATATTACCTTTCAATCCATCTAAAAATAATAATGTCACTCATTCATACGTGTACATTATTACCTCCACAGTGTAATGTGATTAGTTTTTCATTTTCACATTATATGTATGGTAATAATGGAATTAATAATGAATATATATGATTTATATGATATAAAAATGTTTCATTAATGGTTAATTATTTTTTAACTTCTATTATTTCATTTACCAAAATGTGAAAACAATTTTCATGTGTACGTACGACCTACCGTCTCCATAAACTGTATAATTTTTTTATACCTCTATCTATTATGAATGATTATAAATATTCATATAATGGATATATATGATATTATAAGTAAGTAAATAATTATTATATATAATTCAAAAAAAATTAAATTTATTATACAAGAGGTTAGAGTTCTTTATTAGTAAGTGGAACTCAATTTAGAGATTTTTCATCTCACTTTTACTTCGGTGGGAAACATTCTATATTCACAACTTTCTTCCATTATGTGGTGTATATACTACCCAGAAATCTATTTTCATATTCTTATTATGAAATTTATTAGTATTTAAATATACATCATAGTTTTATTTTTTATGGGGCTTACAATTCAAAAGTTACCAAAGTGGTAAAGGTTTTTATTTTACAGTCTCATTGATTAATCATGATTATTTATTATTAAGTTTGATTGATTAAATAATATTTTATACCTCTCAAGAAAAACATAAATTTTATTATCATTTGTTTATTTATAGGGAATATATTTTTAACATTACATTGTATCTCGTTAAGTATCCAATATACTAAAATAATGTTTTTAACAAAAATCATCTTTATTAAACTCTTATATCAAAGAATCATTTTCTCCCATTTCTAGGTTTTCTAAAAATGTTTTAAAGAAGGTTTTTACAATTCTCATATAATTTTTTAATGTAATTTTACCCATGTTTTAATTTTTTTTTAAAAGTAAAAATGAATCTTCTTGAGAATTTAAAAATGAGGTACTTTTGGAAATTTTTTATAAAAATGTTAAAGTAATGTTTTCTTTTAAAATATATTGAATAAATAGAATTTCCCACCATTATGATAACTCGTATTTTTTATGATTCCATTACCTTCATTCAATATTTTTCTATAATAAAATGTTTTTAGTTAATATTGTAGAAATTTTTATATTTTAAATAAGTGAGTTCAAACATAAAAAGTTATTTTTCCCAGGGAATGTTCCAAATAATATTTTAAATACATTTTTTTTAAGATGACATCCCCTGATGTCATATAAGATTTACTAGGGATATGATCCAATTGTAAGATAATTTTTCCTTCCCTAGATGTTTTATTCTTATGATGACAAGAATATTATAAAACCCATTCCTTTTACGGGGGTTATGATATGATGGATTGAGGAAATGTTTATTAAACATTTTTATTTTCAATGGGTTATTATATAATGAAATGTATATGAAATATAATTACTTTCCAAGGGTTATGATGAGATGAAATTTTTATGAAACACATTTCTTTTAATTAGTTCTAATATGATGCCAATTTTATGATCATATGGAATACATATGTATTATTTTCATTATGTGATGGGTGGGCCTATAAAATTATAGCCCTCTAATGAATTAGGTAATGATTGATATCTCATAAGATAAAAGGTAATGGAATGGGGAGTGAACCCATTTCAGTAAGAGATTTCTTACACTATGATAGTCTTGGAGGTGAACCTTAACTACTACGATGATTTTGGTTGTGAACTCAACACACGATGAAAGTTTTGAGAGTGAACCTTGACTAATATGACTGTTCGGGGAGTTAACCCAATCTAATATGGTAGTATTATAACTGAACCTAGACTACTAAAATTATTTGGGGAGTGAACACAATCAACTATGATAGTGGTTGGAGTGAACCATGACTACTAAAATTGTTTGGGGAGTGAAACCAATCCACTATGGTAATCCTAGATGTGAATCCTTTTTTAATAATGAAATGATATTTATGATAATGATTATTGCAAAAATATTATCATTATTCCTATGTTATGATCTGATGGCTTATGTTCATTGATTCCTTTATTATTAAGGTCTTATAAACTTCAATGATTTAAGTTATGACTTATTACTATGATCTATGTCGAAATGGGTATAATTTTAAAATGTAATACTCTTAATCATATGCCATTATACTCTTGTTTTGTTTATGTTATGATTGATATCTCCCTTTTTTACCCTTTCTGGAGATGTTGAGGGCTGATAGAGCTAAGGAATTACTACACTAAGATAATGTGTCCCTATTAGTTATGGATAATTCATCTTCTCTTACTATGATTGAACATTTGGAACCTTCCTTCGTTACTGTTTAGCTTTTATAGTGAGATGCTTTGAGTATGGTCTCAGGTATTCCATATGTTCATAGGTAAATGTTCCTTGTTGGATTATGGTCTCATGAATTTTAAAATAAACCCTCATCACTGTGTGAAATTTAAGGGAAAATGACAGTAAATGGCATAGTGGTTAACCAAAAATGTAGGGTATAATTTCATTCAGTGGTAGAAAATATCATCTAGAGGGATCAAGATATAGTATTTCCACCCAGAGTATCTGCACTTGTTGTTCCCTGATATTTCGTCAGTGGGGAAAGCTATGTCACATAAAGCCTCTGTGTGACCAAGGTCAGGTTTAGTGATGAGATTATGGAAGAATGGAGTATATTAAAAAAATTTCTTGGTCCTTTATATATGTTTTTAGTTGAATAGTATCGGCACCATCTCTACCTTCTGAATAAGGATCGAAAACTTTGTGCTAGGTAGGGATCTGGAATATTATTGGTCAAAAAATTCGAGGGGGAGGGTGTGGTTGAGGAGTATAGACTTAATACACATAGTTAAGACTAATTATACCCACATTGTGTAGTCAAGTAGTAGCTTAGGGTAATAGATTTGTCTATATATATCTGTTATAGCCTATGCCTGAGGAGCAGGGTGTCGGGTCATCTATCGTATAAGGTACAGTCTCAGTAGACTCTACTTTAGTGTATACCCTTTTTGATACAGTAACTTCACATTCCTTTATCTCGATGAATATCATGTAAATACATTAACTTTAGATTCATTAATTCTTTTTCCTTATTAAACTCAACACTCCATTAATAATTTGATCTAAAAGTGTATGGAAGTGCAAGGACTGAATCCTTGAGGTAAGAAGTTATCAATTTTTATAGTAACTCTTAATCCTTATGATGAAAATATTTGATATCATCCTTGGTATGGAATGGTTTTTTATCATTCCTATGATGATTTTTATCACTCGAGGGTGTTTTTTACATCACCAAATGTTGGGACCAAATTTTCAAGAAGTTGTTTTTGGATGCTGGATGAATTTTGTGATACAAGTATTATCTATATTTTCAAGGAAGATAAATCAATTAACACTATAATTATTTTTTGATCGGATGATAAGAACATAATGATTCATCGTTGTCATATAATCATATAAAAATTTCTTAAGAAAGTTTCTCTATTTATATTTTTTTATGATAGATATATTTTGAAAGAAAAGTTTTTCAATGGACTCACCTTGGTTTTAAAATGAATGTTTAAATTATAATTAGGAAAAGTATCAGAGTTTCGATGGATCTAATGTGAATCTGAAGATGATTTAACAATATTTTATTTCCCATAAATCTTAATTTTTTGGAAAACATTTAATTCTATCCATATTAAGGAAAGGGGATAAAAGGTTTTTCAAAATAGTTTGTGGTTTGGTTGGAAAGAAAAGTGAAGCTGGATTTATAGGAATTTCTAAAACTTTAAAAATTAAGTTATATGATTCTATTATGATCTTAATTGTACTAAAAATAATTAATAATACATGATAGAGGAAGGATTGTGTGATATAAGAAAGTCTTTTAAGTCAATGTTTTCTTTTATGAGTTAATCAATGCGAGATTACCTGATGAAGTATTGTTTGAAGGATGGAATGTTTTTTTAATATCAGAAGATAAAGATGATTATTTATTAGACTAATAATCCAGAAGACATAAATATTTATAAAAATAATTTGTTCAATGTCGGAATTCGTTTTGTACCATAATCAAAACCATAAATAAGTTTATGAATGATATGTTTTTTTACTGTTCTATCAGATGGGTGTGTCACAAATCTATCGAAGGAAGAATTTTTTTAGTGGAGTTTGTTAGGACCAATAAATAAGAAAATAATTGGAAGTGTTTTAGACCAGTAAAATAGATGATGTTCAATAATTTATTCATCCATTTTCATAAAATAAATTTTTATTATTTAAAATTGGGTAATGAATTAAAGAATAACTCTGATAATCTTCCAATTGGGTCAGGAGTCATCAGATCTGAAGTTTAGTTGACTCATCCGATAGGAGGTGAAACTAATCCATCTGAGTGATGAACAGAAAAATCAATAATATGTAGGTTGATTCAGATAACTTCATTAGACACAAGATCATTAGACCAAGGAAAATAATAAAAGAGTAATTGGTTGAACAATTTCATGGAATTATTTTTTAAAGGCGGGTTTTAAGCTATTTTTTGAGTGATTTGAAGAAGTAATAATATATTTAGAAGCTTTTACTACGTTTATAGAATAATGGATTAAATTCTTTATATTTAAAATCATTCATCAAAATAAGAAGTCTTTGGTTTTTATATATTATTAAGTTGTTCAATAAAATCATAGTGACCATATGTCTTCATCTTAATGAAGAAATATGAATGAAAATCGTAATCATATAGAAGAATTGTCAAAAATACTAAAGTGGATGAATATTAGAGAATATTCAAGATGTTTTGAGAAGAATAAATAAGATTAAATTAGTGAAAAAGATTTCAAATATATAGCTGAAATTATGGGGAAATTAAATATTCTGGAAATTAGATTAAGTAGGAAAAAATTTCTAATTCCCGCCTATTACACTTTTGACACACCAATAAATGGAATGGATTACATTGTAATTTATAATGGATTAGAGAACTGTTCATTTGTGGATGAAGAGAGAAAAATTATAAAGTTTTGGGGAGAACAAGTTTTGGGATAGAGAATTCCTGGAGAAGTTTTCCGAATATAAGTGGAAGGCAGATAATCACATTTATGGGTTATAATATCTAAATGGGTCATCGGAAAATGAAATAACATTGAAATTTTGGAACTAAGGTAGAGGTATTTCATAATTATTTCATTAGTATATTTTTAGGCTTATATTTCTAGATTGGGAAATAGGACTGAGGAATAAAACTAGGACATCAAACCGAGTTTAATTATAAAGTCTATAGAAGTCTGTACCTTCTACAGGGTAGGAATGTAAAGAATTTTTTTGAAGGTTCTCAAAATTTAAAGATGATAAATAAGAACAGTAACATTTTTGGAACTAAATATTAAATGTTTCCTGACTTATTACATAAACATGTATTACATCATTCAGTACTAGAAGAAGCACATTCATAGTTGTATGGACTATAGTGCCACAGAAGTGTAAGGGTATATCCAAATTGTTGCATCCACACAAAATGATTGTTTTAACGTAGATTTTGTGTTATTAAATTATTTCCAAACCATGTTAAGGATTTAGATACTCTTGTTTAGTAGAGAACCTTATGAATATTTATTTTCCGATGGATGTGTGATTGTTTTGTTTTTAGCAATGTGATAATTCATTAATAGGAATCAGAGATTATTTCAAAAGAAAGGAAATATAAAATAAAAATATATCGCCAATTCTACCCCTTCCCTATTTAGTGATTCATTGTTCCTAATTTGGGAATATATATTTTTATTAGAGCAATGGTTCCCTTTATTTACTCTTTATTGATGTTTTGGAAAAACAATTGTCATGGAAAATCTAAATTTCATGAATAGTAAGAGGATTCATGTTTTTAATGGGATGAACTATAATATCTAGAAATATTGAATGTTTTCTTATATTATGCCTATGGGGTATGATGTTCTAGATGTAACTATAGATGGATTTCCTCCTATTGAATATAAAAGTTTCTCTCACGTTTTATAAGAAGAATCTTGATAATTATGGAAGATCTAAGAATTCATTACTCTCATCACTTATTGATAGTAATTTTCTAAGAGTGAAAGGATTTTCTACTACCAAATTTATCTGGGAAAAGTTGAAAAATATTTATGAAGGAAATACAAAGGTGAATGATTTTAGGTTATAAATCTAGAGGGTGAAGTATGAAAATCTCAATATTGGTGGGTATGAATCTTTTTGTGATATCTATACAAGGGTGAATGATATAGTTAGCTCCATCAAATGTCATGGTGAGAAGTCAAAAGAGTCAACTATTGTTGAAAATATGTTACAGATTCTTCTTGATAAGTTTAATTCCAAAATTTCAAATTTGGAGGATAGGGATCCTAAAACTCTATCCCTTGATGATCATCATAATACTCTCATTACATATTAAATGAGAAGGGGTATGTTTTCAAGGGAAAAAATTGATCATGAAATTTATTTCAAGGAATCTAATCAAGGAATGTATAATAACATGCTTGAAGAAGACGATGAAGAAGGTAGTGATTCTTAATATGAGGATTAGGTATGTAACAATATTGAAGCATTCTAATACATGATTTCTAAAAAAATTGAATAGGGGTATATGAAATTACAAAGGGAAACTTCCCTTAAAATGGTTTGAATGTGAATCTATCGGGTACATTGCTACAAATTGGCCAAAAAAATAATGAATACAATAATGATGAAGATGATAGAAGTCAGATAAGATCATTGGTAAAACATGGTGATAAGGAGAAATTTTATTTCAAATGGAAAGATATAAAATTCTCCAAATCCAAAAGGAGAATTTTTTTTTTCTAAATATTATTAAGAAGAACAAATTGATGTTGGATCCAAAATTATACTGAGAATTATAGAGAAAATATATTCATTGAAAAAGGTGACAATGAAGAGTTAGGAATTAGTAGTTATGAAGAAGATGATAATATATTATAATATCATCAGAAATAAGAATTGAAAGAATGTATGAGAAATATTGGGATGATTGAGAAAGAAACCAATAAAATGAAAATGAAAGTTATTCAATAAATAAACAAGATTTTTTTTTGGATGAGAATGTTAAGATTATGTAAGAGATTGATAACTTGAAGAAATATATTGATGAATAAAATAATCGGAATGAACATATAGATGTTAAACTGAAATAAATAAAGAAAAATAATTGGAACTTGTTTAACAAAAAAATATAAAGCAAAGAAGAGGGATAATAGTTACAATAACTCCATCTCAAACATTGGTGAATTTTATAGAAATAATTAACCAAAAAGGACTCAAAATTTACCCATGAATGTTATGAACAATGTTTAAATTTTTTCTAATAATTAGAATGCTAGGAAAGTTATGTACATGGCCAAAATAAATAAACAGGAGATGTAAAAAAGTTTCTAAAATATTATGAGTCAATAGAAGTTCCTACACTTTTTGGTTATGATAAGTCTAAAAAATATATTTTAAGAAGAAGGTTCTAATTGAGAACATAATATTTTGGACTAAACAAAGTCTATATGTTAAAGAAAATATGGTTTTTTAGAAACATGCTCACAACTCCAAACAGTATAAAAGATACTGAGGTAAATATTACTTCTATTGATATTGTTGGTATTGTGGTGGATTTAGGAAAATAGAAAATATTTTTTAGTTTAATCAACAAAATTAAAATTATTCCAAAAATAATAGAATGAAAAATTTTATGGGGATTCAATCCTCTTAATGTAATAATTCTATGAAAGAGGTTTTAAATAAACCTAAGAAGGTTTATATGAATGATGAAAATAGATTCCAACCATTAGAACCTATTTTTAATGATTTGAACAACCTAGACATCTTCCAAATGGATGTCTTGTTTTGTTACCAGTAGAACAAAAGTTTTATAATAACACTCAGAAGTCATATGTGAATAAAAATAGAGAGAAATAAAAAGAAATTGTTGTAGAAACCACTCTAAAATATACAAAAGGAGAATTAACCTATTTATTGGTTAGTAGGATTTCATCTCATGTTATAGGACATTTAAGATTGTTTAAGAATGTAAAATACTTCAAATAATGAACAGTTACATTTTGAAATGTTGAATCCCTCAAAATAAAAGGTGTTGGATCTACTATTTCGATGGATAGACATTTAAGGTCCAAGAAGTCTTTTTTTGTTGATTGGATGAAACAAAACTTTCTAAGTGTTTCAACACATTTTGATAAAGTAAACAAAGTTATATTTTGAAAATATGGGTTTATTGTAAAAAGAGAGGAAGATGGAAAAATAGTAATAAGAGGCAAACGTATTCAATGTACTTGAGGTTAAAAACTCTTGTTACATAATTATGATATAAGATAATAATTTATAGGATAAAACTATGGGAATAATGTGCTAGAGAAACATGATATAGTTATCAAAGAGAGACAGTGTCCGTGGAATTCTAGATATTTCAATAAGAAGATGTTGATATAGCATAATTTTTTAAAAATGAATTATTAAAACTCTATGCATACAAAAGTCTATTTCTTTAAATGTCCCTCCAAACATATTCATTCAGATATATATGGCCCAATAATAAAACAATTAACGCACATGGATATATACTTCATCAATCTGATTTATTAAATTTCTTTCATTACATTAGTTCTGTATATGAAACACAAGTTAGATGTTATGAAAATGATTAGAATATTAATGTGAAAATCTGGGAAGGAATGTGAGTATTCATTGAAGATTTTGAGAATAGAAAATGGTGGGGATTACAAAAAATTATATATTAAAATTTATCTAGAGAATCATGGAATTAAGAATGATTTCAGTACACCATACACCCCTAAAAATATGGTATTTCTAAATGAAAACATAGAAACCTAGTTAAAATGGGATAAAATATCTTACTTTAACATGGTCTTTATCATTACTTTTGGAGGTCATCCATGATCAATTTTTTTTATATTCAAAATTGATATTTCTATAGGCTATGTTCATATTTGGATCTATATGAAATGTTTTATAACAAAACTGCATGTTTTAAACATTTAAATGTTTTTTTGGAGTCCATGTATCATAAAGTATCAAGTGGAAGATCAAAATATAATTGGTGGTCTACATCAAAAGTTTCAAACAAGAATAAAATCAAAATCTATTACACATAATTATTTATATATAAAAGTGGAGCTAAAATATGTGTATGAAGAATTAGATCATCCAGAATGGGTTCAGGATATGATTGAAGAGTTGGATAAAATCAAAAATAATGATACATGGCAACTCATACATAAGGAAAATAAAAAAAATTTATTAATACAAATTTTTTGTCATATAACAAGTTAAATAAATATTGTAAAGTGAAAATAAAAAATCAAGGTTATTATTCTTATTTTACTCATAGAATTAAGGCAATGATTTTTATGATATTTTTGATCTAGTGGGAGGGTTAGAAACAATTAAACTCTTTCTTGATCATACAATGCAATTAAGTTACAAAAAAATTCATATGAAAGTGAAATTATAATTTTTTAATGGTTATATTAATGGGGAATTTTATATTGAACAACTATGTGGATTTATTATTTGGAAGGATGAATGTTATGTCTGTAAATTAAATAAATCCTTGTATGGGGTAAAAGGATGTCTGAAAAAATGGTATTCCAATTTGGATACCTACTTAAGAAATATTAATTTTGGGAAAGGAAGGGTTGATAGTATTGTTTACATCAAATATAGTTAGTAATTTTCACTCATTGTAATTGTTTTTGTTGATGAAATTATCATTACTGGGAGTGCTGAAAGAAATTTTGAAATATTGTTTGAAGTGATGAAAAGTCTATTTGGGATGTCCATGATGGGTAAAATGAAGTACTTTATTATCATAAAAATATCACAAAAGAAGAAACCCATATTTCCTTCAAATGTAATATATGATGAAGAACAACTTAAGACATTTGGAATAAAAATTTCAAAACTAGTTTCCAGACTAATTTATATGGGAACCAAGTAAACTAAATATGGATAAGACAAGAAAATCTACATAAATAGTTCCAAAAGCTAATTAGAAGTTTTTTTATTTGACTACCTCAAAACCAAACATTTATTATATTGTTACCTTATGTGAAAGATATCGGAGTGCTATAAAAAATTACATCTATTGTTAAGAAAAAGATTTATTAAATATAAAAAAGACACAACAGATTTCATAATCAGGTATGATAGCTTAAAAGTTATTGACTTGTTTGGGCATTCAAATGCTTATTATGTAGGAATTTTTATTGAAAAACGATCCACATTTGGTGAATTTTTCTTTTTGGGAAAATTTTATGTTAGTTGGAATGAAAATAAAAAAAATCTATAAATATTAGAATGGTTTAACCTGAGTATGTTTCTGCCACCCATGCTGCTACACAACTTATATTGAAAATAATTAGTTGGAAGACGTACTTGTTGAATGAAGTTACCCTTTATCTTGTGTTTTAATAATCAGATTTCCAATAACCATGCAATAAATTTGGTACAAAATTATCATTAAAAACATATCTATATTAAATATTACTTCATCATAGATCATGATGAAAATAATGAACTCATACTGGAGTATGTTTTTATAATATTACAAGTTGCAAACATATTTACAAAACCATTACTAAATGAATCATTTTTTAAACTAAGGATGAACATGGATGTTTAACCTATTTCCCACCAAGGGTGAGGAATGTGTTTCTATCCCCTATATAATATAGTCATTGGATATTTTTTTCAAAGGTTGTATTTTTTTCATAAATTTATACATTTATATGTGCTAAACCTTTTATGGAATCTTGTATGTAGTGGGATTTATGGGTATACTGTGAACTCAGAATGTAAGTTTTTGAAAAATTCAAGTACTTTTTGGAGTGGTTATAGGAAACTTGTTTTTACAGGAATTTTGAATAATTAAATCAATATATAAAAGAATAAATGGAGGATTGTTGGAAAGATGAAGAAGTTTCATGAGTCACTACTTTTAGACATTATGTTTTTGTATTCAATTATTCTTGTTTCTTAGAATGAGATAGCTCGTATAGGATTAGAATTGTTGATAAGTAATCCATTTCATGATTTTATAAACTTTGGTGATTTATGAACCTTGGTTGACAAAAAATTCCAAAGGGGGAGATAGTTGGGACGAAAATGAAAATATGTTTTTTTGGAAGCTAAAATTAGTTTTTACTCTATGTATTTTCATTTTATTCAAATGAAAGAAACATATTCACTTTGTAACCGCAAGAAATGGATTATTTATCAATAATTTTAATCCTATGTGAGGAAACTCATTATAATAAAACAGAATCATTGAAAGAAAACCCATGATGTAGAAAAGTAGTGACTCATGAAGGATCTTTAACATTATAAATTTACTTCACTTCTTGCTTTATATCTTTCTTCACTTCTTCCATATTCCTATAGACACAAGTTTCCTACAACCACTCCAAAAAATGTTTAGAATATTTCACATACTTAAAAGTTGATTTCATAGATTACAAATAACTCACCCTACATAAATTCTTCCTTAAAGGGTTCATCACATATTAATGGATATATTAATGAAAAAATTGGAATAGTAAAAATTGTTTCATAAGTCTATCCATTGATATGTGCTAAAATATTTAAGGAAGAATGTATGTAGGGGATTTGTTTGTAAGCTAGGAACTCATCATGTATGTGTGTGAACTATTCATATAGTTTTTTGGATTTCATTTAGAAATCTACTTTTTATATTAAAGTGGAAGAAGTAAAGAAATACATAAACGAATAAGTTAAGGAATGTTGGGAAGCTGAAGAAGTTTAATGAGTCACTAATTATGGATAGCATGGTTTTGTTGTCAATGATTCTTGTTTCTTGCAATGATTTAGCTCATTTAGGCTTAGAATTTTTTATAATTAATCTATTTCCTGAGGTTATAATGTTCAGATATTTATGAACCTTCGTTGACTACAAAATTTAAATGTAGATATTTTTTTTGAAAAATTGGCAGGAAGTTATTTTTGGATGATGCAATAAGTTTGTGCTACAAGTAAATATTTTTTTTAATAAATGAAGTCAACTCACTTTCTAAAAATTTAGCGATCCTATTTTATGAACATACAGATACATCATAATCATAGAATCAAATTAATTTTTCATAAAATAGTTTCTTTGTTTAGATTTTCAACGAAAGAGATTTTTTTCAAGTGATGTTGTTCAACTTACTCACCTAGGGTCCAAAATGAGTTTTTGAATTAGAATGAAGAAAATTATTAGTGTTTGTATGGATCCAATGTAAATATAATGACTCTTTGTTTACCTTTGAGTCTCATAAATCTTACTTTATTTGGGAAACTTGTGATTTTATCCTTATAAATGGAATGGGAGAAAAGGTGGGCCAATCGGGTTGAGGTTTGGTTAAAAATAAAGAAGAAGCTGGAAGGATATGAAGTTATAAAACTTTCCAAAGTAATCTAGACGATGTTATACAAATATTAATTTTCTAAAATCATAATGAATTCATGATACAATAAGGAGTTTTTGGAAGAATAAATTATTTGAAGTCAATGTTTTTTTGTCTTAGTTTATCGATGTGAGATCAGTAAATGCAGAATTTTTTGAAGGCTGAAAATTTTTGTTTGAAATGTGAGAAGACAAAGATGCTAGTTTTCAGTCAGACCAATAATACACAAGATATTAATATTTAGAAAAAGATTTTGTTTAATGGAAGACATTTTTTATCCATAATCAAAATGTTAAATAAGTTTCTAACGTTGATGTTGTTGATAATGGTCCATCAAACATTGTCTGTCACCAATCAATTAGAGACAGAATTGTTTTTAGTGGAGGTTGATGGGACCAATGAATAATAAAAGAATTAGAATATTTTTGGACTAATAAAATGGATTATGATAAATAATTTACTAAATTATTTTCCAAAATTAATCGTTTATTAATTACAATTTGGATAATAATGATTGAATAACTCTAATATGATAACAATTGGGTCAAGAGTCATCAGATATAAAGCGGTGTTGACTCATCAGACTGGAGCTAATACTAATCCATTGCAGTGATGAAGATACCAATCCATCATATGTAGGATGATCTGAATAACTTCATCATATATACGACATCGATTTAAGGAAAATAAGAAAATAATAATCAATTGAAGAATTTCATGGATGTCTTTTTCAAAGGAGGTTTTCAATCTTTTATTGAAGTGATTCCTATAAGTACTGATATCTTGAGATGTTGTGACTATGTTTATGGAAGATTGGTTTCAATTCATTATTTTTAAAAGTGGTCATCAAAATAAGAATTATTCTGTTTTGGTGTTTTAGAATGTGGGTTAAGAAAAATCGAGTGAACAGATGTCTTTATCGTAATGAAGAAATTGAAAAGAAAATATGAATTAGAGTGAAAAATTGTTAGAAAGTATGAATCAGACTGAATCTCAGAGAATATTTGAGAATTTATGAGAATAATAGATAATGATAATGATGTTTTTAATAAAAAAATTTGTGGCTGAAATGAATGGGAAATTAAAGTCTTGGTAAATTAGGTTAAGTGTGAAAACTTTTCAGATTACAACCTATTCCAATTTTGGCACACCTATATAAAGAAGATAGTACAGTGTAATTTTAAATGGATTATAACATTTTTAATGTGTATATGAATAGAGAGAAGTTATGAAGTTCTAGAGAGAATAGGTTTCGGGATAGATCATTCGTAAGGACATTTTCCGGACATTACAAGAAGAAGGATGGTCGTATTCAATGGTTATCAGATTGAACTAAGTCATTAGACAAGGAAATTAGACTGATATTTCAAGAATGAGGTAGAATATGTTCAGAATTGTTTTAATAGTATTCTAGAAGAATTATATTTCTTGAATAAGTAATTAGACTGAGGAATTATACTTGTACATCCAGATTAGTGTCATTATAAAGACTAGAGAAGATTTTACCTACTTCTAAGTAGGAATGTGAATAGTTTTTTTGAAGGTTATCAAAATTGAAAGTTGATAAGGTAGAACAATAACATGTTTGGAACAAATTGGATAAAGTTTCATTATATACTACCCAAACTTTTGTCACATCATTTTTTGCTAGAATAATAACATGGAATATTGTATTAGTCATAGTTCCACACAAATTTAAGGGTATATACTACTTGTTTTATCCATAAATATGATTTTTTTTCTATTGTAATGTGTTGTATTTTATTGTTCGAAAACCATTAAAAGAAGGTAGATACACTTTTTTAGTAGTAAACCTTGTAAATACTTGTGTTCCTAGGAATGTATGATTATGTTGTTTAAGAAAAGTGACAATTATTTAACTGGAGGTGACTTTTGTTTTAGAATAAAGGAAACATAAAAGAAAAAGATATCACTAATTCACCACTCCCCCTCTCAGTGATACATTGATCATGACTGGGAAAAGTCATCAAAGGAATGCGGTTATATTCAGAAGTCTAAGTGTGATTCCCAAGAAATATGAACTAGACCTGAGCATCTTGGGCTGGGTTGAGTGAGAGCATAGATTTCTAGCCTTTACATGGATGATCAAGGAATATATGTGGAATATTTTTGTCCTATAGTACTTCATTTCATGGATGTATTCCCTAAAAATGATTATGGGATACCTCCTAAGAGATAGAAATGTTTTTTCATTAATATAGTGTTAGGAGTAGGACTGATATCCATTCCCCCTTATAGAATAGAAACTACTGAGTTGTATGAGCTCAAGAGGAAGCTAGATGGATTAAAAGCTAAGGGTTTTATATGAAATCGTACATCTTCTTGGGGTTCACCCATGCTTTTTTCTAAGAAGGAGGATAGTAACCTCAGGCTTTATGTGGATTACCATCAGCTGAACTATCTTATTGTTAGGAATCAGTATCCAAAACCTTGTATAGACAATCTATTCAACCAAATTTGGTAGGGTTTATGGTTTAATTTTTATACAATATCCTATGTATTGGGTTGATTTAGATTGGTTTTGTGGTGTCCCACATCAATATAGGGCATGACCACGTATCTATGTATCATGAACTTATGAGACTAGTGAGATTTATTGGATGGGGTTAAGTGATAATGGCCTTTTGGATGAGAGTCTCCGGTGATGACATAGTTTTGGAGTGGATTCTCCTGGAATGAGTGAATCTTCAAATAGAATCATGTCTCTGGTAGTTTGGTTATGACCACCTTGGGGAACAATGTCCTTATTAAGTATATCTCAGATTCCTCTAGTTTCTATCAAGTAATGTATTATTGTAATGAGCTAACTATTATTCATACTTCATGTTTAATGTTTTTTGTCTGTCCGACTGGGTATTTTTATGATCACATATGTATGGGATCTACCCACACATGTCATGTATTATGCAGAAAAAGGACCATTTGATGGTGTCCTAGGAGGATAGGGAGATCATGGAGGATATATTGATCTTGATTGACCGTGGTGTTTTCAAGGTGATTTGATTTGATCACAGTTGTCACCCTTGGGTCAAGTTAGTCTCTCTTATGTTTTTTGGTTGGCCTTGTATTTGGACTATTTTTTCATTTTCATTACTTTACTGTCGTACTCGGATTTTGGGCTTATGGATGTATGGATGCATTGGTTTCATTTTTATCACATTTTAGTATTTTTGGGGCATGGATATGTGTTCATGTGTATAGGTAAATTATGTTAATGCCTCCCATTTGTGCGATATTATTACTCTGTACCAGTCACTATCCTCTAGACTATTGAAGATGGACATGCGGTAGTCACAGGTCGGACCCCAGTAGGTCAGGTCATGACAGAGTGGTATCATAGTAGTCACTTATACCATTGGACTAGAGTCAACGAGATTGTTTTGGGGAAACAGTGTTAAGTGTTTTCTGTTCTTCTTTTAGGCTAAGGGACTCTAGTTTTGGGGTGATGGAAAATGTTTACATACACTTGGACTCCAATTACTTACCTTTATACTTGATAAGTGTAGACATTGGTTGTAGGGATAACTTTGCAACATGCATAATATAGGAGGGGTTAGTGATTTCAATGTACATATTGGGTTATCTCCATCAATAAAATCATTTACCATGGTACATATTGTGTTATTTTAGAATTCTTCCATGAATATAGCCATCCAGTATTCCACTACATGATCTTGAGGATTATCTTCCTAGTGACAAGGCTTTGGTACATGGTCCTATACCAGAGATAGCACCTCTGGGTGGTTTACTATATTTTTAACCACCCGATGAGTAGTAGCTAGAACCAGTAATGATAGTTGAGGATGCAAGTAGAATGAGTGTATTGTATGAATTTTAGGGGTAGTAACCTTCCAAGGGTAAGGGTAAGAAAAACCCCTAGGTGGTTGAGGATTGGCTAGAGGTAGCTACACAAATTTTCTACATTATGAGGGCTACTACAGATCATGTGTAGGTCTTTGCGATGAGATTTCTACAGGGATTTGTTGGGTGATGGTGATGTTTTGTTACTCATCCAAATGATAAAAATTATTTATTTGGGTTAGACATTCAACATATCTTCATAAAAGAGTTTTATCTATCCAGGTTTCAGTTAGTGTGCATACAAGATATTCTTCATCTATAGCAAGGTAGTTTAACCATGGTGGGGTATTCAAATATGTTTACTGATCTCTCACATTACTCCATGGATATGGTTTGGGGTATGATTTTTAGATCAAAAACCTTTGAACAAGGCTTACATTGAGATATCAAAGCTTTAGGGATATCCATTTTCATTCCCACCTATCCTAGGGTTCTTGAGATATCCTTTGTGGTGGAGAACTTCCTGGTAGAGAAGGTACCAACATTGGGGGCTAGTAGTGGGAACCTACGAGCTAGGACCATAGAAATAGGAATCTAATAGTAGTCATGGGGATATAAGAATGTAAAATGCTTTAGGAGGTGATCCCATGACATAGGGTCAGTGGTAAAATGATCTTAATATGGATTAAATCAGTTGAGGGAGAGGTTGGGTTTCTCCTATGGTGGACGGGGATATCTGGCATGGGATTTTTTGACCCGTCATATAGTTGATCAAGAGAAAGTTGATGGAATATCTAGGTAGATACATAGGTAGGTGTAAGGTGGTCCATAGGGAGTAATATGGGGAAGAGGGGCTAGAAAATTAGATGGAGGTGGTCAATGGTTTAACCTATTACCACCACCACATCTAAGTGGTCCACACAAGGCTTAGGGAGCTGGTGGTTAGGGATGAGGCTAGTTATAGGATATGAAGATCAGTGACCCTAAGGATATAGGGATGATATGTGGTACGATATGTGTCTTTTCTATTATACCTACTTTATTTATAGACATAGGTGTGATTCATTCCTTTCTATCGACTAATCTAGTTCAAAACATAGAGATTCTAGTTGAGTCTTTGGATCGACCCTTATGGTTGGGGGCTCGGAAAGCCAGTAACATAGTGATTTCACACTTCATACAATAGTTCAATCTGATTCTTAGAGGTGGGATCTTTGTTCGAGATCCCTTTATTGCATCGATGATGCCTTATGATGTCATCTTAGGTATAAATTGGATATCTATATTTCACGCCTAGATTAATTATTTTAGATATAGGATGTGGTGTTTTCATGGTGATGTGATGTGGTTTTATTTTTTTGGAAAATGAAACCTTGAAAGAGTTGTATGAGATCAGGTATAGAAGTGTGAAGCTAATTACTCACTAGTTTTCTTGCATGACCCATGGACCAGTGGATGTAATGGGATAAATGTTCCCTGTAGTAGTGGAAGAGTATGAGGAGATCTTTCCTAATGTCATTTTAGGTTTAACTCTCCACCAAGTGCAAGAATTTTGAATTGGATAGTAACCTAGGGTGTCCTCAACATTGGCACAAATATATCAGATGTCTCTCATAGAGATTCTTGAGATAAGGGTACAGTTGGAGGACTTATAAGAGAAGGGATTTTTGAGTCCCAATGTTTCCCCCAAGGTATCCATAGTTTTGTTCTCCCTGAAAGAGAATGGGAGCTTTAGTTTATGTTTAGACTACTCTTTCTTGAACCAAGTGACCATGAATAATATGTATCCACTACTAAGGAATGACGATCTCTTTGATCAGTTGAGAGGGGTGTGATGTTTCTCAAATATTGACCTTAGATCAGGCTATCATCAGTTATGGGTATGGGATGAGTATATACCAAAAATAGTATAAAAATTTCTCTACATTCACAATGACTATTCAGGGATGTTTTTTGGTGTTAAAACACCCTAGAAATGTTCATGGGACCAATGAAGTGAATCTTCATACCCTTCATAAATCGGTTTATGTTAGTATTCATTGATCATATCCTAGTGTACTCAGAGTACAATGAGGATCATGAGATACACTTGAGGCTTGTACTGGAAAAACTCATAGAGCACCATCTTTATGGGAAGCTCTTGAAGATCTGGGTTAGGATTTTAGAGGTCCACATTCTAGGACATGTCATCTTATATGCAAGTGTGGTTGTGGACCATAGATATATGAGGCAATGATTTTGTGGAATCCAACCAAGAGTGTAATCAGGGTGTAGAGTTTTCATGGATTGTAAAGGTAATATTGGTGGGTTATATCATATTTCTATAGATTGTAGCACCATTTACATATTTGAAATGAAACAAGAATCCTTTTGTGTGGAAAAAATGATCCAATAGTTCTTTTAGGAGTTGAGGAAGAGGTTTATAAGCACTCCCATACTGATTCTTCTAGAGGGCGGTGTCGAGTACGTAGTATTCTGTAATGAATTATGGATCATTATAGGTTTTGTAATAATGCATTTATATAGAAAGTGATTTCCTATGTTTCACATCAGTTAAGACCATGTGAGAATAACTACACATCCCAATATCTTGAGTTAATAGCAGTATTCTTCACACTAAAGATGTCACAACACTACATGGTGGGGTAAAAGTTTATCATATACTCTTACCACAAGAGTCTCAACTATATATTATCTCTAAAGTATTTTAGTTTGAGATATAGGTGATGACTAGACTTCATCTAGGATTATGACTTTTTGATTTTCTATACTCTTAGTGTAACATCCCAGATAAATAAAGAATAAGACACTTTTCATATTTATTAATATTTTTCAATTAAATATTAGTTTTACATTAAAGGGGATTCTATGTTCGATAGCGTACCTGATACGCAACAACAGGTTTCTTTGAAATCTTACGTTGCATACTAATAATATTATATTATTATTTTAAATGGTCGTTAACTCCTAGCCATTTTATTGGAGGGAATGAACAAAACTAAATAAAATATGATTATACATGATTGTTAAATGTATTTACATTTATCCAATAATAATTTTGAGGCTTAAAATATGAATGAATCTAATTTTAAGCATAATTTACATTAAAGAGTTGATTTACCGCCTTTTAATAGAGAATCCTATTTAAATATAGTTTTGGTCACTTTAATACATTCTAATTGACCAAATATAATCCTTCTTTAGAATGGGGACATCAAATTTTACTTTGGGTAATTTTTTGGTATTTTTCTGATAAAGTTCATTTTTTTTAATGAATAGTGAAAAATACTTTATTTTACTTCAAAAGTGCCTTTTAATCTAATTTATTTATATGGTTAGATTATCTTTTTAGTAGGTTTTAAAGTTAAATTGAAATATATTTTTACCATTTAATCCAATGTTGGTCATTGAAATTAATTTCACTTTGAAATTGGACATAAACAAGTATCAATCTTTTGATAGTTATTGTTTCTTAAAAACACGCTATTTGTTTTGATAACAGGAATTAATTTTAAAATTAATTAATTACACTTCTATGTTTTGAATTTGGAAAAATAGACATCATTTTTGAATTCAGAATCTCAAATAGAGCTTAGGCTTAATTTTTGGTATTTTTCTGAAAAACTCCAATTTTTGATAAATAGTGACACCACTTAGTGGTAGTTAAAAAACTGACTTTTTCATTTAAATGAAATTTTCCCACTTCTGTGAATTGAATTTCAAAAATCCGACATATGTGGTTGTTATCAAGATGTAAAATGTGGTTCATTAAGATGAAAATAATTTTTGGTGAATAGTAACTTTTGACTTTTATTTACCACGGTTAAAGGTAAATAGGGTAATTCAAGGTTAAAATAATATTATAATAATTCAAAATCACCTTAATACTTATCCTAACCTTATTGTTTGAGTATTGTCCGACCATGGGCATCCTTGGGTCGATTTTTTGACCCCATGGATCCACTTATGAATGATAATGACACTTTAGATTAATTAATTTAATGTAAAGACAAAATTGACAATAACAAAAATCTTTTAGTAAATTAATTTTTATATAGTGTTATATAAGTCATATTTTATACTATAAATATTCATTGGAAATAGAAAAAATATTTCCTACATGATAGTATTTTTTTATAATTTTTAAACATCGAATAAATTAAATTATTTATGACATAATAATGATGCAGTATTTACCTCATTAATAAATGATTTAAATAAATAAGATTATAATGATTAAAATATTATCCAAAACATGTCTAATTATGATTGGATTATTTTATTTCGACCATGACTCATCTTATCTTCGACTATAATGATTTTTGGACCTTTAGAAACTGAATATCATTATATTATAAAATAATATTTTCACACTTTCCTAAAGAGCCTCTCCTCTCCCTTATAAAAGCAGACCACTTCTAACCAATTTTTCACACCTCTCAAGCCATTTTGCTCGTCCCAACTCTGCCAAATTAATCTTCCTACATCCCTCTACTCTTCTTAGAAGCCTTACCTTAGGCAGAAGGCACTTCAAGAAGTCCTTTGGTTCCAACCAAAGGGAGTTACCCAAATTAAATGTAACGGTTTCTCTTAAATTGTTTTCTTTAATGTTACCTCTCCAAACCCTAAAAATTTTGTATTACTTTCTTTTGTAACAACACCAGTATCCTAAATATACTATGATGTTGTTATGAGAATAATTCTAACTACACTTACACACACCTCCATCTAATGGATGAAGAACATAATGTTTTTGTGGATGGAAAACTAAGGTCTCATGAAACGATGATTGTTCAATTGCATCTTACCGCCTCCCATGGTGGCCATTATGATGGAACTATATTAATATATGATATATATTATGTTTATTTTTTCTTTAGGCTTCTTTATTTTCCATTTATAGCATGCCTTTATGGTTTCCATTGTGGGTAAATATGATAATCTCATTTGAGGAAGCGCGGACTACCGCCCCCTCAAAGTGATGTGACTCGTTAATGCCTTGTGTGGGGTGTATTAAGGATAGATTTAAAGATATTATATATGATATTATACTGGAATTATAATATACCTATGTATCATTCTGTTTTAATTCCATTAAAATAACAAATAGAAATTAAAGTAGCGTTCATGCGTACGTACGACTTACTGTCTCCATGAATGGTGCATTTTCTTTCTTACCTCTAAATGTTATATACTATTATAAATATATGTATATACTGGATATATATGATATATATTATATCTAAATCATGAATGTCAATATGGATATAATGAAACTTTTACCACATGAACAACATGTAATTATAAGAAGTCCATTTTTGACTCAAGTACCAAATATCGACAAAACAAACATTATTAACTCAAATGATTACATAATGTTTATAACATGATAATAAGTGATAAAAAAGGAATAATAAACTTAAAAAAGGTTCTTAATCAAGTATAAATTTACCTTAGTTTATTATTTAGGAGATTTAAGAATGATCGAGTCAAATCAGACACGAGGTAAGGGATCCAACCTCTCCCTTTCTTTTCAAGTACTCTCTTTTAGGTCATTTCTTTTATGCTGAATGTTATTATGTTGGAGGATGTTATTTTATATTCATCATACTGTAATTTGAATTTTCATATGATGATATATCCCCTCTTAATCTCATCAATTCATTTTAAGAATTTTTAAGTGGCGTCGTTAGGCTGTCGAATTTTTGTAAGGGATTTTCTTATCTCACTTTTAATTCTGTGAGATTTCCATTGTTCCCACTTATTTATTTCATGTGGTGTATAGTGTACTATCATTTTATATATATTATCATGATTATATTTATATTCATGGTATTCTGTGATTAATTTGGTTCTTAATAACTTTTGGTCATACGACTCAGTTGATTACAACGTGGTAAAGGGTTTCATCTCACTTTTTATTCCCATGAGATTCATGCTATATTTTCCACTATTTCCTTTTGTGTGGTGTATGTACTTCCCATGATTGTACACTTTTTGTAATATACTTTCATTTATGAGTATTTACATCTTCTCTGTACGAACCTTATTTCATGTGGCATATGTTTTGTAAGTTACCAAATCGGTAAGGGAACCTTCGACCCTCCTCTATTTAAAAGACATATTTTTGTTATGTCTTTTAATTTAAATCTTATTATGTTGGGATATGTTCTTATATATCCTCATTGATATAAACTTTATGTCCAAGTGATGAGATACCATTTTTTTCTAATCAACTCATCTTCTGAATTTTAAAGTGATGTCGTTAAGCTGTCGAATTTTTACAAGGGAACTTCTTAACCCAATTTCAATTATTTGGGTTCAACTTGTACTTCTTGAATATGTCATCCTATGAATATGTGTGAATAAACTCTGATTGTTTTACACTTAATATCCACTTATATTTGGTGTATTTATATGTGTCACACATAATTATGTGATTGATTTATCCTTAACTCAAGGATACCATCTTTATAAGGGATTTCATATCAATTTACATTTCAATTGAGACTTAATTGTTGTTATGCACCAATTCACTCTTATGTGGTTTATATATTTTCCTTTGTAATAATATATCATGAATACATTTATTGTCATGATATTGTAATTTTTTGATAAAAATTTATACCTCAATTATTTGTTTTCAAGAGTCTCTCCTTTTTGTTAAAAAAACTCTTTAACTAAAAGATAGTTTTAAATGTTTTAAAGATTTATGATTCTAAATATTTATAATTAATTTCCATGATATCAAAATGGTTTTTAGGATTTATTTATATTGACATTAATGTTTTCAAATGATAATTCATTTAAAATCTTCAAAGTGGTATGGGACACTTTGATTCAAAAATCTCTTTTTAAAAGGTTTTGAAAATGATTTGATAAAACATTGTTTATTTCAATATCTTGATTTGATGTATTGGAATGTGGAAATATTATCTTTCCTTTATACATGTGTTATATGTTATGATTATGTTATGGTTATTGGTAATTTTTTACATATATGGGTGGTTCTGTGATAAACCTAGGGTGGGTGAGCCCGAGATAGATCTCCAATGCATTGGGTAACGTGACGGAGGTAAATGTAATGTTTCTCCTAAGAGATTTAGAGAATATACTGTGATGGGTATTCCAAATGTAACTCCATATGTAGATATGATAGCTACAATGTATGTTTGATATGGATGCCATAAGTAACCATTATGATTTATGATTTGTGTGTGTTATTCATAAATCTTATGATTTCATAAGGTATGTTATGATTGAAAAGTATGGTTTCATTGATTTGTATTTATTGATGGAATAATGTTTTCCTTCCTTATTTTATATCCCTTACTGAGCTTTTTATTCTCATCCCAGGTTTTTGAAATTTTTTCCACAGGACTTAAAGATGAATAGTTTCAAGGATGGGATCAAGGAAAAGTCATGTTGTCTAAAACATTGAACTAGACATGTGTCTTTTTAAGAGTTTTTATTTTATGAAAAAACTAGATACTTAGTAGTAGTGTCTAATTGTAATATTCAAGTTGTTATGTAAGTGTTATGGACTAATTCTCTAAAACTATAAAACTAAAAAGATCCTCAATGTGAATTATCCATTTAATTAAATATTATGTAATGTTTAAGGCCGAGTCCTTATAGTTGGTATCAAAGGTCGGTTTAGACAACTTTAGGGATTAGGGATTTTCGTTAGACATATGGTTAGTCCCTTTATATTATTTCAGATAAATCTATGTTTTATAAATTTTTCAGATCAAGGAATGTTAGTTACAAATGGAAGGAGGAGGATCTCAAACGACATTTCTATCTCTTCCTGATGACATGCTTGCAATAATTATTACAAAGTCATGTTCGGATGATTGTGAAACTTTTTCAAGCATAAAAATCACTTGAAAGAATTTGTTTGATATATAAAACACCTCCACTATGCCTCGTTATCATAGTGGATCATGGGTTGTATTTAGAAAAATCCTATTTTCACAATATTCTCGTATTTTCAAGAAAGGAAAATATTATCAAGGCATTTTCAAATATTTTACCTTATCACAAGATTTTGAAGCATATTATGATTTTAAAAAAGGTGAGGAAGAAGAATAAACTTGCACAACCTATTTATATTTGATTTTTAAATATAGTCTCTCAGCACATACTTATGGTATTTTAAAAGGACTATTAATTGAAAGTTTCAACTCAAATTCGGTTTGGCTGTTTTATAGAAATCGTGTTTTATCAAATGTTTTGAAATTATATGCCATCATGATTATTTTCCAAAACTGTTTTTCTGTGAACACCCATATCACCCATGTTGTACAAGGTGTATTTGGATGGAGGAAGAAAATGATTTTGAAGGATCTCTAAATCGTTTTTGTGATGCATGGACCTTCTACCTATGTGAACAAGATGATGATGAAACCAAGTGGACGGCATGATCAAGGTATGATGTTATTCATTTTGGGAATCATTTTATTTTATCATACGGTGGTGAAAGAAGACTTCAAGAATTAAGATGTTGAGATCATAATGAATTTGAATGAAATTGAGAGGTATAAGGAAACCTTTGAGGTTAAAATATGTTAGGGTTATTTTTGAGTTTTATAAAAATGACAACCCGTAGTATGGGTGACAACCCGTCGCATCCGGAAAGGCTTCCAGAATCAAACCCACAACCAAAGGCCGACAAGGGTGCATCGCCTACCACTAGCCTACTTGAAGCCCCTAGTTAGTATGACTTATTATTTTAGTAAAATGATTTTATAGAATAAGAATAAGTTGATTTTTGGGACTTATGTTTTATCAAATGGATATACTTTGTATTGAAAAATGATTTAGTGATTAAGGAAACATTATATGCCTAAGTAACATAGAATACTATGGGATTTTAGTTGTGTAATAATGGTTGAAATTTTAGTTTGGAATAATCTATGTTTTTATTAAAAACACATGATGATAGGATTTATTTATGAAAATGATTAACCTATCATGGAGAATATGTGATTAGGTTAATTACTTTTCAATATGAGACTTTATGAGTAACTGGTGTTACTTGGAGATAAATTTTAAGATATATATTGAAAGTTTATGTAATTAAATCCTCATGAGATTTGGGTTACAATCACAGTTTGGATTACTTTTGAAGAATTTTAGGGACAATTTTTTATTGAATGGTCTTTGTTGAACTTTGGGTTTTGTCAGAAAATTATTGGAGATTAAGAATACACTACGGGAAAAACCGATTATTGCGACGTGGTATTTGTGATGGGCTTTATTACCATCGCAAAAACACCGACTAAAAGTGTATTTGAGATGGGAATATATTCCCATCGCAAATGGTCAGTTATTTGCGACAATGATACAGGACCTGTCGCAATAGATATGGCGTGGATTGCACGCCAAAACACGGGAAGCCTATTTGCAACGGTCGCCTTCTACCCGTCGCAACTACCCGGCGTTGGTAAATACTATTGGCAGCTACCTTTTGTTCAACGTCTCATATCTTTTTTACTTTCTCCCACTGAAATCAGTATGAAAAATGTGCTCTAACGTATGTCAGAGAATGTTTTTCATACTGATTTCAGTTGGGAGAAAGTTAAAAAGAGATGAGTCGTCGGACAAAAGAGGCTCTTTTCCCTGAGGACTCATCTCCTTGCAAGGAGATGAGTCGTCAGGCAAAAGATATGCCGCCAATCCGCTGGAAACAAATAAGAATAATTAGTAATATAATCTCCACAATGATGATTACAAAATTTTATTTCATTATTCAAGCATATTTCATTTTTCCAAGTATTTCTAAGTATTGATAAATTAATAATAATTAGTGGGGATGATTAAAAACTAATTGTGTCACCTATAATTATTGGTAATTACTAATAAATAACTGTAATTATGTATCTTCACTTTTTAGGATATTTTTTTTCTTATATCAAATTATTTAACAACAGTAATGGTTTTAAATTTTGTAGAAACATATATATGAATATGGAACAAGGAAATTGACATCAATCATTATTATATTATCATGCTTGGATAAATTAGCGCATAAATCCAAACGGTTCTAGTTTAAATCCTGTATATTTTTATGGTGTTGAATCTTTCTTATCATTTGTATCATCAAACCTGAAATTTGTTTCAGAAGGGACAATTAAGTTTCCTTATAAAAATGTGCTCTGAGAATGTTTGAGACATTTGACATCGTTGGGAAACATCTCTTGCGTTATGGTTTTCAATCAGATTATATTTTTTGGTATCAACATGGTGAACACAGTTCCAGAGAAGATACTAATAATTTGATTCCGGATCCATTACGGTTTCAGAATTTAGTACATGATGTTACAGGGTCATCCGTTCAACAAAATGAAATCGAGGATGATGTTGATTTACCTCCCGAGTTGGCACCATCTGAATTTGTTGAGTTGTTCAGGTCTGCTAAGGATGTATTATATCCTGGTTGCAAGATAAGAAAATTAGAAGCAGTTTCAAAATTTATGGCTATTAAATCAGATAATGGAATGTCAAATAACTGTTTTGATCAGATATTTTCTTTGGTTAAAGCACAGTTACCTGAAGGAAATGTGTTGCCTACTAATTATTCTGAGAGCAAGAGACTGGTTCGTAATCTGGGAATTAGTTATCAGAAGATCCATTCATGTTCAAACGATTGCATGTTATATTCTGGTGAAAATGAGTCACTGGATAGTTGTCCCACATGTGGACAATCGAGGTATAAAGAAGCTCAATTAGGGAAGTCTAGATTGATTCATGTAAAACAGTTGAGATATTTCCCGCTTACACCCAGGTTGCAGCGTTTATTTATGTCTCAGAACACAGTGACAATGATGTCATGGCACAAAACCCATATTTCAAATGGTAAAAGCTTAATTCATCCATCTGATGGTGATTCATGGAAACATTTTGATCAAGTGCATCCATCTTTTTCTTTATAATCTCGGAATGTGCGATTGGGTCTTTCTACTGACAGTTTTTGTCCATTTGGATATTTTGGTAGTCAGTATTCATGTTAGCATGTATTTATAATTCCATACAATATTCCTCCATGCATGTTGATGAAAGAACGTTATATATTTTTGACATTATTAATCCCAGGACATCCGAAAAAGAATATTGATGTTTATTTGAAACCATTGATTGATGAGTTAAATTTATTGTGGAGTCCTAGTGTTGGTACATATGATGCTGCTGCGAAATAGAATTATTTAATGAAAGCTGCTTTGATGTGGAAAATTAGTGACTTCCCGACATATGGTATGTTATCTATATAGAGTACACATGGTCCAAAATCATGTCCTTACTGTATGGGAGACAACAAAGCATTTATGCTTGTGAATGGAAAAAAACCTTACTATTTTGACTGTCATCGCAGATTTCTTCCAAGCAATCATCCTTTTCGGAGGAATAGATCTCATTTCAGAAAAGGAAGAATTGAAAGAGATGAACCTCCAAAAATGATCTCAGGTACAGAGCTACAATTAGTTGTATTTTCATTACCTTCCATCACTTTTGGACCGACAAAAAACCAACAGAAAATTCATGGCTTTTGGAAAGAAAACAATTGGACAAAACGGTGCATTTTTTGGAATCTGCCATATTGGTCTGATTTTTTGGTCCGACGCATGTTAGATGTCATGCATATTGTGAAGAACTGTTTTGATAATTTATTTCATACAGTTTTGGATACACCAGGTAAAACCAAAGATAATGTAAAGGCACGATTAGATCTTGCCCAAATTTACAAGCGACCAGAACTTGAATTGTTTGAAAATGTCAGATCACAGAGATTAATGAAGCCAAAAGCAGCTTATACACTGACCAAAGAGAGTCTTTTATTATTTTGTCAGTGGATTGAAGATTTGAGACTTCCAGACGGCTATGCTTCCAACTTGGGAAGATGTGTTAAAAATGGTTATATTACCAGATTAAAAAGTCATGACTGTCATGTTATAAGGGAAAGACTTATGCCTATTAGATTAAGAGGTTTGTTGAATTCTAATATTTGGCATTCAATAAAAGATATATCATATTTTTTCTGAGACATGTGTGTGGTGACAACAAACTACGATGCACTAAGAAAACTGGAAGAAGCTGTTGTTGTAATTATATGAAAAATGGAAAAAATATTCCTGCTGGCTTTCTTTGAATCAATGGAACATTTGATATTACATTTGCCACATGAAGCAAAATGTGGAGTTCTGGTTCAGTTTCGATGGATGTACTCATTTGAGAGATGCATGCAGAAATTGAAGAAAAAGTACGTAACAAAGCATCAGTTGAACGATCAATTGCTGAAACATATTTGCAAGAGGAAATTGCTTTATTATGCTCTCATTATTTTGAATCTGAATATCCCTCAAAATTTAACCACATGGTCCAGAATGAGGGGAATTTTGATGATGATATGAATAATCAATTATTAGTTGTCAATCATCCTGAACTTGGCTTTGGTGGAGTTCATGATAGATGGATTTCAGATGATGAACATCATAGAGATCATACATATGTTCTACTCAACTGTGAAGAAATGTCACCAATTGTATAGTGAGTGATTTTATCCCTTATTCTATAGATTCTGTTACAGTAAATTACTCATATTGTATTTTTAGGTTATATGACAATCATATCAAGAAACAATTTCCACAAATTATAGCAGCTAGCTTAGAAGAACGTCGGAAAAAAAAATTCCTACTAATTTGAAAAACTGGTAACGTACATTCTTTTTTGGTTTTACATATAAAATCAATTTATTACCTATAATAGTGATAAATGTTTTACAAATTTTCAGGTATCTGTACATGCTGATAAGATTGATAGTCGATTGCGTATATTGAGTAGCCCACCATCCAAAATAGTTAAATCTTATAATGCATATGTGGTTAATGGTTATCGCTTTTATACACGTGCATATGGGGAATCAAAGAAAACAATGAATAGTGGTGTTTGTTTAAAGGGATCACATCATAGAGATATTGAAGTTTACTTTTACGGCATACTTGAAGAAATTATTGAACTGTGTTATTTGGGACAGAATTATGTAACAATGTTTAAATGTCGATGGTTGGATACTGAGAGAGGCTTTCATATTCATCTGACTCATGGAATTGTTGATATTAAACATAAAATTATTCTTGCAGTAAATGAACCATTTTTATTGGCTCATCTGGCACATCAAATTTATTATGAAAAATACTATGCTACTGCAAAAGAGTTTGATGATTGGTGGAGTATAATAAAAGTTAAATCTCAAGAAAATCAGTTTACTCAAACTAAATGTGGTTCCACTGAAGTGAAAGGAAATGAAATTTTTCAAGGTACTCCTCAAAAAATATCTTTTTCACAAAGAGACATGAATATCGAGGATGACACCCCACAGTTAAGGGTTGATAGTGACGATTTGTCAATGATGTTACAACTGAATTTGAAATGACAAGAGATGATGAAAGTGAAACTAATATGGAAATTGATGATGTTGATGAGGAAGATGGAGACATTTACATTGACAACTATGAAGATTTTGATGAAGATGAACATTGACACAGTAAAATGATGGTTATAATCATAACAAATATATATCTATACATAATAGTTATTTTCAACTGTTTTCTAATAACAATCATTTCATGTTTCAGATGGACTCAGAAACGTATCGTCCGTTGCTGGAGGCTGAGCTACCTATGGATGATGAGGTTCTTGAGTCATCTGACCCTCAAGCTATGGGCACTATAGGTATCACTCGTATGGGGCGTGGTCTTGCCAAACTGATGATTCCAGATCCTATCTCTGAGCGATGTCCACCTCTTGGATTCAATGTGCACACGCGGTGGTATGGTAACCCGTGTATTTTAGTTATCTTTCATTATAATTTATTTATATTCTAATTGTTTTATTATTTGTTCTTTTTCCACAGTTTTACATATATAGCTATTGGACAGGGGAGCGCTATCTTGTGAAATTATTTTTCTCAGCCCTGGATCATATGGGATCAGATTCCCGCTGATGTACAGGTCGCCATGTTCAATCATTGGCTGGTACATAATTAAATATTATTTATTTCGAAATTTAATTCATTAATAACTTTATATTAGTGTTTGTGGTATCCCATCGATGAGAGCATGCGTGCCACTATCCACGAGGCATGGGTGGTGTCTATGCGTGACCGTTTCCGTCAGTTTTTACATAATTTGAGAAAGGCGGCTGTGAGGAATACCGGAGTGATAGAATTTGATGAGTACTATAGATCCCATTTACCAGAGTACATTTCATCTCACGTTTGGGATGAATTATGTACACACTAGTTGGGTGGTGGGTTTCAGAGGAGATCTGCATTGGGTCGATAGAATCGGGGGAGATAAGAGGTGACGCATCGAGCCAGTAGTCGTACATTCAGTGCGCATAGAGAGCGTCTGGTAAGTACTTTTTTTTAATATTTTATACAACTTTAAATATAAACAGTTTATTTTATATTCATATAGGAAGTCGAGCATCCCGGTATTACGACGTACGACGTTTAGCAGAGGATGTACACTGATCCGGCTACTGGAGAGATTAGAGGTGACCGCCAGCGTCAGATTGTGGTCAGTATTATTTTCTTTTCAGTTTTCAAATTAAATGCATATAATATTTTCATTATTTTAATTTCTAATTGAACCTGAAGGAGTCATATGAGGCCGCGACCTCTCAGACATAGGCTGAGAGTCAAGACGAGACGGGTGATCAGACTGGTGCCCACTATTTTGATGAGACGGCATGGATGCAGGCGACCCAGTATGGCTTTGAAAAGGGCCGAGTAGTTGGTATCGTCTCTCATTTGACTCCTGCAGCTTATTATAGTACTGTTTCGATGTTGGTTTCCGGCTCGAGAGGAGCTCGTGGAGAGACATCATCTTCTGCCTGACAGTATCTGGAGCAGTTGCGTGCTCAGAGTCAGCTTATAGAGGATTTGCATCAGGGGCAGGAGCAGATGCGTCAGCAGCACGATGAGGAGATGCGTCGATGGCAGGACCAGATGCATCAGTAGCAGGATGAGGAGAGGCATCGATATGAGGAGCAACATCTGGAGCAGATGGAGTATATGTGTCGTCTGACTCATAGTTTAGGGATGGAGTTTCCTCCACCACCTCCTCCAGGTCCTCTAGATTATCCACCCTCCTAGTGTTTTTTTACATGTAATAATCATTTGAGCTCGTAGTTTATTTTCATATTACCAATTTACAATTCCTCTTTCATATTGGTACGAATATTGCATGATTTATTTTTTATATTTTTTTTAATATTTTATTACTTATTAGTATTATTTTTAATGTCTGTTTATTTTAGTAATATTACTTTTAATATTTTATATTTATTGTTAATATTTAGAAGTTTATAATTTTATAATTTTATTCATATTAATATTATTAATATTATTTTTTCATAAATATGTATGTTTATTTTAATAATAATATTATTATATTAATTTTTATATTATTAATATTAGTATTATTATTATATAATATTATATTATTTATATTCATATTATTATTATTTTATATTAATATTTCATAATTATATTTTTTATTTTTTATTTATATTATAATAATAGAATTTTTTTATATTATTAATATCATTATTATTTTTATATAATATTATATGATTTGTACTAATTATTTTATTTTTTTTATTTTTTTTAGTATTTGCGACGGGGTGTCCCGTCGTAAAAAAATTTTTAATGTCCCATTTGCGATGGGAAGAATATCTGTCGTAAAAACTATTTCTGCGACGGTCCATCGCAAATACCTGTGTTGCAAATATTTTTTAAATTTCCCATTTGTGATGGGTCAGAAACCTGTCACAAATAATATATCTACGATGGCCCATCACAAATACCTTTTTTTATATAAACTAAAACCAATTTGCGACGGGGGAAAAATACTGTCGCAAATACGGCAATGGGTGATTTGCGACGGAGCCCCGTTGCAAAAGGTCTTTTGCGACGGGATCCCGTCACAAATATTCTATTTTCCTATATTGGTAGTTTCTCTTTATGTAAAAGTTTATCATTTTTTGGGGATTATCTGATCTTATACTAAACGTTTTGGTTTTAGTTAATATCTAAAGACATGGGAAAAATATAGTACACCTTTTGTGGATTATGTGATTCTCTCAAAGTTAATTATATTTCTCTTATTGTAAAAAAATCATCCTGAATACTCATCATTTGGAGAAAATATGATTTTGTGTTAGAAATCTAGTAAAAGATGAATGTCTACATGACAAGTATATTTCCTTATGTTTTTTGTTAAGATCATAAATAAATTCCTCAATGAAAAGTAACTTTAAACAAAAACCTTGTCTGTTAACTTTTCCTACTGGGGAATCAAATACTCTTTAACCCATCACATGTTTGTGATTTTCTGGTGGTTAAATTTCTCCTAGTTATGTTTTCTAGCACTCTCCATCAGAACTTGACAGTTTTTCCTCTCTTTCATATCCATGTTTTCCTACATGGAATCCTAGTATGGTTTATCTCAGGTGACCTTTGTACTTCTCTTCCATTATTTTAAAGTGATAGTTTTATTGACTCTTTTTCGATGTGGGACTTTTAATGAAGTTTCCAAGCCCATTTTTAAAATTACGAGGACGCAATTCCCAAAAGGGCGGAAGGATGTAACATCCCAGATAAATAGAGAATAAGACACTTTTCATATTTATTAGTATTTGACAATTAAATATTAATTTTACATTAAAGGGGATGCTATGTTCGATAGTGTACCTGATACACAACAACATGTTTCTTTGAAATCTTACGTTGCACACTAATAATATAATATTATTATTTTAAATGGTTGTTAACTACTATCTATTGTATTGGCGGGAATGAAAAAAACTAAACACAATATAATTATACATGATTGTTAAATGTATTTACATTTATCCAATAAAGAATTAGAGGCTTAAAATATGAATGAATCTAATTTTAAGCATAATTTACATTAAAAGACCGATTTACCACCTTTTAATTGCGAACCCTCTTTAAATATAGTTTTGGTCACTTTAATACATTCTAATTGACCAAATATAATCCTTCTTTAGAGTGGGTACATAAAATATTACTTTGGGTAATTTTTTGGTATTTTTCTGATAAAGTTCATTTTTTTAATGAATAGTGGAAAGTACTTTATTTTAATTCAAAAGTGCCTTTTAATATAATTTATTTATATGGTTAGATTATCTTTTTAGTTGGTTTTAAATTAAAATTGAAATATATTTATACCATTTAATCCAATTTTGGTCATTGTAATTAATTTCACTTTGAAATTGAACATAAACAACTATCAATCTTTTGATAGTTATTGTTTCTTAAAAACACGCTATTTGTTTTGATAACGGGAATTAATTTTAAAATTAATTAATTCCACTTCTATGTTTTGAATTTGTAAAAATAGGCATCATTTTTAAATTAAGAATATCAAATATATCTTAGGTTTAATTTTTGGTATTTTTCTAAAAAACATCAATTATGGATGAATAGTGACACCACTTTGTGGTAGTTAAAAAAACATACTTTTTCATTTAAATGAAATTTTACCACTTCTTTGAATTTAATTTCAAAAGTCTGACATACATTTTTGTTATCAAGAAGTAGAATGTGGTCCATTGAGATGAAAATAATTTTTGGTGAATAGTAACTTTTGACTTTTACTTACCGCGGTTAATGGTAAATATGGTAATTCAAGGTTAAATTAATATTATAATAATTCAAAATTACCTTAAAACTTGTCCTAACCTTATTGGTTGATTATTGGACGACCATGGGCATCCTTGGGTCGATTTTTGGACCTCATGGATCCACTTATGAATGATAATGACACTTTAGATTAATTAATTTAATGTAAAGACAAAATTGATAATAACAAAAATCTTTTAGTAAATTAATATTTATATGGTGTTATATAAGTCATATTTTAGACTATAAATATTCATTGGAAAGAGAAAAAAGATTTCATACATGATAGTATTTTTTTTTATTTTTAGACATTGAATAAATTAAATTGTTTATGACACAATAATGATGTAGTATTTACCTCATTAATAAATGATTTATATAAATAAGATTATAATGATTAAAATATTATCCAAAGCATGTACAATTCTGATTGGATGATTTTATTTCGACCATGAATCATCTTATATTTGACTATATTTATTTTTGGACCTTTAGAAACTGAATATCTTTATAATATAAAATAATATTTTCACACTTTCATAAAGAGCCCCTCCTCTCCCTTATAAAAGGAGACCACTTATAACTAATTACTCACACCTCTCAAGCAATTTGGCTCCTCCAAAATCCGACCAATTAAACTCCCTACATCCCTCTCCTCCTCTTAGAAGCCTTACCTTAGGCAGAAGGCACTTTAAGAAGTCCTTTGGTTCAAACCAAAGAGAGTTACCCAAATTAAAGGTAAGGGTTTCTCTTAAATTGTTTTCTTTTATATTACTTCTCCAACCCATTATATTTTTTTATTACTTTATTTTGTAACAACACCAGTATCCTCAATATATCAAGATGTTGTTACGAGAATAATTCTAACTACACTTACACACACCTTCATCTAATGGATGAAGAACGTAATGTTTCTGTGGATGGAAAACTAAGGCCTCACGAAACGATGATTGTTCAATTGCATCTTACCGCCTCTCATGGTGGACATTATGATGGAACTGTATTTATATATGATATATATTAGGTTTATGTTTTCCTTAGGCTTCTGTATTTTCCATTTATAGCATGCCTTTATGGTTTCTATAGTGGGTAAATACGATAATCTCATTTGAGGAAGCGTGAACTACCACCCCCTCAAAGTGATGTGACTCGTTAATGCCTTATGTGGGATGTATTTAGGATAGAGTTAATGATATTATATATGATATTATATTTTAATTATAATATAATTATGTATCATTATTTTTTAATTCCATTAAAATAGGAAATAGAAATGAAAGTAGCGTTCATGCGTACGTACGGCTTACCGTCTTCATGAATGGTGAATTTCATTTCTTACCTCTAAATGTTATGTACTATTATAAATACATGTATATACTTGATATATATGATATATATAATATCTAAATAATGAATATAATTCTGGATATAATGAAACTTTGACCACATGAACAACATGTAATTATAAGAAGTCCATTTTTGACTCAAGTACCAAATATCGACAAAACGAACATTATTAACTTAAATGATTAAATAATGTTTATAACATGGTAATAAGTGATATAAAAGTAATAATAAACTTTAAAAGGGTTCTTAAGAAAGTATAAATTAACTTTAGTTTATTATTCAGGAGATTAAAGAACGATCAAGTCAAATCGGACATGAGGTAAGGGATCCAACCTCTCTCTTTATTTTCAAGTACTCTCTTTTATGTCATTTATTTTATGCTCCATGTTCTTATGTTGGAGGATGTTATTTTATATTCACCATACTGTAATTTTTATTTTAATATGATGAGAGATCCCCACTTACTCTCGTCAATTCATTTTAATAATTTTTAAGTGGCGTCGTTATGCTGCCGAATTTTTGTAAGGGATTTTCTTATCTCACATTTAATTCCGTGAGATTTCCATTGTTCGCCACTTATTTATTGCATGTGGTGTATTGTGTACTTCCATTTGATATATATTATCATGGTTATATTTATATTCATGGTATTTTGTGATTAATTTTGTGCTTATTAACTTTTGGTCATACGACTCAGTTGATTACAACTTGGTAAAGGGTTTCATCTCACTTTTTAGTCCCATGAGATTCATGCTATATTTGCCACTATTTCCTTTTGTGTGGTGTATGTACTGCCCATTATTGTACACTTTGTGTAATATAATTTCATTTATGAGTATTTACATCTTCATTGTATGAACCGTATTTAATGTGGCATATGCTTTTTAAGTTACCAAATCGGTAAGGTAACCTTCGACCCTCCTCTATTTAAAAGACTTCTTTTTGTTATGTCTTTTAATTTACATATTATTGTGTTGTTATATGTTCTTCTATATCCTCATTGATATAAAAATTATGTCCAAGTGATGAGATACCCTTTTTTTCTCATCAACTCATCTTCTGAATTTTAAAGTGACATCGTTAGGCTGTCGAATTTTTACAAGGGAACTTCTTAACCGAATATCGATTCTTTAGGTTCAACTTATACTTCTTGAATATGTCATCCTATGAATATGTGTGAATAAACTCTGATTGTTTTACACTTAATATCCACTTATATTGGGTGTATTTATATTTTTCACACATAATTATGTGATTGATTTATCCTTAACTTAAGGATACCATATTTATAAGGGATTTCATCTCAATTTACATTTCCATTAAGACTTCATTGTTGTTATCCACCAATTCACTCTTATGTGGTGTCTATACTTTCCTTTGGAATAATATATCATGAATAAATTTATTCTCATGATATTATAATGTTTTGATTAAATTTTATTCCTCAATTATTTGTATTCAAGAGTCTCTCCTTTTTGTTAAAAAAAACTTTAACTAAAAGATCGTTTTAAATGTTTTAAATATTTATGCTTCTAAGTATTTCACATTAATGTCCCTGATTTAAAAATGGGTTTTAGGATTTATTTATATGTACATTAATGTTTTAAAATGATAATTCATTTAAAATATTCAAAGTTGTATGAGACACTTTGATTCAAAAATCTCTTTTTAAAAGGTCTTGAAAATGATTTGATAAAACATTGTTTATTTTAAAATCTTGATTTGATGTATTGGAATGTGGAAATGTTATCTTTCCTTTATATATGTGTTATATTTTATGATTATTTTATGGTTATTGGTCATTGTTTACGTATATGGGTGGTTTCGTGATAAACCTAGGGCGGGTGAGCCTGAGATAGCTCTCCAATGCATTGGGTAACGTGACAGAGGTAAAGGAGATGTTTCTCCTAAGAGATTTAGGGAATATACTATGATGGGTATTCTAAATGTAACTCCCTATGTAGTTTTTATAGCTACAATGTAAGTTTTATATGGATGCCATAAGTAACCTTTATGATTTATGGTTTGTGTGTGTTATTCATAAATCTTATGATTTCATAAGGTATGTTATGATTGAAAAGTATGGTTTCATTTATTTGTATTTATTTATGGGCTAATGTTTTCCTTCCTTATTTTATAACCCTTACTGAGATTTTTATGCTCATCCCAAGTTTTTGAAATGTTTTCCACAGGACTTAAAGATGAATAGGTTCAAGGATGGGATCAAGGAAAATTCATGTTGTCTAAAACATGGAACTAGACATGTGTCTTTTTAAGAGTTTTTTTTTATGAAAAAAATGGATTCTGAGTAGTAGTGTCTAGTTGTAATATTCAAGTTGTTTTGTAAGTGTTATGGCCTAATTATATAAAACTCTAAACCTGAAAAGATCCTCAATGTGAATTATCCATTTAATTCAATATTATGTAATTTTTAAGGCCAGTTCCTTATACTTGGAATGAATCACTGGGTGGTAGAAACTCTCAGTATGATATATTGTTCTTAGTTATTTTCAGAGGTGTCGGAGAAATTATATTTTTTGTATTTTTTCTTCATGGAAAAGGTTGGTTCTCCATATCTTCAATAGATGGTTGTTACCCCACCCCTTTTGTAGACGTTTATGGATTCATGGTGTGGATATATAGACTATGAGACCTTCCATACTTAGATATCCACTAGACATGCTCCTAATGGGTTTCTAATGTTGGGGATCATGAAAAACATTTTATAGGATTGATGATGGTAGATTTAATGTTTCAGGAAAATGTGATATAGGGGTTTCATATATCCTCTTTATTGGTACATCTTTGTGTGTGAAATATATACTAGTGCCTTTGGATGATAGTTTCGGTGGCCAGGAATGAAAAGTTTTGTTGTAGAGTTTTTATCTTGATGCCTCACTTGTCAGAAATGATGGTTGAGCACAAGGTTATTGTGGGTTTAACTCAATGCCTTAAGGTACCATAGTGGAAGTGGGATGAGATATCAATAGAATTCATAATTGGGTTACAAAATACATATAGGGGATATGATTTCCATCTATGTGATCATACACTGACTATCCAATTCATCCCACTTTTGAGCTATTTGAGAGAAGAGTTTATTAGAGATCTTAGGTAGCCTCTACACACCAGAGATAGTATGGCCCCATGGAGTTCCCATGAAAATCATTTCATACCATGATTCTATATTCCCATCATGAATATGGAGGTGATTTTAGGAGGCTTTTGGGAATAAATTACGTTTAAGAATGATGTTTGACCCCCATATTGATGGCTATATAGAGCAGACAATTAAGGTCTTGTAGGAAATGTTGTGGGCTTACATGATTGACTTTGGACATAGTTGGGAGGATAATCCACCCTTAGTGGAGTCTACATAAAAAAATATCATTCCACTATTGGTATGACACCATTCAATTCCTTGAATGTGAAACTCTACAAGTAACCAATTTATTGGATAGATTCAGGTGAGTCGACACTCATGTTCCAAGAGTTGGTGTGAACTACTATAAAAAAGGTTAAGATCATCCATGAGTGGATGAGGACTGCATAGAGCTATAATAAGTCTTTTGTGGACTAAATATGGACACATATGGAGTTCAAGGAAGTAGAACATGTGTTCTCGAGGATACCACCATGATGTAGATAGTGAATATTTCACAATAGGGAATAGTAAACTCATAGGCTAGAATCAAATAAAATTAATTAATTAATTTATATAAATTATTTTATCTGGTGCAATGACTAGAATCCTCTACTTATAAGATACTATGGAATATTTTTAGGGTTAGCTGCATAACCCTAAAAATTGAGAGGATCCCTTGGACAGAGATTTGGAATATATCTTGGAGAATGACCTTGAATTGGGATCAGATCAAGGATCATTGTGCAAATAGAGTTCATGTATATTTTCAATGATGTAAAATTAACTATTATTTATCAATGATTAATCCAAACTCTATTTAAGATGTTTATTTTTGTTTTCCATCCATCTCTTTTATTATAATCTAACCTGAATCAATTCTAGGAATAGAATTGATTCACGCATCGATGGTAGATTTAATTTTTTGAATTTTTTTTTATTTGTTATGTTTTATTCATATTTGATTGTATATTTCTGTTATATTGAATCAAGGACAAATGAAAAATTGATATAGTTTGTTCCACACTTTTCATGGCTTACTGATTTCTCCCATATTTCTCTATTTGATCATAGTTGTTATTTTTATTGGCCAACATTTCAAAAAAATCCTAGTATTTGATTATTACTTGACGCACCCACATGGATCGTTTAATTCATGGAGGTTGTGGTCAGATTTGATTTGATTATTTCTCCACCTTTACTTATTAATGAGACTTAGTAGAGAAATAGGTTGGGTTAAATACTATGGGTAATTGGGTTTTAAAGGGAAACCTTTGTCTTGGAATCCTTTGGAGTATGAGGCCTCCTAAATTTGGTTCAGTTATGGAAAACTATATATATATGGTTCACATTTTTTTCAAGAATAAGGATGATATAGGGATCAATTTTGGGGTATTTTATAAATGATGATCTTAATTATAATGTGGTAGGATCATAAGGTTTAGGTTGTGAAGAAAGAGGGGGAAACTAGTTGACTATGGTCAAACCAACAAGTTTTTTCTAATAGATAACTATTACTTGGTCTGGAGATAGTGAAAAACAATATAAATTAAGCTTAGATTCTAAGGTATAATGTTTTTCAGGATATTGTTCATAGCCTAATCCACTTCAACCAGAATAGGGCATGTCATTGAAATGTCTTGTGGTTGGGGATTTTCTAATGAATTGGATAGATAATTGGTATTTATCTTCATTACTAATCCTTAAGGGTTTCATGTTGATAATTAAATATTTTTTGTGTTTTGATACCACTAAACTTGATCCCTACCCTAAGTGGCATGGTTTATCCACTCATTGTTGGATTTAATAGAGATAAATGAGGAATTGAAATCAAGCATAATTTTCCGTAAAAACAGATTAAATTGTTGATAAATGTGCAATGATTCAGGATTACTAATTAACGAACATGAGACCAGGAACAAGAGATATAGCTCTCAAATCAAGCATAATTCAATTAACTACTTACATGAAATAGGAACTTAAATGAGTGCAAAAAAATTTCATTAACGATCAGTGCTAGAAACAATGATGAAATAAGTAGATGGTGTAAAAAGGAATGAATAATGACATTGAAAACAAATCAAGATTCTTGTAATAAAGTAAATAAAATAAAATTAAACTAAGAAGTTATTTGTTTGGGTTAGTGGGAGTAGTATGGACCAAGAGAGGAATGATAGAACAAAAACTATCTGCATTGAAAAAACTCTCAAATCCAATACACTTGATATTATATTTATACAGAATATTACATGTTGTGTAATAGTAACTCATGTTGTGTAATTGTGATCCACAGTTTACTCCACATATTTTGAATCTTATTTGTATCTCATCTATGATTCGAAACATTGACTCCTTTCACGATTTGTAACTAGATGTCAGGTATTGAATCTTCCTTCAGTTAGAGGAAAATAAGATTTGAATTCTTCACATCATGGATTATTGATTTACACAATGTTAAGGAGGATCACATCATTTAATGTAGACTCACATCACATAATGATCATCATGGAATGAATTTTTTCATATCTTGCTTCATGACTTGCATTATGTCATGAAATGATATTACATGTCATGTAATGTAGTTTCACGATGGGTAATATCCAATTTTTCTCCTTTTCTAAATTTTTTTATTTGGAACCTTGAATTCCTAATACTGAACATAAATAAAACATACCAAGTAAATTATTGAATAAATCCTTTATAATTCTTAATAAAATGACAGTAAAAAGTAAATATGATTTAAGCTTATTAAATACCCCCACACATGAAAAAATTATTATACTCGAGAAAAAATATCTCAATATGGATTTTAAAAGGGGTGAGAAATTTTTAAAATAGGAAACAATAATTATATCTAGGTAAATAAAATTAAGTGTTAGTAGAAACAAAAAATTCTACGAAATCATCACTTAATAGAAAATTAGTCCTGAATCATAGATTTGTTCCTTAAACAAATTCTTAATATTTTAATCACAAGTTCTTAACTATTATTTAATATTTATATTAATTTTCAATTTACCACACAATGAATTTTCTCCCATCACATAGGGTAAAATAAAACTGGAGTTGTGATCATACCTTGAGTAACTACACCTAACCATAGGCTTGCATTGGTTCTATCATCTCCACTTCATAATGAAAAATACAAAATCAATCATGGTAAATTTAGCAATTAGGTTATAATAAATTTGGGGCTACATTCAGGTAGGTAAACAGTGAAAAACAAGCTCAACATGGAGGCTAGTTTCTAGAGTATAATGCATTTATGTTGTGACAAGTGTAATGAAATGACTCATCCATGGATAATAAAGTACATGCTCTGAGTATCTAAAATTATATCGATGTACATATATCAAGTAAGTTCAATAAGGGTATCATATTCCTTCAATTTTTGTTTTCATTTGTATTTTTCGAAAGTCATGTCTGGGAGAGATCTCACATCCACCCCCATTACACATGTGATCCTTTAGGGGATTCATTAATCTTGAAATGGTGATTTTTGACCTTCATGATACACAACCCATGTTAATTTTTTTTCTTTTTAATTTTTCAAGGAACATGATAGATTTGAAATGATAAAAAGTATACATAGATCATAATCAATTGGACTAATGATAAACACAATACATCTCCATAGTAGAATCATCTCGTGCTGGATGAAAAGCTCACCCAAACTTGTTCAATGTAAAGTCGTGAATTATACAAAGATCATGGTAGGAAAGGATAACCGTTTTGGAAAAGATGCTTCTTAAAAGGATATTCATATAAACTATGGGATTTATGAGGGAAATATGTATCGTGGGTATTAGGAAAATGTGGCTTAACAAATATTTTCTGAATCATCTTAAAATTTTATTTGTTCAATCATATCCTCCATAAGATCTCAATGGAAGTTCTAAAAGTTTTACATTTCCTAGGTGTCACTCAAGAAATATGCTCAGAAAGGAATATGAAATTGGGGGCTCAAAATCCTATCAGAAATGGGATTAAATAAAGAACTAAAAATCACTATGTCTATAAAACCATGTAATAATTCAATTAATAGTAATTTAAAAAATGTTTAATTTTAATTAAATCACTAGGCTCAACAATCATTATAAAAATATAAATGTGGAAAAAACATGAATTTCTAATAATTGATAACTTTAATTTTATTTTATTTAAATTGGTATAATGTGTTTCAAATTTATTGTATGATCCCAAATTGAGAAATGTCTTCTATACAAATGAGAAAAAGAAAAAATTCTTGTGTATTGAAAGTGAAATCATGAAAAGTTCCCTCACACATAGAAGGAGACAATTTATGCACTATCCTTGGAAGTAATGTGGTAGCGTTATGGTAGAGATTGTTCAGATAAATGAAATGTATATTAAATAGCTAATGACTAAGGAAATTGAGAGTTCCCTCTATGAAATGTCATTCTATTAGGGAACTTGGGTTTTACTAATTTTGAATTTTTTAGACCTGTAAAAATGGTTAGAAAAAAAATCATGCACTAGATAAAACATTAGTCCATGGATTTGAAACATTTTGAAAGAATAAATACAAGCAGTTTCATAGTATTAATTGTAATGAAACTGATTTTACATAAATGTGGTAGATTTATATAATAAATCTCAAGATGACTCTTGAAGAGATGACCAACAAAAAATCATGACTACAAAGAAGTATAAAACAGATGCAATATGGGATACCTCTCATAAATCGATAAATAATATCATCGTTAGCTAGACAAATGGATCATTGTATCCTGAAATTTCATCCATCATCTTAGTTTCTCTTTTTTCATCCCTAGATACTCATGGTAGTGACCTTGAACTCATAGGGTCTTTTTACAGGATTTATGACTTCAGGAGAATTATGAGAATAGGTCATATGTGAAAGGAAGGGTATCTATGCACTTTTTGGTTGTTGTTATTCATGAATATCTAGGGAGAACTCCTGAAGTGGAAATTTTATCTCATCCACACACTGAGTCACTTGTTGAACAATGATAGATGGTTGTACTGACGCATCGACAACCAGAGATGAAACAAATAAACTAGACATGGATACTATAAAATTGAATGATGTGAAAATTAATCCACATAAAATAACGAAAACCTAGTTCCCATTTATATAGATAAGGTGTAACAATACAAAAATAATGTATATAGAAATTAAATAGAAATATAACCATCTCTAATAAATATGATCAAGAGCAATTAGCACAGTGGAAAACTAAATAATTTAGTGGAATAAAAAAGTTCTGCCAACATCAACTCTTGATTAGGTGGTGGTGGTAGTTGTCTCGCTGGGTCAGTGGCGATGAAGGCGATAGGGGATGGTGGATCATCTATGGAGGGTGGAGTTGTAGTGATGAAAATTTGATTTTGGGTAGGTGGTGAGGAGGTATTTATCCTCACTGGATCCATGTGTCTAAAAGCAAGATCAAAAAATGGAAACTCGTTGGTTGTGGTAGTGGCTATCCCATTTACCCTTTGGTCATGCTCGGTGAGGTACTTCTACAGGGTAGTAGGGTCAAATATCTCTAAAGGTAGGTTGGTGTGGGTTGTAGGTGGGGATGGTGTGGTAGAAGAGGAGGGGTTGGCAGGTGTTGGTGGTGGCTAAGAGTCATCTAGAGATGAGGTTGTTAAAGGGGTGTCGAAATGGGAAATCTCAGTAAAGGGAACATGCATATAGGAAGACATATATCTCAGGATCTCCAGGATGCTAGGATTCATGGCCCATATATCTATCGTGGTGGGATGGGTGGGTGGAGTAGTGGTAGGTGCATGGGTGGGAGGTGATGGAGGTGAAGTGGTGACTGGAGTAGGTGTGGGGCCTGTGGGAGATGTTTTTGGTGCTGCATCAGCTACAGTATGGACTCCTATTTCCCATTGGTAAGTGTCCTCATCCCTAACTAATAGTTACATCTTGTAAAGCATCATAAAATAAATGGCCTCCATTGGTCCAAGGGATGTTAGGGGGAATAGCAGCATCAAACACACTAACACAGTGGGCCAAGTTGGTAAGGAAGGAGCCACCCATATGTTTATCTCTAGTTCAGTTTGCATCATCCGTGTTGTAATATGTGAATTGGGAATCCATGTTGATGACTAGGCTGCCCATGGCTACATCCAAAATTAAGGCTTCAACCTAGCTCACACTCACTTGTGATTTTGTTCGAGAAAACTATGCATGATTCAAGGGTCTATAGATTATCTGAAGTAATAGGATACGTAGCTGAGTGGAAATAGTGATCTAGGGATCATGAACTGGCTGAGAATATCTTCTGATCATCTTCCACAGTCTCCTCAAATTATACTGGGGATTCTAGACCAAAATAATCAAAAATATATCAGAAAGAAACACCTCTATGTAGATGCCAAGGATGAATCCAAATTCCTAAAATAAGATCTTATGCGGTTGTCCACCCAAACAGAAGCATAGACTATCCATGACTAACACAAACATAGATATAAACTCCCAGAATATCTCTCGGTATGTCTCCTCATGTATCTTCGTAATTCATGAAATATGGATTCGGTCGAGGATCTCAAGGATCACATTGCTGATGTGAAAGCACGCAAGAATGGCCATGTTGATGGTTTTGTCCATCCTCATTTTATTTTCTTATGGACTATTGAGGAAGACATGATGCTTTATATTATAGAAGTTCTATATGGAGGTAAAATGTAGGTATTCATCCCTAGATGAGTCACCACAGTTCTTCTGTGAGTCATCCTGAGTGGCGGCCTTAGTACGGGATGTAGTAAGAGGAAGGGGAGATACCACCCAATGTGGTGAGGGTGATTGAGGTTCATTACCTCATGGATGTTTCAATGAAGGATAATATTAATTATCAAATGTTTACTCTAAAGGTGTAGGGTGCACTATTTTGGTCTGTGACATACCGGGAGTCGGGATGAGGTGTGTGGATGATAAGGGGGTTCAATGTCAACTGAAATAGAATGAGGTATGTGGATACAGGTTCACAACCATGAAGTATAGGGTTGGGGTTTAGTGTTCAAGAGAGGAGGAGGTAAATGGGGAGGTGTAGTTTTATGTGAGAGGGTGGAGGTGATGGGGAAGGGTTTCGCAACCAAGGGGGTCGTAGTAGAGAATAAGGGAGGAGGGGACAGGTTGCACAATCTAGAGGAAGGGAAGGTGGTGGGTTGTGGGGGGGGCTGTCATATAAATGACATATTTTAAAAGGTATTTTTCATTTAATTTGCATTCTTTATTTGTTTTTGGGGTTTTCCATGCATTTTTTGAAGGAAATCGTGGGTTTCCAAATTTTGGGCCAACCCAAGAGCCCATTTCCAGTTTTGAAAATAAATTTTGTTTATTTAATAAATCCTTTGTTTTTTAACCTTTGTCACCCATTAAACTTCCAAAATGACCTTAATTTAACTATTCAAACCACCGAATAAATTTGGTCCCCTTAAAAATCCATTAGAATCTTCGATTTGGGTGAACAAATTAGTTATTGGGCCAACCCAAATTCCCATTTCCAGTTTTAAAATTTTATATTAATTATTTCATAAAAAAAATTCATTTTTTATACTTTTTCGGTGATTCCATCTCTCACCTTCTCCCACTGTACCTAGACGTACCTCTAGCTTCGTTTATCCATCATTGTAGATCGTATCAGTCGAGAATTAGGGCCAAACTTCTCAGGTTTCGAAAATCATCTAGATTTCTCAAATAAGTGACTACCCCTCTAAGTTCCTTCCTTTTACTTAAGATTTATCCCTTTTTTCTTGAATCTCTAAATTTATAGAAGCTCAGGCTTCGTATATAGGGTTTCATTTTGAGTTTCTTGGTCCAATCCTCTTGTTTTAGGTTTGATCTCACTCCCTTGTGGTGCGGTGGTGGTGCGGTTGAAGTTTTGCACTATGATTTGTGGTTCTTGACTCTTTTGGTAGGTGATTCCATTGTGCATGCAATTTTTGTGACTTATATTGTTGTGTTTATGTTATTTTAATGTTTATTTATTTTTAATTTTTCTACGAAAATTGGTTCTAGTGGCATTTATAAAGAAAATGAATTTTTTAAGTGCCAATTTTTAGTGAAATTGGGGGTTTTTTTCATACAAATATTTTATTGGTTCATTTGGGGTTGTCCTATAATTACATAGTTGATTTTATTGAATTGTATAAGGACTAAAAATCATGTTTTTAATGTTTATTCTTTTTATTGTTGCTGCGAATGTTTTTTAAAATGGTTTTTGGGAAGTAAATGGGCTTAAAGTGCCGTGTTTGTGTGAAAATGGGGGGTTTTTAAAGGATATAACTTCTTGGTTGACATGGGGCTACCCCATAACTGAATTTTTGGTTTCATTAAAGGGTATTTAACTTCTATTTTGTTTTTGTGACTTAAAAGTGTGCACATAGTGAGAAAATTGTATATTTCAAAGAATTTTGGGTGCAAAACAATGTGAGATTTTGAGAGGTTGTTTTATTAAAAATCTAATTGTTTTGTTGGGTTTTTTTAGTGGTATAAAATGTGATAGCTACTGTATTGGTTTTTTTTACCAGTAATTACATTTTATATGAAAATTTATTTATGTCACATGTTGAAATTGATTGAGCGCAAAAGGGGAAGCCCAGGTACCTAGGTGGGGCGGATTTGTACTAGTACGGCTAGTGGACCGGATGGGTTTTGTCTCTGTTTCACTTACAATTTGGATAACAACCACTCTAACTAAACTATGTGGATGATTATTGGGGACCACTAGGTTATGGGTATATTCCCTACTAGTGGCGCATGCACAAGAACAGATTTTTCTATGGTTACTTTACACCGAGGTACGAGGTACATAGGTCCCAAGATAACCTAGTGCCTAGGGGTGTTCCCAATATTGTTGCTCATTGGATTTGTTATATTTGGCCATGTTTTAAGATGTGTTTGGAATTAAATTATAGTATCTAACATTTCTATTTAAATTTGTGTACATTCTGAAAATTTTGGATTGAAAACTGTTTTCAAATGAAAGTTACAATTCTTGGAATTTTAACATTGCTCTTCCTTGCCTATTAAAACTGCTTGCTTTTCAGATTGTATTGCATGATCTTTGGAATCATTGGGTGGTATCTTATTGGGCTTAGTCTCACACCCTACTGAAACCCCTTGGGTGTAAGTAGACTTGGTTATGTTTGACTCATGTAAAGGAAAGGCTAAGGGTGATGGTGGTTCAGCGTGTTAGTTACCATCCTTGGTGCAGAGTTGTGGAGACGGCTTGTGGGTGATTACCCCTTGCCATGTGGAGTCCTTGGGGATGTCTTGGTTCTGTATTTATTTGTATTTGGACCTCTTTTATTGTCTTTAATCCAATGTATTCAGTTCTGGTTTTTAGTTATGACTTGTTTGGCTGGAAATTTTCTGATTTATATTATGGATTGTTTTAATGTGTTATGCTTTCATACTCGGGTAAATTGTTCCCAATCCTAAATTAATGATACGCGGGCACTTGTTCCAGCTCTTGGGGATAGGTAACGCCCTTTGGGCCTTGTCATGATCTGGGTTTGGTGCCGGTTTGATAGTGACAAGATTCGATTCATGACAAAATGGTATCAGAGGAGGAACCCAGCCTTAAGTGTGGTGCACTGTTTGGGTTGAGTTATAGGGCCCACAACGAGGATGTTGTGCTCTAAAGGGGGAGGGTGATTGTAACACCACCAAATGATAAAGGGTTAAATGGATAAATGATACGACTCATGTCAATAAGGTGAATATACCTTTTCGGGAGCCTGTTTGATTAGAACTGCACAGTTAAGCATGCTTGGCCTGGAGTAGTGATTAGGATGGGTGACCTTCTGGGAATTTTCCCAGGGTGTGTGTGAGTGAGGAAAAAGCACATTAGAAAGTACATGTGTTCCCCTATGGGGACTGTCATTAGTCAGATGACCTGTTTCGGCATGTGGGTGGACCCTTGGGTGGGGACCACATGTCTACGAGGAAACAAGTTGTTCCTTGAGGGCCAGGACCTGATGACCATGTTATGGTGGGGTGGTTATGCTATCACCAGGACCCAGTTTTCACATTTGGTATTAGAGGAGGTTAATGTTTTTTGGTTATATTACTATTTTGGGATGAGTCAGGATAGATAGGAGCTAGGAGTGTCGGGGATTGGGGTTTTGGTTGTGAGTAGGGTGCCTGGCCCTCACCTCTCATGGAATACCTTTAGTCACTAGGGGATGTTGGAATTTACGAATTGAATTCACTTCCAGGTGAGCCATGTGGGCTGCAGACCACATGTAGACATCAGGAGGATATGGAGTAGTTGTTTCTTTTATTACTGGAATGTGTTTAGATTATTTATATTTGATGTATTTGATTAAAATTTTCATAATTTTGGTATTGATTATTGTTTTGAGACTGTTTCATTTTGTTCCAACATGCCTCCCCAGAAAGCTCTCATGCACCCACGGGAGGAATCTGGAGAGAGTTCTCCCACACCAATTGATCAGAGGCTAGTTGAGGCCATGGTCCAGGGTGTCCAAGATCTAGGATATGGACTATCTCCTATTACATCTCCTGTTAGAGAAAATGAGACTAGTCCTAGAAAGGACAACGCCCAAGAGTTCATGAAAAATAAGCCTACAACCTACCGAGGTAGCTCAGAACCCCAAGAAGCATAGGAATGGCTCAAGAAGATCGAGTGTATGATTGAGTTCTTGGAAATACCTGAGGAGATCAGGGTGAAGTGTGCCTCCTTTCTATTTGAAGGTTCCAGCCTCAAGTGTTGGGAGTCAGTGCTTCAGACTGGGAAGAATGAGCAGATGCGGTGGGGATATTTCAAGGATGTCTTCAACAAACAGTACTGCCCTGAGGTGTTGGCTTATGATAGGTCTAGAGAGCTCATGGACCTTGTTCAGGGGAATCTATCTATGATGGAGTATGCCAACTGTTTCGCTGAGTTGGTTTGGTATGCTCCATAAATTGTCTCTAATGAGGAAGCAAAGGCCCAAAGGTTTGAGAAAGGCTTGTGACCAGAGATATACTCCCAGGTGTTCTTGTTTAAGCTGAGGACCTACGCTGAGGTCGTTGATTGGGCATGCATGGTGGAGATTGATAGGAAAGGTAGGGCTGGTTTCTTTGGTTCAGTATCAGTAGTGGGAAGTGGTAGCTCCATAGAGAAGAAAAGGAAGCGGGATGATCATCTGAAGAAAGGAGGTGGAAGTTCATGACACTCTTCTAGGCAGTTTTCTTCTATAGCTTCTAATTCAAGATCGGTTGTGTTCCACCGGTGTGGGATGCCTGGGAACATCCTACCATCATGTCCACTTCCTATAAAGCCTTGTTACTAGTGTAGAGGTATGGGTCATTTGTAGCGTTTTTGTTGTGTGGCACGCCCACTTCTGAGTGGGGCTAGGTCAGTGGCTTCAAGAGGAGTTCCAGCACAGTCTTAGCCGTCAGGGACAGGGGGATCTCGATTTGTAAGTTGTGGTGGTAGGGATGGGTCATATTATGCTAAGATCCAGTTCAGGTCACATCCATAGACTAGCGGTCATCTTTAGGAAGAGACTGAACATCTCCATGCGGTGGATCAGGCACCAGCAGGATCAGAGGTGGGACTGTTGACAGTTTGAGGTGCCATTTTGATCACAAATTCTATAGATACTACATTTTTTAATACTGGTTCCTCTTTTTTATTCATTTATTCCCATTTTTTGGAAATGATGAATTTTCCAACTGATTTGATGTCTTTCATGATGGAGTTGGTGACACCGCTGGAAAAGAAGAAGGAGCAGGGTCTCAAGTGCCCGTCGTGTGCACTTTATGTGTCAGGGGTTGAGATGGAGTGGGACCTCTTGGTCTTAGATATGGACCTCTTTTATGTCATACTCAGTATGGATTAGATATTACACTTCCAGGCACACATCGATTGCTACAGACGGTGTGTGAGTTTCATGACACCTGATGGGAGTCGTTAGGTTATTCGTGGAGAATGGGATCCTCGGTTAGGTCGCACAGGGCCACCACTCTCAAAGTTGGGAAGTGTTATCTTCCAGTTATCTTCACTCATGCTAGAGTATGGTCTTTCCCCTGAAGGTGCACTACCTCATGTAGTGAATGAGTTTCCAGAGGTATTCTCGGATGATTTTTCAGGTTTTCCCTCGGATCGGGATGTGGAGTTTTCGATTGATCTGGTGTTAGGAACACAACCAATATCTATTCCCTCTTATCACATATCCCCCACCAAGTTTAGGGAATTAAAGTTACAGATGGATGACTTATAATCCAAAGGATTTATTCACCTGAGTGTCTCTCATTGGGCCTCCCCTGTATTGTTCATGAAAAAGGCTGATGGATCCCTCCGGTTGTGCATTGACTATCAGAAGCTGAATAAGTTAACAATTATGAATAAACACCATTTGCCCAAAATATATGATTTGTTCAATCAGTTGAAGGGGGAAAAGTGGCTCTCAATGATAGACCTGCATTCGGGGTATCATCAACTTCGGGTTAAAGAGTCAGATATCCCAAAGACAGCCTTTGGAAGTAGGTACGACCACTTGGAGTATTTGGTCATGCCCTTCGGATTGACCAATGATCCAGTAGTCTTTATGACACTCATGAACAAGGTTTTTTATCAGTATCTCGATTCCTTTTTTGTGATGTTTTTGGATGAAATTATGGTATACTCTAGCTCTAAGGAGGAACACGAACATCACTTGAGGATCATTTTGGGTACATTCCATGATCACCACCTCTATGAAAAGTGTCAAAGTTCACTTTCTAGATCAGGGAGGTGAGATTTATGGGGAATGTGATCTCAGAGCACAAAGTTTTAGTGGACCCCTATAAAATTTGTACGGTCATGTCGTGGGAGAAACCGAAGAATGTGTTCGGGGTCAAGAGTTTCCTTGGCTTGGATGGTTATTACAGGCGATTAGTTTGGGATTTATCTCGGCTTGCTTCACTGATGACTGCCCCCACCCAGAAAGGGGGGAAGTTTTTATGGGGTTTAAAATGCCAGGAATCATTCGAGGAGCTGAAGTGGCGGTTGACTACCACCCCCATGCTAATTTTTCCAAAGGTTGGAAAAGGATATGTGGTCTATTGTGATGCTTCAGTTATGAGTCTTGGGTGCGTGCTTATATAGGATGATCACATGGTCGCGTATGGCTCTTTCCAACTTCTACCACGTGAAAAGAACTACCCGACCCATGACTTGGAGTTGGAAGAAGTGATGCATTCTTTGAAAACATGGCATCACTACCTCTTTGGGGAGAAGATGGTGGCCTAGTCTGATCACAAAATCTTGGCTTATATCTTGTCATAGAAGGAACTCAACTTGAGGCAGCGTCGCTGGATCGAGTACTTGCAGGGGTTTGAATTTGACATTGTCTATACCCCAGGCAATGGTAATGTAGTGGCCAACGCCTTGAGCAGAAGGGTTCCAGTGCAGGCTTTGAGGAAGTCCGATGATGAGTGGACATTAATGGGGGTCTTTTCTCAGATGCATGTGGAGACCAGGGAACACAGTGGAGGGGCATTCTTGGCGAGCGTCCAGTTGACTCCTTCTCTATTGGAGTTGATTCAGCGGGAACATCCTAGTGATGAGATTTGTCAGTGGTCGAAGAAGTTTCTTCATGGTGGGGGAACATCCTCTGATTGGTCGTCGTCTCCCGAGGGAATCTTGTGCTTCAAGGGTCGTTCAGTAGTGTCATTATCTCTACGGAAGTAGGTGATGTAGAATAGCCACTATTCTTAGTGGGATGTCCATCCGGGTTCCACTAAGATGTATTATGATGTCTTTCGGTAGTTTTGGTGGCTTGGTATGAGACGGGACATAGAGGACTTTGTTTCGAGATGCTACACATGCCAGCAGGTGAAAGAAGATCACCAATGGCCCTCCGGTTTGCTCCATCCATTACCCATTCCTACCTGGAAGTGGTACGAGGTCACCATAGACTTCATTGTTGGATTACCATGTATACTTAGGGGTAAGAATGCCATTTGGGTGGCGATTGATCGTCTGACCAAATCAACCCACTTCATTCCGATTAGAGATATATCTAAAGTGGATGAGTTGGGCCGTTTGTATCTTCAGGAGGTGGTGAGAATCAATGGTGTTCCATCAACAGATGTCTCAGATAGAGACCCTCATTTCAGTTCTCGGTTCTGGGAAGGACTTTAGAAGGCCTTGGGGTCTCAGATCAAGATCATCACGGTATACCATCCTCAAACGGATGGTCAGACAGAGCGGGAAAATTAGATTTTGGAGGACATTATTCATGCATGTGTATTCGACTTTGGAGGTTCCTGTGATATCCATTTAGGATTGGTTGAGTTTTCTTATAATAATAGTTTCCAATCCTTGATTCGAATGACTCCTTTCTGAGGCGCTCTATGGTTGACTGTGTCGGTCCCCACTGTGTTGGGATGAGGTCGGTGAGACCTCACTGCTGGGGCTAAGTCTGGTGCGGGAGATGTCTAAGAGGGTCAAGTTAATTAGGCATCATTTATTGACAGCTCAGAGTCTCCATAAATCATATGCTAATCGGAGGCTTCGTGACCTAGATTTTTCTGTGAGTGATAGGGTATTCTTGAAAGTGGCCCCTCGTCTGGGCCATCGTCGATTGGGGAAGCAAGGGAAGATGACGTCGCGATATGTCGGGCCATTTGAGATCGTTGAGAATATTGGAAAGGTGGAATACAGGTTTGTCTTACCTTCTCAGTTGACTTCCATCCATGATTTCTTCCATGTCTCTTATTTGAAGAAATACAACCCGGATTCGTCCCATGGGTTAAGTTGGGAAGAAGTGGAGATAGAGCCTGAATTGTCGGTTGTTGAGAAGCCGATAAAAATAGTGGAATCCCTAGATAATGTACTTCAATGGAATTCTATTCCATTAGTCTAGGTTATATGGAATCATGGGAATGATAACATGAGACATGGGAGTGAAATTCATGGGTCGAGGAAAAGTACCCTTTCTTATTTTCTAATCAAGCTTCATGTTGACTTTCGGGGGTAGAAAGTCATTCATGGTGGGGAGAATTGTCACATAAATGACATATTTAAAAGTTATTTTTCATTTAATTTACATTCTTGTTTTGTTTTGGGGGTTTTCCATGCATTTTTGAAGGAAATGGTGGGTTTCCAAAATTTGGTCCAACCCGAGAGCTCATTTCCAGTTTTTAAAAAAAATTGGTTCTTTAGTAACTCCTTCATTTTTAAACATTTTTCACCCATTAAACTTCAAAAATGACCTTCATTTAACTATTCAAACCACCAAAGAAATTTTGTCCCCTTAAAAATTCATTATCATCTTGTATTTGGGTGATCAAATTAGGTATTGGGCCAACCTGAAATACCATTTCAAGTTTTAAATTTTTATTTTAACTTTTTCATAAAAAATTCATTTTTATCCTTTTTTGGTGATTCTACCTCTCACCTGATACTACTATACCTAGACGCGACCCCAGCTTCATTACCACTTCATTGGAGATCGTATCAGTTGAGAAATAGGGTCGAACTCAGGTTCCTAAAATCGTCCAGATTTCTCAAGTAAGTGATTATCCCTCTAAGTTCCTTCATTTTCCTTAATATCTCTCCCTTTTTTCTTGAATCCCTAAATATCCATAAGCTGGGGCTTCATAACTAGGGTTTAATTTTGAGTTTATTGGTTTAATCTTCTGGTTTAGGTTTGATCTCACTCCCTTGTGGTGCGGTGGTGGTGCGGTTGAAGTTCCGCACTAGGATTTGCGGTTCCTGACTCTTTTGGTAGGTGATTCCATTGTGCATCAAATTTTTGAGACTTATCTTACTTTTTTTATGGTATTTTAATTTTTATTTATTTTTAATGTTTCTACAAAAATTGGTTTTAGTGGCATTTATAAAGAAAATGAATTTTAAGTGCCAATTTTTGGTGAAATTGGGGGGGGGGGTTTCATAGAAATATTTGATTGGTTTATTTGGGGTTGTCCTATAATTGTATAGTTGATTTTACTGAATTGTATAAGGAAGGGAAATTATGTTGTTAATTTTTATTCTTTTTTGTTGTTTCTGCGAAAGTTTTTTAAAATGGTGTTTGGGAAGCAAATGGGCTTAAAGTGCCGTGTTTCTGTGAAAATGGGGGTTTTTAAAGGATATAACTTCTTGGTTCACATGGGGCTGCCCCATAACTGATTTTTGGTTTCAATAAAGGTTATTGAATTTTAATTTTGTTTTTGTGACTTACAAGTGTGCACATAGTGTTCAAAGTGGATATTTCAAAGAATTTTGGGTGCAAAACAATGTGAGATTTTTAGAGGTTGTTTTATTAAAAAACTAAGTGTTTTGTTGAGTGTTTTAAGTGTTATAAAATGAGATAGATATTGTATTCATTTTGTTTAACTATTAATTATTTTTTATATAAAAATTGGTTTATGTCTCATGCTGAAATTTATTGATCACAAAAGGGGAACCCCAGGTACTTAGGTGGAGTGGATTTGTTCTAGTACGGCTAGTGGACTGGATGGGTTTTGTCCCTGTTTCACTTAGAATTTGGATAACAAAAACTCTAAATAAACTATGTGGATGATTATTGGGGACAACTAGGATATGGGTATGTTCCCCACTAGTGGCTCATGTACGAGAATGGATTTTTATATGGTTACTTTACACCGAGGTATGAGGTACATAGGGCCCAAGACAACCTTGTTACTAAGGGTGTTCCCAAGGTTGTTGCTCATTGGATTTGTGTTATTTACCCATGTCTTAGGGTGTGTTCGGAAGTAAATTACAGTGGTGAACATTTATATTTAAATGTGTGAGCATTCTGAAAATTTTGGATTGAAAACTGTTTTCAAATGAAAGTTACAATTCTTGGAATTTTAACAATGCTCTTCCTTGCCTATTAAAACTGCTTGCTTTTTCACATTGTATTACATGATATTTGGAATCCTTGGGTAGTATCCTATTGGTCTTAGTCTCATGCCCTACTTACAACCCTTGGGTGTAAGTATACTTGGTTATGTTTGACTCAGGTAAAGGAAAGGCTAAGGGTGATGGCGGTTCAGGGTGTTAGTTACAATCCTTGGTGCAGAGTTGTGGAGACGGCTTGTGGGTGATTACCCCTTGCCATGTGGAGTCCATGGGGATGTATTTATGCTATATTTATTTTTATTTGGACCTATTTTATTTTCTTTAATCCAATGTAATCAGTTCTGGTTTTTAGTTATGACTTGTTTTGTAACGCCCCGACCCCAGTTACCCAGAGTCGGTGCATTATTACATAACATTGGAATGATCACAAGAAAGATCAAATCTCTAAAGACCGATTGATTTAGTAGCCTTGGAAATACTAGATACATTCATTAATTTTTTCATTACATAAAAAAACATACTGTCTTCATATCCCCTCATACTATCCCTACAGGTCATTCTTAAATTACTTCTTCGTAATCCTGGGAAAAATAAAACATTGAAAGGGGTGAGCTCAGATGCTCAGTAAGGATAACATTATAGCAGACGCTTTCATAGATAAGCATAAACACTTAAGGCAGTTTATAACTAAAACAAAAGCCTTTTAAACTTGAACTTCAGAATAAAATGGAAAATATAAAATAAAATAATGTCATTTACTTACTCACATGGATATTCTACTAGTTGAATTATCACATGCAATATCAATAACCACTTTCATAATGATGGAATGCATAATGCCAGACTATCATAACCACATAGCCAAGGCCTCGTGCCAAGACTACAAATAATATTTTTCCAAGGACTTGTGCCAAGACACTAGTTTGTCTCATGAGACCTACCGATGCATTGAGGAGCTATAGCGGGCTCCACCCGTCACTTATTAAGTCCAATGCATTACTCATATGAACAGGTTTAAACATAACATAAACATTCATATTAAAACTAGCATACAAAATGTCAATACTTTAACCACAAACCATGAATGGTATAAAAAATAGCACATCCACAGTCAAACATAACTCATTCGATACAATGTGGAAGATTTTATTGTATCACATTAACCTCAATCAAGAATAATGAAGGATATTGACATAGATGAAAATAATCATCAAAACTATTTGAGAGAAATATCCCCCTTTTCCTTTAAATCATTTAAAAGTCACACTATTTGTCAAGAAGCCATTTAAAAATAGATTTTTGAATCAAAGTGTCCCGTACCACTTTGAAACTTTTAAAAGGAGTTTTAATTTTAAGACTTTAATGTCCATATGAATAAATCCTTAAAACCATTTTTTAAAACATGGACATTAATGAGTAATATTTAGAAGAATAAGTCTTTAAAACATTTAAAAATGGTATTTTAGTTAGAGTTTCTAACCAAGAGAGAGACACTTGAATACAAATAATTGAGGTAATCAAAATATTTTAATATCATGAGAATAAAGGGATTCATGATATACTATGTCAAAGTACATTATATAAACCACATAAAAGTGATTTGGTGTATATCAACAAATAAGTGTCAATGGAATGTAAATTGAGATTAAATCTCTCATAAAGGTCGTACCTTTAGGTTAAGGATAAATAATCGACATAGTTATGTGTGAAAAATATAAATACACTAAATATGATTGGATATTCAGTGTAAAACAATCAAAGAACATTCACAAAAAATCTTGTAAAAACAACACCAATGAATTGGATGTTTAACTCACCAAATGGAGAATGAGTTAAAATTACTCTTATCAAATTCATATCGATGACTTGAGAAATTATCAATAGAGTGATTATGTGTATCAAAATTATATCCATAGAACAGGGGAGTGTAAATTATGACATAAGAAAATGAATAGTGATTCCACACATAATCTCGGAGTAAAATAATCAACGGAGTTTGCGTAAATCCTAATAAATGGAAATTGAAATTTCAAATTCCCTTATCGATTAGGTAACATACGAAACATACACCCATGAAAGAAGTATAATACAATGATGATGTAAATATCCATAAATTAAAATTTATTACACAATGAATACAATCATGGGCAATACACATACACCACATGCAATAAATAAGTGGTGAACAATGGAATTCTCATGAAATTAAGAGTGAGATAAGAAACCCCTTACTTTGTAATTTTTCCTTGGTCGATGATAGGTTAACCTCATGTATAATGGTGAAATAATTGTTATTAAATTATTCAATAATCATATACATTAATATTATATCATATATGATCTTTTAACATTGCTTTGTTAATAATATCTTAGAATTATTGTCGTTTGAGGTGTTAAATTACTCATTTTCTTTTATATGTTTTGTTACGTAAGCTATGGTTTTCATGGATAGGTTTTATATTATTCATATACATAATGATATCAAGTAATTAAAAATTATTTTTAAATCATCAAATGATAATTATACTTGAATGGATATGATAGAGAATGAATCTCATCGCGTTCGTGGAGACGGTAGTCCGTACATACGCACGAGCGACAATATCATTCTTTTTATGTTAAAATAATATATAATTGGATGGTATATCATATATACAGAATAATTATCATGTTATATTTATTATTTAAATGAATTACACATCATTATTATACCCATCCAAATAATAATTTATTGAATAACAATTACACCACGACGTGGAGACGGTAAGTTGTACGTACGCACGTATGGTGACATGTTATTCAAAGGGTGGATAGAATACTGAATATGGTTGTAACATATTTATAATAATATTATAGTATATAGGAGATACTGGATTAATTATTTTAGAATAGAAATAACAAAGAAAGAAGAAGTGGAAGAAGAAAGGAACTTGAAAAAGTGTGGTGAAATCACTACCTTTTCTTCGGGTTCTTCCTTTTGATTTGATCAAAAGGGCTCCTTAGGTTGGATTTATGATCAAACTAACGCCTCTCGGTTGTAGTGAGTGAAGGTGAGAGAGTATTTGGTCAGGGTTTGGCCGAACCAAAAGGCTTTGAAGGTGTGAAGAAATGAGAAGGAAGAGTGCCCTTTTATAAGAGGGGTGCGGGGCACCTTTGGAAAAGCTAGAAATATTAATTTATGATAAATTAATATTCGGTTTATAATGTCTCCAAAGTTGATTATTTAAAGGTTAAGGTGGGTATAGGTCTAAATACATTCAACCAATAGAATTTAGATAGGTCTGGGTCATTATATTAACCTTATCTTTTAGTTTTAACTCTTAGTTAATTAGTTTGACATTTACCATGTCACTTTGTATTTTTATATTTTATAGTTAATAATATTACTATATACATCCAATAGACCCCCAAGTTGTCCATTAATGATACACCTATCATGATATAAGTCTCTTGGATGAACCTTAGATTTTTAGGAATTTAATATCAATTAATAATATAATATTTGTTTTAAACACTCTTTTATGTCAATTTTGACATTATTCAATAGTTGATTTTTCTGAAACTCATAACAGAATGATTACTTAAAAAAAGTCCATTAAATCATTACTAATATGTAATAGTATCCTATAAAATTAGTTTAATTCATTAAAAGTCTCAAATTATATTTATTTTTATATTTATAATATCAATTATTTTAATTTTTCACTATTATGGTAATTACTGCATCATCATTGTGTCATAAATAAATTAAATTATTTAATGTCTAAAAATTATAAATAAAATATAATTATGTATGAAATCTTATTATCTTTCTAATGAATATTTACAATCGAATTTATCTTATGTATAATCCTATATTAAAAATGTTTTAGTGAATAAATTTTGATTTTAACTCTTTTAACTCTTCTTTGAATTAAATAATAATAAATGTCCTAATCTAATATTAAATGATAATATTTTATTTCTAAGGTTGTTTTTGGTCGACATACACTTGTCCAATAGAATTAGGACATGTTTTAGGGTAATATTAATATCATTTGTACCCTTAATTACCCTATTTACTTTTAACCGTGGTAAATAAAAGTAAAAAGTTACCATTCACCAAAAATTATTTTCATCTCATTGAACCACATTTTACTTCTTGATATTAACCGTGTCTCTCGGATTTTCGAAATTCCATTCACATAAGCGGTAAAATTAAGTTTTATGAAAAATTCAATTTTTTTAAATACCACTTAGTAGTTTCACTATTCATCAAAAATTGAAGTTTTTTAGAACAGTGCCAAAATTTCACTCTAAGTTATAATTGATATTCCGAATTCAAAAATGATGTCTATTTTACGAAATTCCAAACATATAAGTTTCATTAATTAATTTTATAATTAATTCCTGCTGTCACAGAAAATTGCGTGTTTTTAAGAAACAATATATATCAAAATATTGACAATTGTTTAGGTCCAATTTCAAAGTGAAATTAATTATAATGAACACCATTGGATAAAATGGTAAAAATATATTCTAATTATACTTTTAAACCACTCAATAATATAATTTATCACTATAAATTATTTTGATTAAAAAAGTTGTTTTTAAGTATTTTTCACTATTTATAAAAATTGGAAGTTCTCAGAAAAATACCAAAAATTCATCTTAAGATAATTTCGATATTCTGAAACCAAAAATGAAGTCAATTTTAAAATATAAATTATATATAATTTCAAAAGGTAGATATTACTATTTATAACGGCTAATTTGATTGGTTGTGGTGTGTTAGAACTCGATGTTGCGTACAACACATGTAATCACATTATTCAAAGAGAAGTGTACTGTAGAAGCTTGGGGTGTTGCATTCTCCCCTCCTTCAAAAAATTTCATCCTCGCAATTTTTAAAATTGTGCTTGGGAATATAATGGAAAGTCCCACATCGGAAAAGAGTCAATAAAACTATCACTTTAAAAGAAAGAAAGAGTGGTATAAAGGTCAACCAAGATAACCCATACTCGGATTCCATGTAGGAAAACATGGATATGGATGATAAACTAAGTGTCAAGTTCTGATGGAGAGGGATAGAAATCAAGATCAGGAGAAAGTTAACAATAATAAAACCACAAACTTCTGTTGAGACAAACGGCCATTAGTCTCCTAGTAGGAAAGTAAACAGACAACATTTTTTTGTTTTAGGTTACATTACATAAGGATGAGGAATTCATTTATGATATTGACTAAGAATATAAAGATATATACTTACATTTTAAGTATATTTTCATTATTTATTAAATTTCCACCACTAACTCATTTTTTTTAATGATGAGTATTCAAGAAGACTTGGTCACACTGAAAGCGCTAGAATAAACTTCTATAGAATAACATGATCCATGCATGATGAACTATATATTTACACTGTCTTTGGAGATTAATCAAAACCAAAATGGTTAGTACAAGATCTAATGATCCCCCAAAAGGATATTCCTTGAGAGAAATAAACACTAATCTTAATTTCTAAAATTAAACCAACAATACCCCAAATTTAAATAAATACCATTCAATAATAAATTGTCCTTAAAATCCTTCAATATAATCCAAACTAATATTGAAACCCAAAACTTATAAGAATGTAGTCTTCCACGTTAAATTGTATCTCCAAATGACATCATCTACTCTTAAAGTCACATACTTAAAAGTAATTAACCTAATCAAAAATTCTTTATTATAGGTTAATCATTTCCATAAATAACCCAAATCACTATAAATCCACAATAAAAACATAGATAAAAATACACCATTACTCCTCTAATGAAATCCCATAGTATTCTATTTTCCTTGGACATATAGTGTTCCCAACAAAGTGAACATCTCCCAAAATAACATTTATCACTTAATCACCAAATCATTTTCCTATAATAAGGGTATTCATTTGATAAGACATAAGAACCCAAATCAACTTATTATTGATCAATAAAATCATTTAACTAAAAGTAATAGTCACACTAACCAGGGACTTCACGTAGTCCAGTGGTAGGCGATAAATCCCAATCGCACTTTGGTTGTGGGTTCGATTCCCACAGCTTTGTCCGACGCGACGGGTTGTCACACGGTCTCTGTGTTGTCCTTTTCAAAAACTATATTTTATAATATTACCAAAATGAGATAAATTCCTCAAAATAACATAACATAATTTAACCACAAATGTTATATCATACCTTTCATTTTTATCCCAAATTATAATAACTAATAATTCTCTCAAAACCTAATGTTCATATAAAACCAAATGGTTATTTATACATATATCCACAAGAGAAGAGATAATTCTTCCTCAAATATCATTTTCACATGGAAAATTGCAGGGTTAAAAATACAAGAGAAAATTATTCCAAAGTAAACCCATCAACAAGGAGCACTAATACTTTTTAAACATTTCTCCAACCATTTATTTCCACATAGATTCTTCTTATTTGACCAAGAAAACATCCTATAGAATAGGGCATTCACTCGAGTAATGGCCAGGTCCCCTACATTTACGGAAAATGACTTTAAATGGACTCTTGGGACCATTTTTATCTTCTTCCATAGTACTCTTCATTTTGCTTCGGAAATTCTTCACTTTATGTCCTTCCTTCCCACACGTAAAGAATTTCTTGGTCCCATTGAGACACTTTCCCAGGTGTCTCCTACCACATTTCTTGCACGATGGAAGTTGAGGGTTCTTTTCTCCATGGTCTCCATTACTGGAGCTCTTATCATTCATCACCTTTCTCTTCCTTGTTGAGTCTGGGAGTTGGTTAATATATATGTTGTTGATCATATTTTTGGAAAACTGATTTGGCATAAAGACGATATCTTTTATGCCTATCAACATTCCATTTTTTTGCTCATTTCCACCACCGTTCCCACCGTGTAAATCATTCTCAAAGTCACTATGACTTCCTTGGAATCCAGCCATTGACTAAAACCAGAAAGCATTGTGTGAGTAATAGTAGTCATACAATCATTTTGAGATTAACATGTCACCATATTCTCAATTTGAAACACATTAGGATTAACCAAGGTCGTTTACTCTCATCTTATATATATAATAATTTAAATCGGTTTGTAAAGAAAATGTAAATTATCCTAAGCATATCCCCCGGGAGTGTCGTAACCAAGAGTGCAGAAAGGCCCGTTGTCGTGCACCAGTTCCCATTCGAGTCTAGCTCAAAGCAGTGTTTTTGGGTTTTACCCCTAGGTACATCTGTGCTAGAGCTGCCTCTACCTGATCATATCCAGACAGGGATGTATTGCTCGGAAAACTCACAAAATCTCTTCAATACCAAAATTCTAGGAAGTTCTTCTATACTAATCCTAAAAGTTCATCTTAGGTCTACGTTCTCTAATCAGAGTTTATCTAAATCTAGCTCCCAAGGTTTGTCTCATGAGACCTACCGATGCATCGAGGAGCTATAGAGGGCTCCACCCGTCACTTATTAAGTCCAATACATTACTCATATGAACAGGTTTAAACATAACATAAACATTCGTATTAAAACTAGCATACGAAATGTCAATACTTTAACTACAAACCATGAATGGTATAAAAAAAACCACATCCACAGTCAAACATAACTCATTCGATACAATGTGGAAGATTTTATTGTATCACATTAACCTCAATCAAGAATAATGAAGGATATTGACATAGATTAAAATAATCATCAAAACTATTTGAGAGAAATATCCCCCTTTTTCTTGAAATCATTTAAAAGTCACACTATTTTTCAAGAAGCCATTTAAAAATAGATTTTTGAATCAAAGTGTCCCGTACCACTTTGAAACTTTTAAAAGGAGTTTTAATTTTAAGACTTTAATGTCCATATGAATAAATCCTTAAAACCATTTTTTAAAACATGGACATTAATGAGTAATATTTAGAAGAATAAGTCTTTAAAACATTTAAAAATGGTATTTTAGTTAGAGTTTCTAACCAAGAGATAGACACTTGAATACAAATAATTGAGGTAATAAAAATATTTTAATATCATGAGAATAAAGGGATTCATGATATACTATGTCAAAGTACATTATATACACCACATAAAAGTGATTTGGTGTATGTCCGCAAAGAAGTCTCAATGGAATGTAAATTGAGATGAAATATTTCATAAAGGTCGTACCCTTAGGCTAAAGATAAATCAACGACATAGTTATGTGTGACAAATATAAATACACTAAATATGATTGGATATTCAGTGTAAAACAATCAAATAACATTCACACATAATCTTGTAAAAACAACACCAATGAATTGGATGTTTAACTCATCAAATGGAGAATGAGTTAAAATTACTCTTATCAAATTCATATCGATGACTTGAGAAATTATCAATGGAGTGATTATGTGTATCAAAAGTATATCCATAGAAAAGGGGAGTGGAAATTATGAAATAAGCAAATGAATAGTGATTCCACAAATAATCTCGGGGTAAAATAATCAATGGAGTTTGTGTAAAGCCGAATAAATGGAAATTGAAATTTCAAATTCCCATATCGATTATGTAACATACGAAACATACACCCATGAAAGAAGGATAATACAATGATGATGTAAATATCCATAAATTAAAGTTTATTACACAATGAATACAATCATGGTCAGTACACATACACCACATGCAATAAATAAGTGGTGAACAATGGAATTCTCATGAAATTAAGAGTGAGATAAGAAACCCCTTACTTTGTACTTTTTCCTTGGTCGATGGTAGGTTAACCTCCTATATAATGGTGAAATAATTGTTATTAAATTATTCAATAATCATATACATTAATATGATATCATATATGATCTTTTAACATTGCTTTGTTAATAATATATTAGAATTATCGTCATTTCAGGTGTTAACTTACTCGTTTTCTTTTATATGTTTTATTACGTAAGTCGTGGTTTTCATGGATATGTTGTATCTTATTCATATCCAGAATTATATCAAGTCCTTAAATATTATTTTTAAATCATCAATTGATAATTATACTTGAATGGATACGATAGATAATGAATCTCATCGCCTTCGTGGAGATGGTAGTCCGTACGTACGCACGAGCAACAATATCATTCTTTTTATATTAAAATAATATGTAATTGGATGGTATATCATATATACAGAATAATTATCATGTTATATTTTTAATTTACATGAATTACACATCATTATTATACTCATCCAAATAATAATTTATTGAATAACAATTACACCACGGCGTGGAGACGGTAAGCCGTACGTACGCACATATGGTAACATGTTATTCAAAGGGTGGATAGAATACTGAATATGGTTGTACCATATTTATAATAATATTAAATTATATAGGAGATACTGGATTAATTATTTTAGAATATAAATAACAAATAAAGAAGATGTGGAAGAAAAAAGGAACTTGAAAAAGGGTGGTGAAATCATTACCTCTTCTTCGGGTTCTTCCTTTTGATTTGATCAAAAGGGCTCCTTAGGTTGGATTTCTGATCAAAATAAGGCCTCTAGGTTGTATTGAGGGAAGTTGAGAGAGTATTTAGTCAGGTGTTGGCCGAACCAAAAGGCTTTGAAGGTGTGAAGAAATGAGAAAGAGGAGTTCCCTTTTATAAGAGGGGTGAGGGGCACCTTTGGAAAAGCTAGAAATATTAATTTATAATAAATTCATATTCGGTTTCTAATGGATCAAAAGTTGATTATTTAAAGGTTAAGATGGGGATAGATCTAAATCCATTCAACCAATAGAATTTAGACAGGTTTGGGTCATTATATTAACCTTATCTTTTAGTTTTAACTCTTAGTTAATTAGACAGACATTTACCATGTCACTTTGTAGTTTTATATTATATAGTTAATAAACTTACTATATACATCCAAGTGACCTCCAAGTTGTCCATTAATGATACACCTATCATGGTATAAGTCTCTTGGCCGAACCTTAGATTTTTAGGAATTTAACATCAATTAATAATATAATATTTGTTTTAAAAACTCTTTTATGTCAATTTTGACACTATTCAATAGTTGATTTTTTTGAAACTCATTACAGAATGATTACTTCGAACAAAGTCCATTAAATCAATTCTAATATGTCATATTATCCTATAAAATTATTTTAATTCATTAAAAATCTCAAATTATATTTATTTGGGTATTTATAATATCAATTATTTTAATTTTTCACTATTATGGTAATTACTGCATCATCATTGTGTCATAAATAAATAAAATTATTTAATGTCTAAAAATTATAAATAAAATATCATTATTTAGTAAATATTATTAGATTTCTAATTAATATTTAAAATCGAATTTATCTTATTTATAACCCTATATTAAAAATGTTTTAGTAAATAAACTTTGATTTTAACTCTTTTAACTCTTCTTTGAATTAAATAATAATAAATGTCCTAATCTAATCCTAAATGATAATATTTTATTCCTAAGGTTGTTTTTGGTCGAGATAAACTTGTCCAATATAATTAGGACATGTTTTAGGGTAATATTTGTATCATTTTTATCCTTAATTACCCTATTTACTTTTAACCATGGTAAATAAAAGTAAAAAGTTACTATTCACCAAAAATTATTTTCATCTCATTGAACCACATTTTACTTCTTGATATTAACCGTGTCTCTCGGATTTTCTAAATTCCATTCACAGAAGTGGTAAAATTATGTTTTATGAAAAATTCAGTTTTTTTAACTACCACTTAGTAGTTTCACTATTCATCAAAAATTGAAGTTTTTCAGGACAATGCCAAAATTTCACTCTAAGCTATAATTGATATTCTGAATTCAGAAATGATGTCTATTTTATGAAATTCCAAACATATAAGTTGCATTAATTAATTTTATAATTAATTCCCGCTGTCACAGCAAATAGCGTGTTTTTAAGAAAAAATATATATCAAAAGATTGACAATTGTTTAGGTCCAATTTCAAAGTGAAATTAATTCTAATGAACACCATTGGATAAAATGGTAAAAATATATTCTAATTATACTTTGAAACCACTCAATAATATAATTTATCACTATAAATTATTTTGATTAAAAAAGTTGTTTTTAAGTATTTTTCACTATTCATAAAAATTGGAAGTTCTCAGAAAAATACCAAAAATTCATCTTAGGATAATTTCGATATTCCAAAACCAAAAATGAAGTCCATTTTGAAATATAAATTATATATAATTTCAAAAAGTAGGTATTAATATTCATAACGGCTAGTTTGATTGGTTGTGGTGTGTTATAACTCGATGTTGCGTACAACACATGCTATCACATTATTCAAAGAGAAGCATACCGTAGAAGCTTGGGGTGTTACATGTTTGGCTCAAAAATTTAAGATTTATATTATGGATTGTTTTAATGTGTTATGCTTTCATACTCAGGTAAATCATTCCCAAACCTAAATTAATGATACTCGGGCACTTGTACCAGCCCATGGGGATATGGAATGCCTTTCGTGCCTTATCATGAGCTGGGTTTGGTGCTGGTTTGATGGCTACCAAATTTGGTTCATGAAAAAGGTGAAGGGTCTGTCCATGAACCATAGGTTCACAACGTATTTTTTAAAAAAAATCATTTAATTACATGATGTGTAATGAAATTTCATGTTGTGTAGTGATGAGATTGTTTAAATGTTTTTAGAAAAGGTACACTTCATGTAACAGGGTTATATGACTTGTTATTGACCTTTTTGGAATAGATTTGGTTCAAACTCAGGTCTTTATCTTTTGGAATGTCTTAATATTTACGAAGGATTATTCTTACCTCATATAATATAAGATGACTTACCCTAGGTTGCCTCCAAGTTAGTGATTCTTTTACTTTCATGATCTTGATGATTTAATAATCATATGAATTTCATGATGATAAAATAGTATTCATAGAAGGGTTATTGATAGATTTTTAACCTTTCAACATTAACAATAAAGGGTAGTCCAACATTATTCTAAATTTCAATGGTATCACAGGGGAAAACATGAATTAATTATAAAGAGTTAGACCATCTAGATTTCAGATTCCTTAGAAACAATTTCAATCTAGAATTTAATAAGAGGGCCTTATTTTTAGTAAAAAGATGTTACTTGTAATGTTTTTATCATTCCATTTCATAGTTCTCTTTTTGCGATACTAGAATTTAGATAATCATATTTTCTAATTTCTTCCAATTCATCTAACTACAACATTCATGATTCTTCAACTTTTTGAGAATCCAAATTTATCTTCTTAATTTCCCGGTATGATTGATGTTATAGTTCAAGTACAATATGACATAGTTTTCCATAAACCAATCTAAAAGGTGTGGAATTAATGGGTGTTTTATACAAAAAGAATTATTCCTATAGTACATCATCCAATTTCAAACTCCATTCACTTCAACTTATTTTCAAGGTCTTATCTAGGATTTTTTTGATTTCCCTATTTGACCATTAATCTTTCCCACTTGTTTTTGGGTGGTATAGAGTTCATGTGTTATATTGGATTCCATATTTTTCTATAAATAATTTAAAATAATTATTGGTAAAATGTGTTCCTTGATCAATAATGAGTAATCTAAGAAATTCAAATCTATAGAATAGAGTCTTTTTCTAGAAATTAATGACACATTTTTGTGTCATGTGATGTGGATTCAGCTTTTACCCATTTTGATATGTTGTCAATGCCAACAATAATATAGGACTTTTCATGTGAATTGGGAAATGGTCCCATAAAATTTATTTCTCATGCATTTATGATTTTGAATTCCATCATTGGTTTTTGAGGAATTTCATTTCTTTTTCCATTTGTTCCAGTCTGTTGGCACCTATCACACCTTTGACAGAATTCCCTTGAATCTTAGAGTAACATGGGCCAAAAAAGTGCACATTTTAGGATATTTTCTATCATGTCCTCAGGTCTATAATTTCATCCATTTTGTGATGTATAATACATATCTATCACATTTTGGAGGTTATTTTTTGGAATGTAACATCACTACAAGACACCATTACATCACTTGAACATGAGTGGTTCATCCCAGTAGTAGTGTGGTTATTCATCTAAAAATCATCTCTCATACTGGTAGGAGTGATGTTGGTGTAGAAATATCATGGAAATACAATTTCCAATATCATAAAACCACAGTTTTAAATTAATGATGAAAATGGTATCATCCGGACAATCAACTTCATTGTTGATATCATCGTCAACCATGATGAGTGGAAAATGAAGTCATGATAGTTGATCAGTAATCCCATTTTTTGTGCCATTAGTATCATTGATGATAATATAAAATTCATGGAGTCAGAGGATCCTCCTTATTATCCTTGTCTTGGAATCCTTTTTTTTTATTAAATACTTGAGGTCTGCATGATCGGTGAGCATAATCACCATAGACAAGACCAAATAGGAAGTGGATTTTTCAAAAACATACAGAACTACTAAGATCTATTTCTCTGTAGTTGTGTAGTTGAATTGAGATTTATTTAGTTTGTGGCTGGAATAGTAGAGATGATAGATGATGTGACCAACTCATTGTCTTATAACATCATCAACATCAAGGTTGCTGGCATCACACATGAATTAAAATTCTATGTCCCAGTCAGGTGAATTGATTATAGGAGATTATATAAATATTTTATTTAAATTATTTAATTCCTTCTGACATTTTTGAGTGAATTAAAATGGAAATTACATTGAAAAAAGATACATCAAAAGGTAGGAAACATTTGAAAAGTCTTTTACAATTCATCTGTAGAATTCAGCATGGCCCAGAAGTCTTCTTATAACTTTAACTATTGAAGTTCCATGTAAATATTTGATGTCCATTATCATAGTGGGATAAACTTTTATATCCTTTATATAAATTTTATGTCCTTTTCCTATGCCTCCTTAGACCATAAAGTGAAAATTTTCCAATTCAAAACTAGACCATTCTATTCATAGTGTCCCCTAAAAACTCAGGATTGCTTATGCCAACTTTGAAAGATCTTCCGTAAACTGAAATTCTATCTGTGTAGATTTATAATAATTAATTCACTATAAATTAGAATATATTATTCATTCATATTTGAAATTTTTATGGTTCCTTACACATAATGAATGACATGCATGTATATGTGAAAGTTCAAAATGTACAAGTGAATGTGGTTTTGGAGTAATCAGTTGGGTAAACTACAATAAGATTTTATCCTGAATATCCATCTGGGAAAGAATATAATTCATGTCCTTCTAGTATTTAAAATTTTTATCCATAAAGTGTAATGAAAAATTATCTTTCCATGTTTCCACATTAAAATTTCTGTAATCCATGAAAAATATTCATCCAGTGATGGTTCTTGTTGAGATCAATTCATTTTCATTAGTTTTTACCACTATAAACCAACATTTTTAAGGAACTACTTATAGTGCGCTCATCCACTCGCTATCAGATGTTGAAAATATTATTCCATCATCTAGAAGTTTTAGTACTTCTTTTTTTTACAATTTTATTTATTTCTGCTGTGATCTTCCTTTGAGGTTGGAATTTGGGGTTTTCACCTTCCTTAATAATTTTTTTTGTTCATAAAGTAGGGTTGATTCATTTAATGTAATCCACTCTACAAGAAATTTTAGGCTTGAATATTTTAAATACTTAAACTAATTTTGACTCTTATAACTGAGATAGTTCAGAGTTAATGATTACCGGTAGGGAGGTTGAAGCTTCTAATTATGAAAACTTAGGAGAACTGGGAAGAGGCTTTAACTCTAGTGTTGGTGGTTGAATGTTTGGTGGTGTGAAAGGTGGGAAAATATCCCTTGTGAGAGGTTCATTGAAGCTAAATTTCTTTAAATCATACTCTTCTTCTATATCAAGCAGTGACACCTCTCTACCTTCTTGTATGGACATATATTCATTTCTCTCTTGGGTAAGAGATATGGTGTTGCAGTCAAATGCATCATCTAATTGTTTAGAAGTTTTGATGAGGTTGAAGACTAAATGTTCTTCTTTGACTCTAAGGATTAGATGCACTTTATTTATTTCTATTATGTTTTTTCCTATAGCCATGAATGGTCTTCCAAGAATAATGGTGATGTAACCTTCTTCTTCCATGTCTCTAACCAAAAATTATTCTTGTAAGTTGAACTTTCTTTCTTTGACTAACACATCATTGAAAATTCCTTTAGGTTGCATTACTGATCAATTTGAAAGTTTTAGTGCCACTTGAGTTAGTTTGATCTTTTTATGTCCCAGCTAGAAAAATACACTCATCATTATGTGGTTAATACTTTCTTTGTGGTCGCATAGAGCTCTTTTTAATTTACACTCTCAAATAGCACATGGACTTGGAAAACATTATAGGTCTCTTGTCTTAGGTGGAATTTTCTACTGAAAAATAGCAAAACATTTATTATTTTGTGAGATGAAAAATAGATATTCCATTTTTCTTTTTTTATAGTGTATATTTTAGGAATCTTGTATGAACCATCATCTGAGTATTAGCCATTGTATAGGGCTTGTTGATATGTAATTTCTTGAACATTTACAAGAATTTATTTTATTCTGAATTATATCTTCCCTGTATTGATATTTTTAGAAATGTGATAGGTTTATTGTATGGTGGTGAAGCAATATAGATGAGAACTTTTAGTTTTTTAGGTGTTTGGGTGTTTGTGTCTCTTGATACCTCATGGGTTACTACTTGAGTGGTCACATCAACTTCTTCTTCTTATATTGGATAATGACTCTTTAGTTCCTCATTTTGAATTTCATATCTTCCATGTGGTTGTTATGAATCCTAAAAAATCCACTTCTTAGCACTATAGCCTTAACATATTTCCTTGGTTATGTCTTTTTATTACCATATAGAATACATAGTAATCTATTTGGTGGAGTCTTTGATATATAACCCATTTCAACCTAGATATTTCATAGGGAGTCTCTTTTTTTTTAATCTCCATATATTGAGTAGTAATTTCCAATATTATTTTTTAATAAAATTATCTAAGAATTTATCTAGTTTATTCTGGATATGAGTAGTTTTCTACTGAGATCTTGGTTGAGATGATTGAAACTACTGTTGTGTTCCATGCGAGAAAGTTTTTTTGTGCTTATAGTTATGGTATAGACACATGTTTGATGGGTGGGTACCCTGATGGTCCTTGGGTAAAAAATGGTTATTGATCGTATCTCTATTGATAATAGCCCTGGATATTTTGACGTGGTTGTTAAGCCGACCTCTATAAATAGCATCGTTGCTGCTGTTTTTGGAATAGTGAATTTTTTTATTGTAATTGATGTAATTACAATATTATTTTTGTTTTTATTCAACTATTCCCATGAATTTTTGTATTGGTTTGGGTCACCACACATTTCACATGACTGTATCTCCATTACAGGGGCTGGAGGGGGTGGTGTAATAGGCATTTGGAATGAGAACAGCTTCTTTTTGAGTGCTTCGACTTACACAGGTAGTTGAGTATTCACTTAAACATAGTGGATATCAAACTGAGGTGGTCCATGCTCACTCATTCATAAGATGGAACTGTAAGAGACTTCATCCAAAATGAATCTTCCGACTTCAGGACTCTTGAACACAAGCCCTCCATTAGTTGCAGCGTCGACAAATGTGCATGCGGGTTACTAAAGACCTTGGTAAAATGTAGGAGAATTATCCACATGTGTAGTACATGGTTAGGGAACATCCAAATTATTTTATTGAATCTATCCCAAGATTTCCTTGTGGAATCTCCATTAATCTAAGTGAAGTTTTGTATATCATTTAGAGGCATCCAATTTCAGATTGGTTGGAAGTATTTGTCTAAAATCTTCTTGGCTAGATCTTCCCAATTCAAGATTGACTCAGAAGATTGAATTTTGATCTAATCCTTTTCTCCATATCGTATATATAAGGGAAATATGTGAAGTATAAAACAATAATAAGAGACTCCCTAATTTTTAATGGTATTTCACACCTCCATGAGGTTTAAATGTGTTCATAGGGATCTTCAAATTCAAGTCCACTAAACTGGAACACGTTTAGGATCATATGAATGAGTCCAGGTTATATTTCAATGGTGTGGGCCTGAATAGGAGGATGGTTAATACATGGTGTACCACCATGGATTGATGGAAATACATAGTCCATGATGGTTTACTCTTGTTGCACTAGATTCTCTCTATAAATTATTGGTAGCATGTTTTCGGGTTAGGTGGATTGTTTCATTTTGGATTGTTTTGGTTGGACATGTTTGATCAGCAGTATGAATAGACATACTGTTCAATTTTGGGATTAAAGTCTAACAATTATTATACTTCAAGGATATTTTATTGAATTAAAGGTCCTTGATGCATGCATTATTCCACAAGAGTAGGGAATTAGTGGATTTAGAAAGAATGGAAGATAGAAATGGGGTAAGGGATAGGTAATCCTCGGTGTTTTTCAAATGGTTTCCTATGTGATACATAACCTTAGTCCCCATCAATTGCACAAAAATTTGATACACCATCACATGTTGTTTAATTCACACAGGTTGTGGTCATATTTTATTTGATTGTTTCCCAAACTTCACTTACAACTAAGACATTAAATAGAAATATTCTAGGGTCGATCTCAAGGGGAATTGGGCTGGAAATAAAAGCTCTTAACTTGGAAACCTTTAGCGTAGAATTCCTCATAAATTTTTTTATGTTTGGGAAAAATATTTCTAGAGTTGTGAGGTTTGAATTTAGGAATAAATAAGGGATTAGGATCAATTTCAATGTTCTACAGAAAATATGATCTTAATTATAACTTTGTAGGATCTTATGGTTTATGCTTCAAATCAAGCATATCTTACTAAGTGACTATAGTCAAACCAATTAGTTCTAACTAAGAAGTGACTATTCCTTGGTTTGGAGATAGTGACAAACATGATGACTTAAGCTTAGCTTCTAAGGAAGAAAGTGTCTCTGGATATTGGTCATAACCTACTCCACCGCAACCCAAATATAGTTATTTATTCAAATGTCTTGTGTTCAGGGAATTTCAAATTATTTGGATAGACAATTGTTATTTATCCTGATATCTACTCTTTAAGGTTACCAAGTTTATAATTAAAGATTTATTGAGTTCGTATGCCCCTACTCTTGATTCCTACACTAGGTGATTTATCCACTCATGGTAGGATTGAATATAGATAAATGTGGAATTGAAATTATGCTCAACATACCAAAAAAATTGAGATTAAATGGTTGATAAACATGTAATGATTCATTCTAACCAATTAAATAACATATGACCATGAACAATCAAAATATATACCTTGAATCAAGCATAATTCAGTTAACTACTTACATGAAAAAGGAATGGAAATGAGTGAAGAAATATTTCATTTAAGATTGCTCTCAGAAAAATAATGGATGATGTCGATGGTTTAAATAGGAATGAAGAATTGCATTAAAAGAAACTCACGATTCTTGTATTAAAGTAAACCAATAAAAGGAAACTATGAAATTCTGATTCTGGAGTAGAGGGAGTAGTATGGAATGAGATTAGAATGAAAGAAAAAATTCAATCTACTCTGAAAAAAGATCTTGAATCTGGTGTACCTATTGTTCTATATATACTGAATATTACATGACGTGTAATGGGAAATCATGTCGTGTAATGGTGATCCATAGTTTTCTCCACACATTTTGAATATTAGGTGTATCTTTCACATATATTTTCTATGATTTGAAACTTATACTCCTTTTACGACATGTAACTAGATGTCACATTGTGAATCTTACTTCAGTTGGAGGAAAATAAGATTTGAATGCTTCACATCAGGGACTAGTGATTTACACTGTGTAAGTGAGTTTCATGTCATGTAATATAGTTTCATGATGTGTAATGAGTTTCATGGGATAAATTTTGTTACGGCTTGCTTCATGGCTTACAGTATGTGGTTAAATTATACTCCACATAGTGTAATGAAATTTCATAATTTGTAATATCAAATTTTTCTCCTTTTCCATTTTTATCTTTTGAACCTAGAAATACTAATACCTATAATAAATAACACATACCAAGAGAATTATTGAATAAATCATTGATAATATTTAATAAAATAACCTAAAAAAGTAAATATGATCTAATCTTATCATTGTGTGGCCATTCTTCGGCACAATGGATTGATACCGAGAGTATGACATCTGATAGAGGTTGTTTTTTGAAATCAATGACCATGGGGGATAAATAAAGTGAGAAGACTAAATCAAGGGTTCTTCATCTTACCAATCAGCATGTGGTAATAAGAACATCAGAGGTGTACTCCCGACCAATTTTGAAGGCTGGATTCTGGTGAGAAAGAAACAATGGGGCTCAATCAACCCAAAACTAAGATCCACGGAGTGGTTCCTGGCTGAAAACAAGGTTGCAGAAGCGTGCCTAGAAAATGGAGAAGAATTTATAGGTTTTAGAAAATTGTGAATTAAATACCATTTAATGTGGCATTAAACATTGTGTAATTCCCCCTATACTATGTTATGGTTTTCATGATATGTTAAATATCACATGACATGTGATCCTGTCACACTTCATGTGAACCTTATGTAGAGGTTTAGTGGGTACCATGGCGGGTAAACCATGGAGGGTAGATGGACAAGGCCACGAGTGCATGGGTGGATACATTTCATGTACTGAAACACAAACATATCCATGTGTACACCGGCTTGGCCAGAGATACACGTTCATGACCAAGAGACAAGGGTTTTATTTTAAGAAACCATTACATGTCATATGTGATCACTAACACATCATGTATGTTGATTTTTACATTTCATTTTATGAGTTACCATATGGTAAAACTTGGGGATTTCTATTCAATCCATGTACCCCCAATATGTTCCATGTACCCCATTTGAGATTATTTTTATTCTGTCATTTCATTAGTCTGGAAAAATATTAGTTGAGTGTGTTCTCTTGGTCTATTCCCTAGAGGGTAAAGTGTGACATTATGTCTGCATATTAGTATTTTGATCTCCTCTAGAGGCTGGGTCTCAGATAGACTTTGTAAATTAACTTCATGATACTGTAGTGTGGTCATCTAACATTTTTATACCCTAGGAGGGATTTGTCCAATATGTGTGACCTCCGTGAGTAGTTCATTGGTCCTACATCTAGTATCTTATATCGATAGGGTTCTTGGTATAATTGGAATATAATCCCCTACATATCGGATGGATATCTATTAGATTAATGGTGTCCCCTAGAGGTCCTAGACTTGACATCTTACTTATGTATAATGGTCTTTTGAGAACAGTGATCTTTCTTTCGGTGGGGCCTAATGATCTTGACCTCTTGGATGAGAGAATTTGGTGATGACAAAGATTTTAGAGTGGATTCTCATTCGAAAAGCATATATTCAATTTGAATCTTGTGGATGGCTATTTAGCTGTGATTTCCTAGAGGTTCAGTGGTCTTCCTGAGTATATCTAGATTTTCTCATATTTATATTCTGTATTTTATACCTTTAGTGATATAATTATTCTTAATTATTCGTGTTTATTGTTTTTGGGATGTGTAATTTTATATTATTTTACTCGCCCCAACATGGGATCTTCCCAGACATGTCATGTATTATTCAGAATATAGCCCTTACAACAGTGTCCTCTGGGAAAAAAAATATCATGAAGCATAACCTGAGTTTGATAGACTGAGGTTTTTTTTACTACTTCGATTTGATCATAGTCCTATCCCTATGAGCATATTTTAATCTTATAAATTTTTTGGCTGGTATTGTATTTTCTTCCCTTTTCACATTAATTAATTTATTGTCACACTCTAATTGTGAGATTATAGATGTATTCAGGATTTGGTCCCATTTGTTTTACATTTCATCATTTTAAGGTCTTATAGATGTGTATGTGTGTACAGGTACATTAGGCCAATTCTTCCCATTTACATGATATTCCTACTTGGTTCTTATCACCATCCCATGGCCTATTGGATATAAGTTTGGGGAAGTCGTAAGTTAGAATCCATTACGTCAGGTCATGATATAAATCATTAAGTAATGATTGATGAGTTTTTAGGACTTGTTTGGAGACCAGAGCTCTAGTTTTTGGAGAAGTGGTATTACATGCATAGTTAGAATATGGTTAGTTGTAACAGTGCATCTCAACCATGGTTCCTATATATAATGGTGAATAGTTTAAAAATAATTCAATGGAGACCACACACCATTGAAAAAAAACTAATGCCCTTTATAATAGTAGAAATTCATAGTTAGGGTATAGTTTTTCTGATAGTGTGTTAAACCATGTGAGAGGGTGTCTCCTTTGGGAAGTGATGGTGCACAGTTAGTGAAGGTTTTTTCCAACCATGTGGCCAAACAGTTAACCCATTTAATGTTGGGTGAAGTGAAATTTTTTCCCATCCCTATTTAAAACTATGTTTTCAATTTTCTTCCCTCATTTCTTATTCATATCACACCTCCTCCATGAGATCTCCTCAATGGATTCACCTTGGATTTGAATCATCTCCACTGTTTGAGCTATGATTCCCTCTCCGTCTCTCATAATTGATGTGTATCAATAATTTTAATTTACCTTTATTATTTTATCTCTCCACTTATTGTGTGGTACTAAAGTAAAATCATTTTCCTTATTTTTTGAGTGTTTGAATAGAATTCCAATTTGTTCTCTTCTAGCCCAAATTATAAGCTGATATTGGATGAGGTTTCGTCTAACACGATAAGGAAGGTGGTCTATAATTTTCCCTCATGTCTTGTCTTTTTTTTGTCTATTTTTGGTTGGGTATTAGTTTCACCCATGATTTCCCCCTAAAATCAATTTTCCCAAATTTAAATTTCCCAATTTGACACCTAAACTCCTTAATAGATTCCCCTTATATTTGTATAGATCAATGATATCAATGTGAGAAACCATTTGGGTGTGCCATATATATTCCTATGTGACCCCTTTCTTATAATTAACCAAAACACCCATTGGCATGTTTGGTTTGGATTTATTAAATTTTATAATTATTTTAAATAAAAGAACTAATTTCTTATTGATTGGGAAATAATGTTTCACAAGGATCTTATTAATTTCGAAAAAATGTTAAATAGTATGATACATCCTTGAACCTTATCATTATGAATGAAATGGTAATGGATTATATAAATTGGTATTGGTAAACTGGAATGGTTATCACATATCCTCTGAATATTAAAATGTGTATGGTTCCTACTATTATTATGGACATTCTTTTTGTTGAAGGAGTGTTTAGACTTGAACCCACCTTGGATTCTCAAGGTAATTCCTTTAGATATTAGGGGATTCCACCTCGATTCATTGGGTGTATTTCCAAGGGAGACACCCACCTTATAATTCATTCAATGTCTAATTGTTACATGAATGAATCATCATGGTACTGATGATTCACTCATTTCATATCCAAAAATTAAAATTCAGGGGATATACTCATTTGATTTAGCGTAATGTCCTCTGATAGGAGGTGGCATGGATTCTTCTCATGGAACCCACTAAATGATGACTCAAAATTTACTAAAGACATTAAACATGGACTCATATGGACACATTTATAGTGGAATACCTCAAGTGTACCCCATCGATTACACTTACCCAATGTTCCTAGGATGTATGGTCATTTGTTGTAAACTAGCTCAACTCCCTATGGTCAACGACAACCTAGTTTCACCCAAATTCATATCCTCCTATTATCACTACAAAAAATCATTGGTTCCTTCTTCATCCCCCTATATATATTACATCTAAATAGACACAGGGACTACATTCATAAACCCGGACCATCTATAGGTTCCTTGCTCTGACACATGTGGATTGGGAAGAAGAAGGAATGTTTGGTTGAGCTTCCCATGAGGAGTTGAGACTGATGTGGTTATTTTTTTATCATTTTATTCCATTTCTTATGATTATACTAGAATAGGGTTACATTTATATTCAAATTCTGGACACACAATATAAACCATTGATGGTATCCTACTAAGTATATATGATTCCCTATTTGCGCCATTAATTGGTACATGAGAAGACGTAAGGGATAAAGGTAGGGATACTGGAAATCCCCTAATCATGGATTATTGATTTTCTTATATAATGGGAGCAAAGAGTACAGGAATGATTTTAGGCTCAAAATTATAATGGATATTGTTTTGGTCTTTTCCCCTTTTTATAAATTTATTTTAGGACTGAATTCTACCATGTAAGCCCAATCCTTTTGTATAACATCATGACATTGTCATCATTTTTGTATATGACTTAGATGTGGTAGATGTTTATTAGTTTATTAAATCTAGATGATTTAATTCCGGTGCTTAATATTACAATTGTTTTTTCCACTATTATTACCTAATTATTACCATAGTGCTCCAATCTAACATGATGTCATCATCCCCAAACATTCAAACCACAGGCCCTCACTTCGAGTTTAAATCCTTATGTGTATAGAGAGGTATGCTTGAGTCCATGAGGACAACCTATTCGGGACAATGGTTAGTGGTTCCTTGTTCTATATTTCAAAAAATTGTATCATAGAAAGAATGAAAAGTATGGGTTTATATATACACACACTGAAATGTATGTGCAATGTGTGATGAAAATAAGACCAGTAGGATCCAGCCATGTGTTTCATAAGCGGACTTTATATACCAGACCAATTATTCTAATTTTAAAAGAGACAATGCATGATGTGTAGTATTACTCAATTTTTAATAAATCATGAAAACACACACTTTTAGACCAATATATAATTCATTACAAAAAAACAATTTTCAAATAATTTTATAAATAAACCCTTTCTCAAAGCATTTATAAATAACTAATACAAAAGGATAAGCATGGAAATTAGTTATATGGTATGTTAGGTCCATGTTAGTTGGGATTTTCACACATTAGTGATCAAATGAATATGTTCACAAAAATAACTATAACACTAGCATAGGGATTTTATAATATACCAAAAAATGAACTACCAATCCTAAAATTTTTTATTTAGAGTTTTATCATTTTACCTGCTAGATATTTGCAAACCATCATATCATTACTGTCCTAGTATATTACCCTCCTAAATACCTCAGGTTCCCATATGTCATATCCCCCATTTGGAGGATTTCAATTTCCCAAATGAACCACACTTAAAAGGCCATTATTTTCATTATTCAAATCATTTCTAGGGAATATCATACATCAATGGTCAAATATCCCAAATTCACATTTAAAAATTCATTAAAATCAATTCCATTTCCAAAACAAAAGTTGAAATCCATTTTACTAGAGATTCCCAAAGTTTCAAATTTAAAGAATACAAAATTATGATTTTAAAAAATTTATAAAAAAAATTAAAATGAGAAATAAAAATAGTTTTTAAATAAAGGAATTTCATGGAACCACACAACTCAATCATTTGGTATTTACAACAAACAAATAGGATCCAAACACTAGTAGGAACAAATATTCCTAATAAGAAAAGGATATCCATGAACCATGGAATCTATATCAAGAAATATAGATTCAAAAAAATCTAGATCAGCAGAGATATAAGAAACCACTTACCAAGAAAATTCTATAAGTAATGAACAATGTAGTAGGTAAATCAAATCATTACCTTCCACTCTCATAATGGATCTGTATGAAAACCCCCATTATCCTGACACAACCAATAGATCTGACCATAACACCACTAATATATGATTATTTATAAGAAAAACATAGAGGATTTAAAATAATAGTGGAGAAAAAATAATCTCTTACCTAGAGTTTCCTATATTTATCACCTCAAGATCCATCGAAATCACTCTTCAAGATAGTTGGGATCTCTAAAATATACAATTGGAATCCTTATAGTTTAGAGCTTCGGTTGTAGGAGGAATAATGAGACCACTGAGAGATGTTTTAGGTTTAAAAAAAGTATTTTTGGATTAATTAATACTTGTCACATGATTTGGCCACACGATTTATAAAACTATGCACCAAACATGAACCTATTTGTTTCTATTGTAGATAGTCACATGATTTGTCAAACTGCATTCCAACAGTGTGAACCACCATTGTCCCAAACAACCACAAGTATAATAGTTTCTAGAGAATGACATAAGGTATTTCCTAAATGTACATAAATTGTTCACATGACCAAAACCCTCAAAAAACTCCTTAATATAACCCAAAACAACCCAAGAACTGTTCAAAACAAAAGATGGTAAAAATGAATATACATACCAGAAAGTGACTTCTGGATGTGACACTCCACCCTTCCATGTCTCAACCTCCACCTTTAGCACTAGTGCCTCTCGAACTTGTGTGTTCCCAGGTTGGCCACCTCATCCTTTTTCAGGCCCTATCAGCACATTCTAGTAATACTTAACACAGGTGATCCCCTTCTTATAGAGGTCCCCAACTAGTCAACCAGTTAGCACCGCCATCTGAATCGTATAGAAACCCATTTGTTGACATGAGAAACATTTGATTGCCTATAGTAATCATTTATTCAACAACTAACACCAAGTTCACCATTCACATCACCTTATAATCTACCCACTAATGATTCTCTACAATATCTACTTCCACAAATCGACAAGAGACATTTCCATTTCTTCATCTTCATTGACTTATCATCAATGTGACTTCTCTACAACCACCACTGGAACCTCCAGAACTTCTGTTTTGTATCAAGAAGCTTCACTTTCCATATACTTCACTACATTACTCTAGATAATGACCAACAACCTTCTAGTTCATCTATGAGATTACCCTTTCAAAACTCACATTCCATTATACACCAACTGATAGACTACTTCTGCACAACCTACTTTTACTGATCCAAAATTCTAAGGATCTAGTCGACCATTAATTCAACAGGCATAGAATCATTCATCAAAATCCATTGATTCAAAGTGTTTATATAGGATCCTTCCACCAGCCTATATCTATACATTCTATGGTCCTAGTGTAATGTCTTTATCTAGGTTTCCATGTATTACTTCTGAAGTATATACTTTGGGATCCCCAATGGTAAACCTATAAAACATTTCTCACACCAAACTGAACACCTATTACCCTTCTCTATCTGTTTTTTCTCGGAACAAGCTATGTTCTACTGTTATTTTGTCTTTATTATTCTCTAATTTCACCTACCACTATAGTATTTACAAAGTGATTTTGAATTAGGGATTTATGAATTTTTTATTCTAACTTATATTTAAACATTAAATTTATTGATAATTTTATTGATTATATAATATATAGTTAATTTTTAATTGATTATTAGGGTAAATTATTTAAAATTAGTTTTCCATTTTTTAATTATTTTGTTTCAATGCATTTATTAGTTATGTTTTAATTTCCTTTCATAATTTATTTGTCAATAAATTTTAGAGAAATAATTCTTTTACTATTTCCTATGTATTTTTATATATGTTATAAAAAATATTTATATCCTAAAATATGAGTTCATAAAATCAATAGATTATAATTATATTATATTTAATTATTTTTTAAGTAAAATTTTAAAAATTAATAAATTTTATTCTTAGTTGTGTTTTATTTTTAATAATATTTTATTTAATTAAAGTGTGTGATGTTTTTTATATGGATATTTATCAATAGCGTAAAAATTGTTAAAATTTGAATTAAATTACCATGAAATACATCTTAATATTATATGTGTTTGGAGGATTTTTTAGATATTTAGATTGTAAAAAAATTCATAGACTGATAAAATAAGATTTTAATATTCTGATTGTAATTTCAGATGACGTTTGAAAATAAATGAAGTTTATAAAAACGTGATATTGAAAAAATTTCATTCTAGATATGTGATATATATTTGGCATGGGAAATTTATCATTTTATAAATGACAATGAGTTTCCATTAGCATAATGAATAACCTACTACCCCAAAAATGGGAAATGAAATTCAAAACATTATTAATAATGCTTTTTTTAATACAACACAACATGATAAAGATTATTACATATCAGTGGGATATTGTTCAACATCACTATCTCTCGAACAGATATGTAACAAAACTGATCCATGGAAAAATTATCCCATATGGGTAAGAAATGTGCCTCCTTTTTCAAATGATAAAAAATTACCCATATCACAAAAATATTTCATGGAATCCTTGAATGAACTACTATTAATTCCATACTGACATCATCCCACTTCCATTCAAGAATGGGAAATGGTTGAAACATACCACCTGTCCACGAATGGTTGGCCTTCACCTATTGACCTATGTAGAACTATTTCATGAAACCAAAAACCTATTTCTTCATCCTAGGATATCAATACAATCTACAAAGATCATGATGCATTTTGGTTAAACCAGTATGAACTCCCCACTTAAATTCATGGAAATGATGCATCAACTTCTCTCTCATACACTTATGCACAACCACATGACCACAAACATAAACGATATCAACATTTACAACAGTCCAATTGAAAGGTGACACCCCACCTTCAAGGATTTACTTCCAGGGAAAACACTCTTGTTCTTCATAATTCCTCTCATTAACCTAGCTCATAAGGGCTGAATCAACTGCCCAGGATATGAGGTTCATTTTTCCTGAGACCTCCTTAACCTCACTATGCATATCAATGAATAGATCAATCATTTTCCACTATAAAATGGACTCCTAAACTTCCCGAGACTGTGTCATTATAAATTAATCATATTAAAAAATACTCCCTTTTCCAAAAATATTGGTCGACATAAAATTAAAATATTACATATATTCGACCCATAGTTGTTGTTGAAGATTAAAATACTTGTGAGAAAATAATTACTTTGGACTTTTATAGTTAATATACACAAAAAAAATATTTCACCCACAAAGTAATGATGCCAAAACATTAAAGAATAAACCAACATGGCTAACTCGAGGTCATGCGTAGGTTAATTTCATTCATGTGGCCTCAAATATTGAGATATATATGCTAAAACTAAATCTATATATATTAACACTACTCAAAACCCAATAATATATGAATCACAAAACAAGGTGTACTTATTAACCAGTTCATATATGATTAAAATCATTGTGGTATCCATACACTTATTTAGATCCTAGAAGGAATTATTACATACTCTAGACCATTAGAAATTTACACCATTCATCATCAGGCTTGAAATTGGTGTCTCCAAGTGATATGAGACCTTAATGAACCTTACGTAATATCCTACCAAATTGATAAAGATTCTGATTTAAAAAAATTTATTAGGATACTCTGAAGATACAACTACTTTCCTATTTTTTGGGTCCACTGATACACCTAACTTGGAGATGATGTGATCCAAAAAATGTACATTTTTGATCCAAAATTAACACTTGGATAGCTTGTCATGTAGCTTATAATCTCTTAATGTAATCGGTATGATGTTAAGGTGTTGGGAATAATCTTCATGATTCTAGGAGTAAAAAAAATATTTCATCCTCAAAAGCAACAACCAAATGATCTATGAATGGGTAGAATATTTGTTTCATCGAGGCCATAAAAGTAGAAGGTGTATTCATCAACCTGAATAGAATTAAAAATAAATCATACAAACCATACCTAGATCCAAAAGTAGTCCACGATAAATCAAAAGGTATCACTCTTATCTAATGATTCCGTGAACTCAAATCAATCTTGGAGAACACACAAGAACCCCTCTACTATTCAAAATTAGATTGATACATGGCCATTTCTTAACTATAAACCTATTTAACCACCCATAATCACCGCAGAAGTGTAATGTTCCATCATTTTTCTTGTAACACCCCAAGATTTCACAGTACATTATCCCATTAAAGTAATTCAATAGCTTGTGCTACACACAACACCGAGTTCGAGCGCACCACAACTTACCAAACTAGTCGTTAAAAAAATGATTATGAATATTATTAACTGAATTTTGAATCTTATATACTCTATATAATTTTAACATCCATATTATTTATTTCATAGACACAATATAAGAACAAATTCATTTTTCAGATAAAAGAAGTATTTTTCAAAAAATACAATTTTACATCATTTTAATGGCGAACCATTTTTAAAACCAATATTTGACACTATTATATATTCATTTTAATGAAATTAAATTCTTCTTAAGAATCGGGAAATAAAAATGTAGTTTTGATAAATTTTTGTTACTTTTCTGATAACTTTCATATTTGAACAAATAGTGAAAAATACTATGTTTTATTGAAAACATTTTTTTAATCGAAAAAAATTATAGTGTTAAATTATGAATTTGAATGGTTTTGAAGTATAATTTGATTATATTTTTATCATTTAATACAATTTAGGTAATTATAAGTACTTTGACATTTAAATTTTACATAAACACATGTCAATCTTTTGATAGTGTTTACTTTTAAAAAACTCACTTTTTGGTTTTTACAACGGGACTTAATATCAAATTAATAAATGAAACTTTTATGTTTTGAATTTGGCAAAATAGACTTCATTTTTGAATTTTAAATATCAAAATTATCTTAGGTTTATTTTTGTTATTTTTCTGAAAACATTAAATTTTTTATGAATAGTGAAAAACACTACGTTATTATTTAAAACCGACTTTTTATTTAAATAGTAATTTATTTTATTTAAATTTATTTTAAGTAAAAATAGATATATATAATACCTATATATGTTCAATTTAATTAATTAGAGTAATTTTATAATAATTTTATATATATATATAAATTATTGAACATTTTACCGCCATTTACCCACCTCCAAGGAGCATTTGTAAATTTGCATGAAACATAATTTTACCGATTTTTTGAGTTGAATTTAAAAAATCTGAGATGCACGGTTAATATCAGTAAGTAAAATTTGGGTCAATATGATGAAAATAATTTTTTTGAATAGTAACTTTTGACTTTTATTTATGAATTTTAAAAGTAAATAGGATTATTAAGGGTAAAAATGATATCATAATTACACTAATACATGTCATAATTCTATTGGATAAGTATAATTCGACCAAAAACAACCTTAGAAATAAAATTTGATCCTCTTTGGTCCACTTGGATTAGATTAGGTCATTTATTATTATTTTATTTCAAGAATAGTTAAAAGAGTTAAATTCAATGTTTAATAACTAAAACATTTTTAATAAAGGGTTACACATAATATAAATTAGACTATAAATATTAATTAGAAAGATAAAAATATTTCTTACATAATGGTTTTTTATTCGTAATTTTTAGACATTAAATAGGTTATGTTATTTATAACACAACGATAATGCAATAATTACCCTATTAATGAAATATTAAAATAATTGATATTATAAATATCCAAATAAATGTAAATTGAGACTTTTGATGAATTAAACTAGTTTTATTGGTTAATTTGACTTGTTAGGGTTGTTAATTAAATTTCTTTCTAAGTGATAAGGTTTTTATGACTTTTAGAAAAACAAAATACCAAATTGTGTCAAAATTGACATAAATTAATTTTTAAAAGAAATATTATATTATTGGTTGATATAATATTCCCAAAAATATAAGGTTCAGTAAAAGGGATTAAATAATATTATATATGTCATTAATGAACAACTTGAGATTCTATTATAAGTTTAGAGTATGTTTATTAACCATATAGTGTAAGAATACGTGAAGACACGGTAAAAGTTATACTATTTAACCAAGAGTTAAATCTAAAAGATAAGATTAAAATTATAACCTAAACTTGTATAAAACCTATTTTATGAGAGTATTTTGACCCATAACCACCTAATACTTCAATTAAATTCATTGTTATCTATTATAAACCAAAAATGATTGAATAATAAATTTATATTTTAATCTTTTCCTAAAGTGACCCTCACCCCTCTTATAAAAGGGAACTTTCCCTTCTCTCAAAATCATACCTCCAAAGCCATTTGGCTCGGCAAGACCATGACCATATATCCTCCCAACATCCCTAAAATCAACCTAGAGTCCTTACTTGGATCAGAAAACCGACCTAAGTATCCCTTTTTATCAACTCAAAAGGAAACACCCGAAGAAGAGGTAATAATTTCACCACCCTCTTTCATGTTATTTTTTTCTTCGAATTTCTTTTTATTTGTTGTTTCCATACCAAAGTAATAACTCCAGTACCTCCTACATACTTTTATGTTACTATAAATATGGTACAACCATGTTTTTTAATCTATCCATCCTATAAATTACAAAGTCACCATATGTGCGTACGTACAGATTACCGTCTCCACGTCAAGGTGTAGTTTGTTATTCAAACTCTTAATTATTTGGATGGGTATAATAATGAGTATAACTGATGAAAATAATAAATATAACCTATTAGTGATTCTATATATATGTTATACCATCCAATTACATATGATTTCACCATCAATATATTGATATTGTCTCTCGTGCGTACGTATAGATTATCGTCTCCACGACATGATAAGATTTATTCTCTCATTCACCATTCAAAGATGATTATAAAAATATATATTATTAATAAGTATGTAATATATGACATAATAATGGTATTTGATATATATATATATATATGTACTTACATATATTTTATTCACTAACTTCCATTCAATATGATATGAAAACAGAAACAGCGTTTATGCGTATGTACGACCTATAGTCTCCATAAACAGTGTCTTCCATTTAATATATCTATCTATTATTAATATTTATATTATAAATATATATTATATATAAATCATGGTTTATATTCTGGATGTATTTAAATCATGATCTAAATGATATGATCAAAAATAACAAGTTAAAATACGTAGGATAAGGAAAGCGATTATTACCAAAATGTTAATTTAACATGTAAATCATTATAAAATGGGTAGTATAAAGACATAAATGAATAATTTATGACATAATAAATATTAATATGTATCTGGTATAATTTAATAACATATTATGGTCATTATAAAGAAGGCCAAATGTACCCTCGACCAAAGGAAAGTGCAAGGTAAGGGTTAATTCCTCAATCTCATTATTATTCGGGATTTTTTTTGGGTAAGATTTTACTAGGACATATTTATCATCCATGTCCATGTTTCATAAAAGAGTTTTCAATGGGATTTTTTTTAAGGGAATATTTTATTAAAACATCATTTTAAATGTTTTAAATATTTATTCTTCTAAATCATTCCCATTAATGTCCATGTTTTCAAAATGGGTTTTTAAAGATTTATTTATATGGAAATAAATGTTTTTAAAATGATAATTCCATTCCAAAGATTCAATGTGGTATGGTACACTTTGATTCAAAAATTTCTTCAAATGTATTACTTTCTAAATTAATTGACTTTTAAATGTTTTTAGGGAAAATGTGTATTTATCTCAAAGAGTTTTACAAATCATTTTCATCTATGTCAACATCCTTTGATGGATTTTTAACTTTTTTAAAGTTGATATATTATGATACAAATATTTAATATTGTATTAATGGTTTTGTGATATGTTTGACTGTGGATGTGTTATTTTTGTACCATTCATTATTTATGGTTAAAGTATAGACATTTCATATGCTAGTTCTAATATGAATGTTTATGTTATGTTTCAACATTTTCCTATGAGGAATGTATTGGACATAGTAATTGATGGGTGGATCCTGCTATATCTCCTCAATGCATTAGTAGGTCTCATGAGACAATTAGATGTGGAATTTGGTGAGGCCTTTCCAAATTTGATATATGGTTTTGGCTGAGGCCATAATCATTTTTAGTCATTTGTCCGAGGCCTTGACAAAATGTTTCGGAATGTTTGGAATTATAAATTCCCTCATTATGAAAATAATATTAATGGATCATGTGGTTATTCGACTAGTATAATACCCAATACTATGTTTTATTATGACATTATTTACTCAATTCATATTTCTTCCATAAAGTGTTCATGTTTATTATATGTAAAGGCATGTGTTTTCAATTATTCACCATGCCTATTTGATATGTTATCTTCTACTAAATTGTTTACCCTTACTGAGCATCTAAGATCACCCCTTTATTAGTTTTTATTTTCCCAAGATTTAAAATAAATGTACTATGATGAATATGCAGGGTTAAGCTGAAAGGGAATAATGGCGTTCTCAAAGAACTATATATGATGTATTTTATGTTTGAAATTGTAATTTCAAGTAGATGTATGTAATCTATTTCCAATACTGCTAAACTAATCGGTCTTTCAGGACATGATTTCATGGTATCAATCCAATGTATTAAAATAATGCACCGACTCTAGGTAACTAGGGTTGGGGCATTCCAATACTACTAAACTAATCGGTCTTTTGGGACATGATTTCATGGTATCAAGCCAATGTATTAAAATAATGCACCGACTCTGGGTAACTGGGTTCGGAGCATTACATTTCATGGAAAACATGACTAGAAAACCCCAAGTTGATGTACATCAGTGAATTAACCATTTATTCTATAATTTCTAAAACTAAGTCTCATGTTCCTAAATTTCTGTTAGTGTCATCCTATACAGTGGAATCGATGCGGACTCATCTCCTAAAATCAGTTCAATAGGGAACTCACCCTCTCTATCAAACATTAACCCTATAAATTCCTTCAGAGAAATATCCTAAAACTAATTCACCATTGGTGTAAAGACATATTGTTTCCTTCCCCCATCACCAAGCATAAGACATGCCACTTGCGGCATGAGATCACCCAATGATTGATGAACTGGCCCATCATGGATCACTTGGATATTCCATTCCCTTATTGAACATAAGGTTCACCCTCAAGTGATGTGAACCTTTCCTTTTAATGATAATAGTTGAAATGGTATCGATACACCTATTTATAATATATTCCCAACATCAGTTCAAAACTTGACATCTCAAGCACAAATAAGTCCCAATGTTAATGGTGCTCCCCAACCTCGAGGGAACACTCATTACATTTTCAGATATTTTCAACACGTACTTATAATGGTTTTTAGTCATCATAACCACACAAAAATATTACACCACTAGGGAAAACACATTCACAAACTAGTAAATTATAAATTTATTTGAGGCCCCAATATCAAATAAAGAACTATAAAGTGTTGAATCAAAGAAGGGTTATACCTTGAAAAGTCGATGGTCCAGCCTCACCACTTCTAGGTGTAGGCTTAACTGCTTACAGATGACATATCCCTCTACAATAGGTTCCGATCTGAGTCCATGGTGTTACGCTACCCTGCTGGTAATTATGTTCTTGTCCTAAAGCAGCACAATTTTCACCCCATCTATTATGGCCAGTTGAACTCCAACTGCCTACCTATTATGGGTAACATACCCCCATCGTTCACTCAACATCTTCCTCAATCTTTGATCACTTTCCTCCTATTTATGGTTCCTATAGAACCTCTTTAAATTCCTAATACTTCTATATAATCATCACACGACTAGTGGTTGTGGACCCTATCCCTGTATGTGTCCCGGTCTTCCGCACTGATAAAAAAACATTTGGTCACTACCATGAGAGACCAATCATCTTCCCTAGTGACTTTATCTACCAATGTATTGGTGAACAACCTCAAAATAGTGCTTCCTATGATCATAATTCATACACTAGACTTCCCAACTATAACCACATGACCACCACCGAAAACCTCATTTAGGTTCCACTATAATATGAGAGCCTAATCCACCACATCCTCACACCTTTTTCTATAGAAGATATTAAAAGGGGACCTAATTTCATATATAAGTACATCCTGAAAATGCCTCAATGTAGTTGCCTCATCCCATACTAATGCTGGAAAAAGTGTTGTAAGTGGGGGAAGCATCCATCATAATCCATCACAGACATATTCCCCTAATTCAACCTCATAAATTCTACAACCTTCTATTGTCTAAGTTTCTTCATATAGAAATGTTATAGAAACATTTTCTGGAAATCATTCCACATCATACCATCTTCCTTCTTAGTCTAGACCAAGATATCCCACCAGAACATCTCTATTCCTCACAAAATATGTGCTACCAACTTGAATCTCTTCTCAAGAGGAGTATCTAAGTGATCCATAATCATCTGGATAGACTATATCCAGAACATGGCTACCTAAGGTCCACCCTCTCCAAAAAGCATTATAGTGTCCTAAAAATGAAACTCTCTTGTCAGATAAATCTTAATTGGAGAAACCCACCCAGGATCTCATTCCATCATCTGTATAAAATGATTGAAGTTATCACAAAAATTCTTTTTCTCTATATTACCTAGAACCTGTAGGGTTTCATACTCTACTATTGAAGGACCATTATCAGTGATGTCCTCATGTCGCCCAACTGGCATAAATCTTCATGGTAGCATCTCTCTATAATTCCAAATGAACATATCAAAACAAATAATTTAAATATTCCATAATATTCAAAAAAAGAGGGCTCACCAATAGCTATAAACAACCCTATTCCGTATACACTATCCCAAATGACAATATCAAAAATCTATAACTATCCTCAACCACCCATATCCCTAAGGATGGTAAACATGGATTAAACCCAATAATATATAAACACATTCCTTCCATTTTACACCATTTTTAAAGCATTTCAATTTTATCAACCCAAATTTTTCACATTTAGGCTATATTTTAACTATTTCATGCCCAAATTCTATTTCATTATACGATTAAAACATCTCTATTTAGAACATTTCATAGAAAACATGATAGAATTTAATATGAATTTCCAATTCCCATACTTGACCAAAATATGCTTTCCCATGTGTGCCTAACATGATTCATGGCATATATTTTCCTAAGTTCCAAAAATGATGCATGCATGCACAACCTCATACCCTTTTGGCCCATGAGTAAAATCTCATAAAAAACAACACATCACAACAATTTTATTTCCCAATGGTGAAATATAATTCAACTATAAAACCAAATATCAGGAAAAATAATCCCACCATAGGTACTCTAGTTTTCCACCATTCATGGGTTAGTTACACCCATGAACGAGCTCATTTCTATGGCCTGACACAGCCTTATCTCTCGTATACCTTACGAACATAAAATAATTATCATAAAAAATTCTTTGATACCACTTTTTAATGCCCCAACATGAGATCCAATAACTAGGGCTCTAGGATGATTCACCACATGACATCAGGTGCACCTCCCTATACACCAAAGGCTTTCGACTACTGTGAGGGTCTAATGAGACATGTGCAGTGAATATACCCTCTTTAGCAGAATAATATATTGTAGATAAATTATAGAGTAAGATAAACATTAATAATAATAAACATGCATCACAAATCCATTTTTCAAAACCGAGTACATTCACAATACTAATAGTAAATATTCCATGTCGTGTCATACAGTGCCAAGTGTGAAGAAAACCCAAAATAAAGACAATTTTAAGAATCCCCATTGTGTGTTTAGACACAAATTCTAGTTCCCCCTTCCAAGAACATCAAAGTTACCAAAATCAACCATCAAGAATAGGGTATTATCCCTTGTCTTAGCCGGTAACCATGAAGTCTACTTGAGAACCAAATGGAGGCTTAATCAGGGTGTGAGTACATCTTATTAGGCCACTTCTAACTATGTCTACAAAATATCATGTTTAATCATAAGTGTATACAAATGTATAATAATAAAAAATTGGAAGAAAAGATAAAAAAAGGTTCAATAATTTAAAAATATTTGTATTAACCACTTTTCCACTAGTTCTAAGTGTTATACATATTTATCAATTCACTTCAACCAATGTCATTTAATAAAACAACACATAAGGGGGATCAAGATTCTAAACATAACTGGGAAAATAATTTAAGAAATATATATATATAATTACCATAGATCCTTAGTCTAGGTAATAATAAACCTTATCATGGATCCTCATGCCACGTAATCATAATTCTTAGCATAGATCCTCGGTCTAGGAAGTAATTCAACTTTCATTCATTAGGGGAATATAGCCTCAGACCGACTCCATATCCCATAAAATATAGAGGTGAGGCATAGATCCTCAGTCTAACTATCAAATTTACTATATCCTCAATCTAATCCCCCACATATAGAAATTATTCATGTTTTTTAACCATTTAACACATTTAATATTTACCAATCATAACCCATTTTAAAAAATCAATCTTAACCAAATTCCCCTTTTTCATATTAACAAACTAAACACATTTACAATAAGTTTCTTTTAATAATACTTGGTTTAAATTCAAACCATAATTATCATTGTTTCTATCTCATAAACCCTTCAATTTAACCTTTAACCACTCAACTATAAGATTAGGGAAGAATCACACCCCATGAGTGTCCTATAGCCTGTCCAAATTACCTCAACAGATCTCATAGGGATAATTAGGGGATCAATTAATCATTAAATTAAACCATTTAACATTTCCTATTAAGGATACCAAATTGAAAAAATAGTAATACCCAAGAACCACCATATACACGTAGAGAAAATATCAAGACTCTGGGATATAACTTATAGACCATCTACCTTGAGATCATAGATAAACACTCAATTAATCCAACCTCTTGATTCGAACACACCTCACCTTCAAAGCCACAACCTAGAATATATTATAAAATTGAATTATTAGGGATTTAGAAGAAGAAAATGGTCATAAAATCCTTATTCCATAACATAAGTGAATAAGAGTATTATACTCACATGGACCTTCAATATACACATAATAGAACTCCAAACGGCTCAAAATTGAAGGAGATTCATCTCTTGGACGTTTGGGAGGGTTTGGTTAGACACCAAGGTTGCTGGAGAAAGAATAAGGGATAATTTCAGTCTAGAATCCTTAAATATGAGGGGGTGTATGGGTAATGTTAATTTCCTCCTATTTAATGAGGAATATAATTTGGTCTCATGGTTGGCCAAACTGTGTTCCAACTGTGTGCCACCCTCTTTCTAAGAAATGTTTGGGTTGTATGGTCTCTTGGTATCCAATATGTTATGAAAAAACTATGTGGTAGCTATAAAAAATTACTATATTCATGGTTTCATGATTTTAAGGTTCCTACCCTCCCCTGTAGGTTTTGTGGTTAAGGTGAATTTTTAATACTAAATGTGCATCCACCATGTACCCTCCTGGAATAGCCTATTTTCCCCTATTTTTGTGTCCTAAAACTCAGAGATACCCCCAACCAACCACACACTCTTGAGAAACATTCTATTAACCATAAAATAATAACATAAACCATAACTTAAGAGAGTTTACCCCATTAGAATTTCAGGATCATATATGATAGAGAATCAGTGGTATGAATTCATTAAAAAGAGAAGCTTAAAAATGTTTCCAGATAGAAATTATTAAATTTAGATCATCATACCAAAATTTGTTGAAGTTATCAAAAAAAATTGCGAGAGCTCATAAGTAATGAGTTTTTTACATCCTCATATAAAATATTTAATAAATTATAGATGAGTATAAACCCAAGAATGGAACCATAGATATTATTATTATGTAATATAAGTCTTTTAATATTTCAACAATGTATTCAACCATCTTCAAAGACTCAATTATACTTGATAGTGACTGATGAAGATTATGTATGAAACGTTTGAACAATATTCAAGCATAAATTAATTTTTATAGTCTATATGAAGTTAGATATTGAGAATTTATGATGTTTTATTTTTTTAAAAGGAATTGGATAAAAACCATTAGATTAAAATTCATTAAACAAATGATTTTAGTATGTTTTTTTAGTAGAGTTTGATCTGAGGCAAGATAACTAGAAAAATTCATCTGGATGAAGTGAAGTGGAAATAAGAACTAAAAATAATTATTTTAACAAACACATTTGACAAAACATTCTAGATAGAGTTTTGGGAAAACTAATATAAATTTGTAAACCACAGAAACCATGGTTATGCGGAGCTTAGTTTTTTTCAATTATTTTATTATCTAGATAATATAAGAAAAGTTATAGATGTTCCTTAACAATGATGTTAAGGATGTTTGAATAATTTCAAAATTTCTAGAGGTTTCATTAATGTTCAGGATGATTTAGAAATGATCTAGAAGTTTCAAGAAGATTCAATAAAATTTCTGTTGGGCAGGTAAAGTAAAATTATTTCTCTCCTATTCTACAATGGGAGAGCCTATATAAATGGGGTGAAAAGTATGTTTTTTTCTTAACATTGTGCATTCATATGAAAAGTTTAAATGTTTAATTATTTATTATCATATAGTTTCAAACTATATATGCTTTTAGGTGGAAGAAAATTTATTGAATATAGTGTTTGAAATGAGGTACTAGATAGAGTTTTAAAGGGGGGGAATTTAAAAAGAAATGTTGTTTAGAGAAACTGGATAGGGAATAACATATAGAGTTTCTGAGAATATATTGAGGAATAATATTTTTGTTCAATGGATAGAACACATTTTAGAAAATAGTAGTAGTTTAAGTGAGGTGAAATGGATGGAGAATATATGAAAAAATCATGTTTATGGGATATACACATTCTATATGGCATAGATCATATGGAAATTTCTAGATGAACTTTATTTGAGTTATTTTACAAAGTGTCATATTTTTTTGGTGGATTAGTTTAGTAATTAAAACATTTTTAAAATGAGAAGAGTTGGTGTAATAATTTTTATTAGGATATAGAATGATTCTAATGGGATTTGAATCAACCTATATTCATTTCTTCTTAATAGTTAATTTCTATGGACCTACGGGAGTCACCATGGAAATAATGTAGTTTCTCATATTGAGATTGATTCTTCTAAATATTTTGTGCATTGAATTGCTTTAATATTTTATTATACTTGTGAGTTTTTCATAATACTTGATAAGGGTAAAACATGAACAAGTTAAATGGGATAATTTTAGATGACTGAAAATATAAATGGTAACCACTAATTCACCCCCCCATAATGGTTTTGACAATCATAGAGAAATTAAAATGGTATCCAAGATAATTCCCCTCTATTATATTCTTGTCATGTAAAATCTCAACTCAATTTACAATAGTGGTATTCCAACCATTGATAGTAAAAAATATCGTGGTTATAAAAAACGATACCATATATTTTTTTCACTTGTCCTGGAGGTAATTAATGTAGCTACAATTGGTTTTCCACCCAATGATAAAAAATCTCCAATGGAATTTGATGAAAAAATAAATAGTGATATAGGTGAGAGATTTTTAAATTCTATTTTTAAGTATATATTAGTAAATGTTTTCATGAAATTTATGGGTCTAAAAATATCCAAATAAACATGGTAAAAAAATGAGAGTGATATTAAAGGTAACACAAAATTGAAGGATGAAAATAAAAAAAAATCTAGCATAGTAAGATTTAAGATATCAAAATATTAGTTAAATAAACATTTTATGACTAATTATCTTGATTTAATGATGTTATTTTGTAAAATTCATGGATTAAGTGAGGTCTCAGAAGATTCTACCATTGTTAAGAAACTCATGAGAAATTTACCTAGAAAATTTGATTCCAAAATAACAACTTTAAAATATTAATATTATGTATCTATTAATGAATTAAATAACATTATTATTTCATATGAGATACGGAAATCTCTGGTATTCAAAAATAATATCATGGATTAAATGCATTTTGAAGCTTTGAGAGAGATAAAAATACAAAAATATTGGTCATGATTTAGTTGAACTAAATGAATAAGAAGATAATAAAGTTTACTCTAAATAAAATGATAGAATTAAGTACCTTATATCTAAAAATTTTAAGAAAGGTAGAGGAAAGTTCAAAGGAAATCTCCCACATAAATAATTTGAGTCTAATTAATTTAAAATTTTACAAAAAAAAATCCTAAGAAAAAAGTTGGAGTGTATAAAGATAATACATAAGGAAAACCTAAATCAAAATGTGTAAAAAACATCTAGGTAACATAATAAATCCACTAGTGTTAACAAATTAATTTAAATAGAAGAATTATGTTGAATAAGAATGTTAATTATGAATCTACAGATAATATTTTATAATAAGATTAAAACCCATGCAATTTTAGAATTTTTTTCCAAATTTATAAATTAAATATGATGGTTTAAACTATGATTATGGAGAAGAAGTAAATAAACATACATGGAATATTATTTGAGATCATACCTCTTTACATGTCATGATAAAAACTCAAAACTCAATTAAGATATAAAAATTCCAAATAAGTCCAGTGGAAGGAATAATTAATGGAGTAATTGTGTCCTTAAATAATAAGGTGAGTATATGAAAGAGATTATAAACCTCAAACTAAAATTTTTAATACAATTAAATATAGTATAATATCATAGTAATAATCCTAATAAAAACAAAATGAGGTTTTTAAAACTCAAAAAAAACTTGTTGAGGTTGAAAGCTCATTAAGAAAGATAAATAAATTTTAAAAACAAATATTTAGAGTTAAAATCTGAAACCTCACATGTTATTGAGAAAGATCATTCCAAGAATCATGGAAAATATTAAACCACTAATTAAATATTTCATTTTATTTTAATAACCAAAAATTTGTTATAAAAAATATTGTGAAATATTGTTTTTAAAAATGATGTGAATAATCCATCACATAAAAAAAATTTGAAAATAACCATCATAAGAATTCTTCCCAACTCCTTGAGGAAACAAAAAGAAAAATATGATATATACCTCAGTAAAAGTTTTACATTGGATGATCTAATTTCTATAAAAGTATATGATTCGATGGTTTTTTTTGGTTTTCTATATTTTATGATCACAAATATTATAAATATTGGAACAACATTACTCTACCAAATAAAAGGGATTGTAATTAAGGGGAGAAACAGTGGAATAAAATATTGAAAATTATAGAAGTTTCAAGAAGAATTAAAGGAAAAATTAAAAGACACTATAGAGTTTCAAATGAAAAATCAGTTTGGTTATCTAGATGGAGTTTGTGGAAGATGTGACCAATCTGGTCACATTACTGAATAATTTTTTATAATTTTTCTGTAACAATTTTATTATTCAATAAATTAAAATGATCTTGGAATGAACATAGTTGAACAAAACTAATGGAAAAATAACCTATACCAACGGTTTGGAACTGTTGGTATAGGCATCCAAACCGTTGGTATAGCCTATACTAACGGTTTGGAGAATAGTTGCCAAGTACGCCATTGGGATAGGTCTATACCAACAGTTTTGGGAAAACTGTTGGTATAAACCTATACCAATGGTTTTTGAAACCGTTGGTATAAGTAATATGAAAATCTATACCAACGGTTATGGAACCGTTGGTATATGTATTTCAAAAAAAACATTCGCTTGGATTTGATCCCAGGACCCCAAGTTTATCATTGAATGACTTAACCACTAACCTAACATGACTTTTGTGAACATAATTACATAAATATATATATGTATTATCAAAATTATTTTAAATTTTTATTTATATAATGTTTTTGGTAAGAAGATCTGATAAAAATTTAAAATACCTATACCAATGGTTGTTAAAACCGTTGGTATAGGTCCTGATTCTGGATTCAATTCTGGGTGGAAGGTTGATTTATAGGGGCCCTTTCCCAATGGTTTGCCAAAACCGTCGGGAAAGGGTATGGATTTCCCAACGGTTTGGCCAAACCATTGGGAAAGGTGGCCAAAAAGTTCACTTTTCCCAACGGTTTTCCAAAACCATTGGGAAAGGTGGCCTCAAAGTGGGATTTCCCAACGGTTTGGACAAACCTTTGGGAAAGGGGACCTATACCAATGGTTTTTACAAACCGTTGGTATAGAAGTGTTGGGAAAAGTTATATCTCTAGTAGTTCAATGAGATTTTATGGTTGAGATAGCTCTAAAATATAGAAAAAAGAACAAACCATCGATTATTAAAAGTGGTTGTTCCTAAAAAATTCTAGGTGATATGAAAATATTGAAATATATTGAAAAACATTAAAGGTGATTAGTTACTTTCAGAAATAAAACTTCCTTAAAAATTAAGGAAATATGAACAAATGAGATTCAAGTTCAAAAACATAAATCTAAAGAAATTTTGTATCTTTATGGGATTAAACACATCCTACTAAGTGTTAAAAAACTTTTCAATTATGGTATGATGTTTATCCCTAATAAATATTATTTTATCATCCAAAGTGTAGAATATGAGAAAATTGTTACCATGGGAGAAAGAATCATAAAAAATCTATTTTGGATTGGAGAACTTTATTACTCGTGTTACATGAGTGTTGAGGATGAAAATTGATTCGGGAATCAAATACTTGGCCATCTTGACAAGAAAATTATTAAAACACCTTATAATGAATATTATTTAAGAAAATTACCACAACTAAGTAGGAAATAATATTTTATATTTACATCTTGTAAAAAATTTATGATAGTTAGTGGAAAACAAAAAAATATTGAAATTTAATCCACCAAACCTCTGGACATCATTCACTCTGATATGTGTTCTCTGATGAGATATCAATCAAAAAAAATTGATTTCACTTTACTCAAATTACCAACATAATGTTTATGAAAAATATTATTTATGAAACGTAAATCATATGTTGTAGAGATATTCATATATTTTAGAAGGTAAGATGAAATAGAAATGGGTGTTTATATATTAAATCTATGAACTAAAAATAAAAATGAATGCATGATAAATTATTTCAAATAATATATGAGGAAACATGGAATAAAATATAAATATAGTTCCCTATAATTTTTTCAAAAAATTAAGAAAAAAATGAAAAATAGAAACTTAGTGGAAATGGGAGAAGTATGTTAGATGAGTATAAACATTCTATGTTTTTCATGATATATGTCAATCACACTCTTATTCATGTACAAAAAAAATTATTGAGACCAAAATTAAACATGAATCCTTTTGTGATATTTTATATGAAAAATCATTCCATAAAATACATTATATTTTTTTTGATTGTCGGCTTAATAAGGATAAAAAATATAGATCTTGTAAATTTTTATAATAAAATAGAAGAATAATATTCATTAAATATTCATCTAATAGGATAATTTACAAATATTAGAATAAACATCAACAAAAGTTGGTGTATTATTATGAAGTGGATGTTATTTAAATGTACAAATTCATGTAAAAGTTGTTGAATATTTTATAGAAGATATACTAAAATTTCCTTTAAATATAATGAAATGGATGATGAAAATGAGACTAAAAAAATTGATTAGTCAAATGAATCATGTGATGAGGGATGTGAGAAAAGAATAAATTCTAAAAATATTAATACCCCACATAAATAGGTTGAATCTAAAAACATTATTGGAAATTAGAATGCTTAGATTTATACTAGATGGAAGTTGAGGTTATAGAATCACACATCACTTATCCCACAAGATAAACTAGAATCAGATTCATAAGTAGTTGAACTTAAAGAGTGGTTTTATTCTGTGAATGGTGAGTTAAATTTGGTTGAGAAGAATTACACATAGGAATTTGTTATATTTTTAATAGGAAGGAACATTATTTGGAAAAATTGGTTGTTCAAGAACAAGATGAATGAAAATGGATAAATTTTAATAAAAAATATTGACTTTTTTGAAAAGCTTACTCCTAGGTGGAATGTTTAGATTTTGAAGAAAATTTATCTCCCATGATAAGATTGGAAACTATAAGAATTTTCTTAGTAGGTATTTCATATAGTTATTATAAAGTTCATCATTTTGATTTTAACTCAACTTTATTAAATTGATTAATTAAATAAAAATATTATATTGAGAGACATTTTGGGATCTTACTTGATAAATATGGAACTGTAGTTTGTTGGTTAAAAAATGAGTTGTATTGGTTAAAATAATATACATAATCATGGTACTAAAAACATAATAATTTAATGAATAGTTTTAAATTTTTAGAATGAAATGTTGAAAAAAACAGATATATAAAGGAAATGAACTTGGGTTCCTTGCTTTTTATTATTTATATGTCTGATATAATTTTTTTAGGGGATATAGAATAATCATGAAATGAATTTTTTGATTAAATGATGGAAAACATTGTAATTAAAATTCTTGAATAATTTACATTATTTCTAGTGTTAAAATTTTAATATAATGAAAGATATATTTTTCTGTCACAAGAAAATTAGGTTAGTGAGTTGTCTCAAAATTTTGGTATGGAGGATTCCAAATTACTTTCTACTCATATCTCTATTTGTGTTAAGATGATTATTGATGGGTCTGGAAAAAATATTAATAAGAAATTCTTCTATAAGTTTATTGGAAGCCTGATGTATATTAATTCCTCAAGGCCAAAAATTATTTATGTTATTACTTTATGATCCCAATACTAAAGTGATCAAAAGTAATCTCATATATTGTAAGAAAAAAATAATCCTTTGATATATTAAAGTAACATATTCTTATAAACTAGTGTATAAAAGATTTTGGGATATAAAATTTCTCATATACACTAATTATAATTGGTTTGGATATTAAAATGAAAGAAAATCAACATCAGGAGGAACATTTTTATTGAGATAAATTTGTGTGAGATGGAATAGTAAGAAAAATGTTCAGTTACTCCATGTACAGATAAAGTAGAATTTGTTGTCTCTACATATGATTATACACATATGATATAGATAAAATATCGACAAGAATATTTGAAATTGAATATTTTTAAACCATTGAATTTGCTTTTTGATAATCATAGTTCAATTTATATTTCTATAAAACATGTACAACATTCAAGATCAAATCACATTGATGTTAAATATCAATTTATAAAATAGATATTTACTAGTGGAGATTTAATTCTTTAATACATTTCTATAAAATATCAAATTGCTGATTTTTTAAACAAAGAAATTTTAAAAGAAATATTTTAGAATTCAAGGATGTAACTTCATATACATCCTACAGTAATGAATTTCTAAAGTTATTAAGAAAGTAACCCCCACTATGATTTGGAAAAAAAATTGAAGGTGGAATATAGTGACCATACTTTTTATTACATGCCTATTACATCATTTTAAATATAAAAAACTAAATATTTATACATTAAAGGATCAAAAGGTTTAGTTTCAGGGGAAAATTAAGACCATATATCACTTTATTCATGATAAAACATAAAAAAATTAAAATACTTCTTCTTTAACCATCTAAAAGATCATGTTATCCATAGTAAATGTAGTCCCATGAGGATATACATCAAATAAAGGGGTGATCTAAAATCCCAATAAGATGATTAATAAGGTACATGAATCGTTATAACATTGGTTAGCATAATCATCATCATCATATCATGAGCATAGTATCATCATCAACATCTTAAAGGAAACATATGATAAATGCATGAAATGTACAATGCCAAAAAATGACACATCATGTCATAGTAGTAAAAATCACATATAGTTATGAACAAAGCTAGAATCATGTTCATTCATAACATGTGTGAATAATCCTAACATCATCATTGTGAACAGATATGGCATCATTTTCATCCATAATGCACATCATCCCATGAGATACATCACATTACCCAATGCGTTGGAGGGCTGAATAATTCAAAGACAACTCATCACATCATAACATTTAAATAATCATGCATGTCACATAAAACATATAACAATCATATTCAATAAATAATATATGGAAATAAATGGGTTTCTTAAGGATTTCATAAATAATACTTTTATGAATAAACATTGGAGTTCCCAAATGAATAAGGGAAATATATTTGTTATCATGATACGCGAGTGAAGAAGAAACACTCGAGAGGATTAAAATATGAATTTTGGAAAGAAATTTATTTTTGTAAAATCATTGTATTTGTGTTATAAATCAAGGTGGTAATGTAAAAAACTATACCCCACTAAGAGCACAGACACCCCGTCTTAACCTGGTCATCAAGTCCTAACTCACCAGGCACCACCAGTTGCACCACATACATGTGTTCCCCTATCTAGATCCCACCCACAAGCTCAGACAGATCATAAATCTAAGGAATATCCCCATTGGCCAAAACTTTTCTCTATAGTCTTATTTTTTCCCACTAATATACATCCAGAAAAACATCATAGGGGGTCACCCATCATGAACATTACTCAATGCCAATCATGATTAACTATGGAGTTCTAATCTGGTAGGATTTAGAAAAGAAAGTTTCACCTTTTTGAAAAGAGTCATATCATTAATTCATTTAACCCCATTTCATTGTGGGGTGTAACATTCACCCCCTCCTAGAGCACAACGTCCTCATTGTGGAACCTATATCTCAAACCAAGTAATGCCACCAAATATATGTTCAGGTTCCCTGATCTGATACAAATGTAAAAAATAGACCCCACTAACATTATATACACCCCTCTTTAACAAGTTCATTGGGTCCTAGACCAAAAATCACCACCAATTTTCCCAAATAAAAGCAGTTGGGTTCAAGAATCCCCTTAGCTTAATTCCCACATTATTTCTCCTCATTTCTTCATACTAAAAAATAAACTTTGGATTATTAAAACATCATTCCATAAGTTAAAAATATTCATTAGTTCCACTATTAATCCATTATAAATATTTTATTCTATTTTATAACACTCGTTCTTAAATGTGAATAATTTTGATATCATGTTTTCATTAAATTTTACCACTTTGTTTTGATTTCAAAACTTTTGTTCAATGTATTTAAACATGAGTAGAATTAATTCCACAAGATTATAATACATTTAATTGAATGTTTATATATTATATATAATTAATAATATCCATCCATGATGATTTTTATAAGTGATAACATGTAAATGTCTCCGTAAGTGGTTAATCAACCTTTAACATGACATTACCAGGATAGTGGGAAAGGGAAGTTTGAGATTTATATATAAAATAAATATAATAATTATAGTTGGTTAAAATAATTAATATAATGTTAAATTACTTCCTAATTAATCATATAGTGTTTGGTTTTGAAAGGGGTGGAAAAAATTTAAGAAAACGATAAAAAATAAGAGTAGATCGAAACTTAATCCTTGTTGTGGCTTCTCGTGTATGACACTATAACTCCTTTGATTCTTATTGTTTGATTACTCAATAATATTACTAGGTATTATAAGGGTGTTTATCAGGAATATTTGAGCTGAACTTTATCTTTTGAATGTGGTGTAGGAGTAGTATTCAAGGGGGGATATGGGTTATTTATACTTGAAGATAGGGTTATTTTTAAAATAAAATATTAAATGAAATAATATATAAAATATAAAACTTGTGAATAATAAAATTTTGACAATATAAATCATATATAAATGTAATATAACGGTTTTTATTAGTTCTAAATCATTTTAATTTGAATTAATTTTCTTTTAAAAACTCTTAAATAGAAACAATGAAATTTTTTTATTTTTTGGGATCACTTTTGACATTAGATTTTGGAAAATTCTTTTTAGGTTTTGAAATTATGTTTATTTTATTTTAGTGAATATTTTATAAAATTAAATATTTTTTGGAAAAAATAATGTTCTATAAATTATTAGAACATTATTATATCATGAATTATGTTATTTAAGATACCCAGGTTTTGAGAAAAAATTGTATTTTTACTATTCACCTTGAAATTGATGTATTTCAAAAAATTACCAAAAAATAACACTTCGAAAATTCTGACATTATTATTGAAAAGATGATTTTAATTTTATCAAAATAAAATTATAATATAGATAATTTTATTTTTTAATATACAAATTATGATTTTTACGAAATACTTTAAAATAAAGTTTATTAAAAAAATTCTTATATTTTCAATGGGTTTTTTAATAATGATATTTTTTTGGAATTATAATATTTAATTTTATATAAATTAATAATTATAACTATTATTTCTATCATAATTTATTATTTTGAGGAAAAATTACTATTCCAATGCTCATGTTACTATTCTCAACATTCAGGTTACCATTTTAATAGATGCATTACTATTCTAATGATTACGCAAACTCCTATAAATACCATTTCATTATTTCATTCAATATTCACTAAAATTTCTCCCTAAAATATTTTTTTAATTTTCTATGATTTTATTGGTTTACTATTTTTCTTTTCTTTTTTATAATTTTGGAACTGGGGGCATTGATATCTAATGGATTATAGTGACCCATATTTTACCATTCTAGTAAACCTATTTTATATTTTTTTTATTCTAATTATAATGTATGTAATTTTCATTGGTTTCATTTCTTATTAATGTAATGGTATTTATTAATGATATAATTTATTTGGTTTAATTATGTGTATAATAAGATATAATATATTATAACACACATTTATTTCAAGAGGCTAATATCATTTACACACTCTGTGTTGTTACATTATTCCTCACTTTAGAAATCTCTTCTTAGAAATTTCAACTCATTTTATCAGTTGATATTAGGTTAGGGTAATTTTATTTCATTTTTTCCTCTAGTTCATGTGTCACCTCTTCATAAGTATGGTTTAACCAGAACACATTGACAATGTGAGTTTTCTTCTTGAATAAAACTTTTTCTCTATGGTCCATGGTCTTCAATGACTGATCCTCATAAGATAGTTCATTCTCTAGTTGCACCACTTTCAGAATTAGTACATGTGTGGGGTCAGGTATGAACTTCATAAGGATATATATGAGGAACATGTCATTAACTTGGGCTATATTTGGTGGAATTGAATGTCAATAGTCCACTACTCATATGTGATCAAGGGTCTCAAAGGGGCCAATGTACCTGGGGATAAGATTCCATTCCTTTCAAAAAATGTATGACTCTCTTCCATGGGGATATTTGATGGAAAACATTGTCTCTAACTACAAACTCCATGTCCCTTCAATGGTTGTTATCATAGTTCTTTTCCAACTAAAAAACATTTTATATGTTGTTGGGTGGCTTGAACCTTCTCTATAATCTCTTGTAATAGTTCAGGTTCAAGTATATTTTATTCACCAATTTCATCCCAACAAATTGGGGTTCTACATCAATTCACATACAGATCTCTATATAGATCCATTTAAATACTTGAGTGGAATATATTTTTGTATAATAACTCAACCAATGTGGTATTTTTATCTCATCCACCTTTGAATTCCATTGAGTGGGATCTTAGCATTCCCTTGAGCATCTATATAGTCTTTTCATATTGGAAAACAATTTGAGGGTGATAGGTTGTATTGAAAATAAATTAATTATTAAAATCATGTTGATGAATTCTCTAGAATTTAGAGGTGATCCTTGAATCATGATCAAAGACAATAAAATCTAGAACCCCCTGTAGCCTCACCACTTCTTTCACATATATCATAGAAATTTTTTCAAGAATGAAATCCTCCCAAATAGAAATGATGTGGTAATTCTTGGTGTGTCAATCCACCATAACCCATTTCGCATTGTTTCATTTGGAAGTATTTGGGATACTAGTGATAAAATTCATAGTTGAATTCTTTTATTTCCATGTGTTTATAGGAAATGGTTGCATCATCTCTTTAGACTTTTGTCGCTCTACTTTTACTTGATATCATACCAAACTCCATCATATATACTCTACAATCAATTTCTTCATGTAACCCCACCATAATTTCTCTTTATAATTATGGTACGTCATGGTACTATCTATATAGATAGTGGAAGGTGGTATATGTGAATTATCTCATAGCACCTTATTTATTTGAGGTTGTGAAGGAAAAAATCCCCATTATAAATAAAATCACACCATTGTCATTGATTTGGAACTCATGTTGCTTCCCTTCATTTATTACATTCATTTTCTTTTGTATCTCTAGATCAACCCTTTATGCCTCCTTGATCTTCTTCTGGATAGATGGTTGGGAAATCATTTGGGAAAGGTATGATGTATTCCATACTTTTATGACTTCAAGATATATCATTTTCAAATCCATTAAGATAGGGTATTTTTCAATTGGAATCATTGATAGAGTATTATGTTATTTAATACTAAGAGAATTAGCTACCTTGTTCGCCTTTCCTAGATTGTAGTGAATAGAGAAATCATATTACATGATTAGCTCTGACAACCTTATTTGTTTCATTTTGATCTCCTTCATTGTGAATATATACTTTAGACTCTTACGATCAGTATAAATGTCACACTTCATAAAAAAGTGATAGTTATTTCAAATATTCAAGGTAAATATAACAGTTGCAAACTCTAGATCTTTCATCGAGTAGTTTTTCTCAAGGATCATCAAATTTTATGAGGCATAGGCAATCACTTTTTTGTTCTAAAATATTTTACAACCTGAACCTTTCTTTTAAGAATCAATATATATCACAAAACCTTCTCAATTTTTGGGTAGTGTAAGCACAAGTGCAGTGATTAACCTCTTCTTTACCTCCTTAAATCATTCCCCTTATTTTTATTTCAACGCATACTATAACCCTATCCATGTTTACTTAATTATCGGGCTAGAAAATTGTGATAAATTTCTCATGAAATATTAGTAGTACCCTAATAAGACAATAAAACTAGGGATTTATATGACACTAGTGGGTATATTCAATTACTTACATGTTTTTATCTTTTAATGGTCCATATAAATTACATCACTTAGGATCATGTGCCCCAAAATTGTGACTTTTTGCATCCAAATATCAAACATTATGAAATTAGCATATATTTTATCCCTCCTTAATGTCACCAGCATAATCTTTAGATGCTATTCATGTTCGAAATTTCTCTTAGAGTAAATTAAAATATCATTATAAAAATAGACTCAAATTTTTTGAGGTAGTCTATAAATACTATATTTATAAAATCCAGGAATATTGAAGGGGAATTAGTAAGTCTGAAGTGAATCACTATAAACTCATAGTGAAAATACCTTTTACGAAAGGATATATTATAAATATCTTCCTTATTCACCTTAAATTGGTGATATTCTGAATGAAGATATATATTTTTTAAGTATTTATATCCTCATATTGATCAAAAAAGTCATCAATCCTTGGAGAAAGATACTTGTTCTTTATGGTGATATTTTAGAGCTCTTGGTAATCAATACATAGCAGCATTGATCCATCCTATTTCTTTATGAAAAGCACCGGTGCACCCCTAGGTGATGTACTATGTCATATGAATCCATTTTCCAAGTTCTCTTGCATCTTCTTATTTAACTCATCATCTTTGATCATGGCCATCCTATAAGGGAATTTAGAGATATGAGTGGCCCTGGGTATAAGTTCTATTAAGAACTCAATCTCATGGTCTAGAGGAAGTCTAGAAAACTCTTCAAGAATTACACTATTATATTCCTTAACTATGGTAATTTCTTCCAGGTTGATACATTCCTTTAACTCAATCATTTAGTAAAGGTATGCATCTTCATAGGGTATCAAAACTCACACCATTGAGGGATTTTAAAAGGAAGATTAATGATATTCCTTGAATTTTTATAGAATCATGGGATGGATTGAAATATATAAATAGATTTCATTTACTCGATAGTTAATTTGTTCTCTATATAACAAGATCTAATCCACTCCCATTATAGAATTAAATTCCAAGATGGGGAGGATTATGATATTCAATGAAATAATCTTCCTGCATGTGCTAACAGGATAATTTTCAAATACTTGGCCTTCAATGATCTCACCACTATGTGTTTTTATAGATATCTCTACATCAATGTATTGGTTCCTCGATTCAATATTTCTAGAAAACTTACATTATATAAAGGAATATATAGAACTATAATCAAATAAAAAATTTCAACTATTTAGTGAATATGATGTGTACCTTATATGACTTCATTTTCATGATCCACTAAAATAGTAGTGATGGCATAATATTTCCCTTGTTCCTTTGTCTTTAATGGTTATTGATGTTGCTTTACCTCAAGGACTTGTGATTTAGTTGACTAGTTTTCATAGTTCAATTTCACCCTATAGTTGAGACATTTATCCATGGGTGGTGCATTAGAATATTAATTCCATTACATCATCATTTTGGTTGGGTTCTTCATGTATCTTCGACATTCATGAGAATAGTGTCCTTCTATACCACACTGGAATCATTTATTCATTTTTTTGTGGAAATTCCCATGATGTTTCTTCCCACATTTCAGTCAAGTGGGTAGTTGTATCACCTTTTCTCTATTTCCATTTGACCCACCAGCTCGAAACACTATTCTTCTCTTCATATCTCCATAACCATGGGACCATTATCCAAACTCCATATATTATTTGAGATCAAATTATATAAAATATTCATAACTCTTAATATCTCATATAGAAAGAGCCTTTATGAGGTTTGGTTTTAAACCACTAAAGAATCTAAATATTTTTCTATAATTATTGATAACAAAACCCACAATGTATCAAGACATCCTTGTGAATTTTTCCTCATAATCTATGAAATATTCACCATCCTTTTCCTCAATCTATATGAACTCTCTCTCCATATTTTTTTGAAGAGTTTTAGGTAAATACTTATTAAGAAATATTTTCTTAAAGTTTTCCCACTCTATATATTTTATTTCATCATTTGGCTTCATCTTATTTATTAATTCCCACCATTGATCAATTATATATCTAAATGATAGATGGATAGAGTTACTTTATCCTTCTCAAAATAGTGGAGAAAAGAAAATATATTCTCCATTTAGTTAACCCACTATTTTATGACCAATAGATCGAAATATCCACTAAAAATTGGTGGGCATTACGGCATAAAAGTATCAATAGTTGGTTTCACCTGCTTAGGTGATGGTGGACGTTCAATGTGGTTTGGGTTATTGTTAATAACCTAATATAGTTCGGTAATAATTACCACATATTTTTGAACTCCCCCTCCCATTGAAAGTAGATTTCATTCGTACAATAATTACATTGTTCCTCACATAGGTTATTGGCCTAGATTCACATGGTTTCAAACATTTTATAAAATAGAAAAGTTTTAAAAAAACAAAATTCTATAAATGATGAGTAAATAATTTATTATTTTGTAATATTAACTCTAAATCCATAATTTATGGTATCCTAATGATTAATATTTTTTATAAAATGATTCTTCTTGTATTTTTTACCGATACTAAGACATAAACATATGGTTTTCACTAATACTAATTCCTAAATTAACTAAACCATTCCTCTAATAACAACTATAGTGACCCTACTTTTTCTTACATGTTTAAAACATCATATTAAAGATTAATAACATCATAGTTATACATTCACAAATCGACAGGTTTAGTATCTTTAGAAAATTAGTATCATAAATCACATTATATATGATAAAAATTAAACATTATTAAAATAATTCTTCTTTTATTGTATAAAATACCACACTCTCCTTAGTACATGTAGTTAATATAGGAAATACATCGAAGAAAGGGGTGAGATAAAAGACCAGTAAGGGGATAAATTAAGGACATGAATAGTTATAAAACTAGTGATTATAATCATGACCAATATATCATAATAATGGGATCATCAACAACATTATGATGGAAATGTTTGATAAAGGTATGAAATGTTACAGTGCATAAAAATGATATATCTTCTCATAGTAGTCAAAAAAAGCACAAGGTTGTGAACAAAGCTAGCATCATGTTTACGCATAGCATGGGTGAATAATCATAATATCATCATTATGAACAAATATAGCATCATATTCACCCATAACACACATTATATCCTGAGGCAAATCAAATTTCCCATTTCATTGGAGGTTTATATAATTCTGGGACCATCCATTACATCATAACATTTACATAATTATTCCTTCCACATATAACATATAATAATCGTAGTCATGACATAACCCAAGGAAGGGAATGGGGTTCATAATGATTTATTAAATCATAATTCCATGAATAAAATTTGGGGTTCCCAAATGAATAAGGGAAAAACATTTGGTATCATAATTCATTATTGATGAAGAAACAACTCAAGAGGAATAAAATATGGGTTTTGGAAAGAAAAGTATTTTGGGAAGATCATTATATTTGGATTATTAATTATGGTAGTAACATGAATATTCCAAAAATAATATTTAAGAATAATTTATGGATATTTATTAAGCATTAGAAAAAACTTCATATATAAAATGATGTTATGGAGGAGTAACCTAAAGAAAATGAGTTGGGTTTGAGAATCCTCTTACTTTTATTCTTGATTTATTTTGTCACTTTTCCAACTCCTAAATAATAAAATTAGGATTATTAAAATATATTTTCATAAGTGGATTATAATAATATGTTCCAATATTAATCCATTATAGTTATTTTATTTTATTTTATAACACTTTTTGTTAAAAGATAATTGTTTTGGTATGATTTTTTCATTAAAATTTCCCCTTTTTGGTTCGATTTCACTAATTTTGATCAAAGTCATTATACATGAGTATAATTAATTCCATGATATTATAATACATATAAATAATTGTTTATATATTATATATATTTCATAATATCCATCCATGATTGTTTTTAAAAGTGTTGACATGGAAACGTCTCCGTAGGTGGTTAACCGACCTTTCATGAGACATTGTTGTGAAAGTGGGAAAGGGATGTTTAAAATTTATATATATCATAAATATGATACTTATAGAAGGATAATATCATTAATATAGTGTTAAAAAACTACATAATTATTCTTATATGTTTTTTTAAAGGGGTGGTGAGAAAAAGTGAAGAAGAATAAAATTATTGATCATAACATACTTAATCCTCGATGTAACTTCTCTTGTATGACACTAAAATTCCCTTGATTGTTACGGTTGTATTACTCTAAAAAGTACCTTGGTATTATAAGGGTCTATAGAGGTATGATTTGGATATAAAATTGTCTTATTAAGTTGAGGGAGAGTTGGTTTTATAAGGCGAGTGGGAGTAGATATTTATACTTCAAAAGAGGGGTATTTTTAGAATAAAATATTAAATAAAATAATATATAAAAATTTAAACCTATAATAATGAATTTTTTACAATATAAATCATATATAAACATAATAAAATGTTTTTAAGACTTTAAAGACTTTATAATTCTAATTAAATAGTTTATTAAAAGGAATGTAGAAGTAAAGAAAAAAAATTATTTTTAGTGATCACTTTGGACTTTAGGTTTTGGAAAAATCTTTTTATGTTTGAAATTTATGTTTATTTCATTTTAATAAATCATTTATGAAATTAAATATTTTTTTGTCATACATCATGTTATATAAATCTTTAGGTAATTATTACATCACGAATGATGTAATTTATGATAAATTAGTCATGTGGAAAACTTTATTTTAACTATTCACCTGAAAATTAATGTATTTTAGAAAATTGCCAAAAAAATAAACATTAGAAAATTTTAATTTGATGATTTAAAAAATGATATTAATTTTATCAAAATAAATTTCTAATATAACTAATTTTAATATTTAATATAAAAATTATTATTTTATGAAAGACATTTAAATATAGTTTATTAAAAATGTGCTTGTATTTTCTTTTAGTTTTTTAATCATGATATTTATTTTATGGAATTATAATATTTATAAATATATAAATTGATCATGATAAATATTATTTCTATCACAATTTATTATTTTGAGGTAAAATTACTATTCCAATGGTCAGGTTGTTAGTCCTGTTGGTCATGTTACTATTCCAATGGTCAAATAACTATTCTAATGGTCACATTACTATTCCTACAGTCTCATTACCTCATATAAATACCACTTAATTATTTCAATCAATACATACTAAAAGTCCTCCCAATTCTATATATTTTCAATTTTTAAGATGTTGATAGGTTTACTAATATTTTGATACATTTCTATAGTGTTGGTAGTGATGGTGATGGTTTTAGTAGATTGGGGCGATCCATATTTTCTGATTTTAGCTTTTATATCTTAAATTCTTTCCAAATGTAATGTTTTTCATTTTCATTGGTTTAATTATTGATTAATGTAACCATATTTATTAGGTAAATAAATTTTTGTCGTTTCTTTATGTGTGCAATACAATATAGTATATTATAAAACACATTTGATTCAAAAATAAAAATATCATTTATAAACTCTAGGTTGTTATAGGGAGAGTATGTATGATTTTTATGAAAAAGTAAGACTGTTTATTTTATGAATCTAAAGTTGTTGTAATAATATAAAGGGGGAGATTGAAGAATTTGAGAGTAAAAAATAAGGAAGATAAAATTCAAGGGGAGTTCTTCATGACAATGCCAAAAATTGCTAATCATTGAGAGATAGAAATACATCCAAAACATTACTTTATCTAGTAGTGTGGTGTTAGGACAATCTCTTGGCGAAAGGTTGAGATTTTATAAATGTTTAGAGTGGAAAATTTTGAGGAAATTGTTATTTAAAAAAATTCAGTTGCAAAGTAGTTTGAGTTTTGAAAAACTGATATAAATGTTAATAACAAATCCCAAGGGGTATATTAAAAACCCTTAATGATTTTTTTCATAATAATGCTTTTTATTTTTTGAAAAAAAATAACTTTTTGAAATTTTTTTGTTAATAAGTGAGAAACAAGTTACTGTAATTTTGTTAAGGAATTTTTTTATGAAGTTGATATAGGAGGTTAGGAAGTTTACATAACTTTTTTAATAATGTTTCTTAAAATTTCATATGTTTCTATGTCCTTCTTCTAAGTTTACTATATCATGGAAAACCTCATGATTAAATATGTTTTCATAAAAATGTATACATGAACATTATGACTAGATATACTAGGGAAGAAACTACCATATGTGTATTTCTATACACATACCATTAGAAAAAGATCACAAGATATAGATTTCCTGATATAGAGTTATAGAAAAATATCTTAAAATAAACCAGTCACTTTGTGAGGGAAAAAATATATAGTTTTATGAAGTCCAAAATAATTGAAGCTTAAAAAATATTCTGGATATATATTATTAAACACATGCCATCATACAAATAATTATTGAAGATATCATAGAGATATTTTTGAGAATTATGGAGTATTGGGTTTTTTCATGCACATAAAAATATTAAATAAAGTAAAAGGGGGAGAATATATAAGTGAGTAACCAGAAAGATAAATTCAATGTAAAAATTCATTTATATGTTAGGATAATGTATTCAACCATATTCAATGAATCAATTTTATTAGGTAGTGACTGATAAAGATTCTAGAAAGATAGTTTGTACAATGTTCAATTAATAATGTTCTCTTACATTCTATATAATGTTTTATTTTTAGAAGTCATTAAGTGCACTATATTGAAGTAATTAGTTTAAATCCATTGGTTGAAATTAATTAGATATATAACTTTGAGAATTTTGTTTTGATCAGAGTTTGAGATGAAGCAGGATGACTAGAAAAATTCATCTGGTTGAAGCGGAGTGGAAAGAATAACTAGTCAGAATTTTCTTAGAAAAGTCATCAGTAAAACCCTACCATATAGATTTATAGTAAACATTACAAAAAAATTTATATCCCCAATAACCATGATGATTTTTATCTTAGTTTTTCCCAATTGGAATGTTATCCAGCTAAGATAAGAAAAATTACAGAATTTCCTTAACACTAAATTTAAGGAAGTTCTAAGAAGGTTGGATTTTTTGAAATTTTTATGAAGTTTTAAGATGGTTGGGTAATAATATAGAAATATAAAGAAGTATAAAATGAGTTTCAGTTGAGCAGTAAAATAAAAATGAGTTCCCACCTTATCTACTTTGGGATCACCTATATAAAGGCATGAAAAGTATAAATGTATGTAACACTATACACGCATATGAAAAGCTGACATGTTGAAGATTTTTTGAATTCTGAGTTTTCTACTGAGTTTAATTTCTGTATGAAGAAGAGTTATTGGATATATAGTTTAAATTGAGATACTGGAAAGAGTTTTAGAGGAGAATAATTGAGTGGAGAATCTATTCAGAGATACTGGACTAAGAATAACAGGAATGGTTTCTAAGCATATTTTGAGGTACTTTAGTTTTGCTTAGTAAAAAAAACTTAGGTAAGAAAACCAGTGTATTTATAGTGAGGCATAATGGATATAAAATACCAGATGATATAAGGTTCAATGGATAGGAACTTACTAGATGAAGTAATTTGGATAGATATTTCTAAATTATCATTCTATAAGATATATTCTAAAGTTTAAAATATTTTTGGTATCTCATCATTGTATGAAACACTATTCTAAACTGAAAATATTCGGTATAATAATTTCTATCAAGAGATAGCAGGAGTTTAATGTCAGTTGTTTCAGGTTTTATTCACTTCTTCTTAAAAGTAAATTTCCCTGGACCAATGGTAGTCTCCATACAATGGATGCGGGTTCCCAAACTGAATCTGAACCTTGTAAATTTTGCATTCCTTTCATTACTTTAATATCTTTTTATACTAGTGAGTTTTCTATAACATTATATTAGGACAGAACTATAAAAGTTTATAGAGGAAAATTTCATATAAGTGAAACTCTAAAATGTAACCTCTTCACCCCCAACCCACCCCGACCCCCTGTCTCAGAAGTTTTATAAATCCTAGGTAACCTAAATATTCACCATTTATCATAGTATATGTTATAAATTGTGGGTATCCATCAAAAACACATTTTGTAAAAAATACAATTTAAATAAACTCCCTATGCTTCATAAAACTGATTCCACTTTTAATCAACCACAAAGTGTGACCCCATATGCCTTTTTATTAATCAAAAGGTTTAAATTCTTAAATTCATAAAAGTTAAAAATGAGTGGCCTCTAGAAAATAATCGGTTCTACTCATGAGATAATTGTATATTACAAGCTCTTCATCAAACACATTTATCTCGATACTTGTATCTGTCAACTAAGACAGATACAACATTTCATTTTAACCCAATCCCTTTATCCAAGACATAAAGTAACTATGGGACACATAGAGTACTAATTTTGTGTGGCAACTCATACATTAATGATTCATTTAGTTAGAAGCCAACTATATTGACAAATACTTCACATTCCATTCACGTTGATGGATGATCACATCACATACCACTCATACAATAGATAAGTACATGAAATTTCATTCACCCTGATGGATTATAACATCACATGAAACTAATTTAATAAATATTCACATCACATATCAGTTATATTAGTATAATTTACATTCATTAATTCTATATCAATCAAGGGAATTAAGTTCATACACATCATCTGAGATCATATATCTCATATTGATCAAACATGATTAATGATATGATCAATAACATAACCAAAAAACTGATAATTATCTCAACTTAAAGGTTGTTGTAAGAAATGTATCAAAAATATGAAGGTTATCATGATCAGTGTCTTGTCTAACCACTGGTAAGAGGGAAATCAAAATTAAAAACATGCCCCACTTTTAAACCAAATATAGTATATGAAACTCCATGTGGTATACTTCATGGTTCATCTAGTACAAAAAAACTATTTTATTCCTCATGAGAAATTTTTGTATCCCACCAAAAAATCCTACTCATGATAACCTTATAATTTTATAACAACCAATAATAATCCATGAAAAAAATCGGTTATGGATAAATCGAAGTCATACTTAGAGATGTTAATTATCATTTATCTACAAGTTCCAGAAGCATCCAACATGAATGAATAATAAAGTGGATATGACTTGTGCATAAAATGATACATTTTATTATACTCTTTAATTCCTTTCAGAATATACTAGACATAAGAAATAGTCCCATATATCATATGAATTACTAATAGTAAGGATTATATTTAATACATTTTAGGGGGTTTTCAACTTATTTCAACCTGTTTTAATTATTTATGCATCTCTATGTGACCATCTTATAACACTCCCCACTAAAAACTTTAATGTGTAACATCTATGTAGAAATCAATTTGGAATAATTGTCACGACCCGTCCTCAGGGTCCGTGTCGTGACTACCCCAAGCCCGTCTTCCATAGGCCAGGGGCTGGCGACTAGCACCAAAGGCGTAAATCCTGATAACTGGGAAGGCATTGTCTTTATAAAAGTAAACAAAACACGATAGAGTACAAGCGGAAGTAATACACTAAAAACAAAAGGAAGTGCTGAAAAGTAAATGGGCCAGAATACAAACCCAATCAAAAGTACAGCTACAACTGAACAAAAGTACAACAGGAAAGACAAAAAGATGGAAGAATAGAAGCAGCTCCTAGGTCATCCACCATGAATCCTACCTGAAGGCTAGGTACAGATAGCGCAGCTCTTGGATCATCCACCACGGATCCTACTTGAAGGGTAGGTACAGATAGCGTAGCTCCTAGATCGTCCACCATAGATCCTACCTGAAGGGTAGGTACAGATAGCCTCCACAACGCTCTCGCCCATCAACCTCCTCTGAGTATCATCACGTCATGAAGTCCACCTCCAGATACTGACTCATCATGAGATCCACCTCCGGGTACCGTCTAGTCCTCGAACACTCGGCCTCTGTCAGCGCTACCCGTCGTCTGTAACCAACACAACGAGGTGCGGGCATATCCCGTGCAGGGGTGAGTATAACGATACTCAGTAGGGACCCTAAGACCCTCAAGGTCTCACTAAATCAAACAAGGCTAACCACAAGGAATATCTCAACAGATAGTCTCTACTTAGGTATATGCCCATACATACACCAAAGTTATCAAGTAACCCATCTCAATCATGAGGAAACACAAAGATTATGAAATCAACGGATAAACACTACACAAGTATATGCCCAAACATGTACCTAAGTTATCAAGTGACCCATCTCAATCATGAGGTAAACACAAAGGTCATAGACTCAGCTCAAACCAGGATTTTCATTATCGAAACCGTAACTGCTGAAGAGCCTTGTCTCTGTCGAGTACAGTGATCTTGTCACGTCTCTGAGGTACTTCTCACTAAACTAAGACTGCTGAGGTACTCCTCCTTTCGAGTACCGCAGGTCAGCCACCCAAACACAGTAGTGCTTCCCGTCGGGGTATGCCACCCAAACACAGTAGTGCACACCCCCTAATAGCCTGCAGAGGTACTCTCCGGTCGAGTACCGCGGGTCTGCACCCAAACACAGTAGTGCTCCATCCGCCATGGGTCTGTACCCAAACAAATTAGTGCTCCATCCACTGGGCTAGTCGACTCACTTCAAGTCGAGTCAGTCAAGCAATCGTCAGGTCTCAGCCGGCTACACGGTCTCTGTACTCCGTACGCTCGTCTCTGGGAGGGTCCGCTCCACGAGCTACCGGTCGATACTCCAAGTATTACAAAGCCCCATGAAGAAGTATCTCAAATTACCACCTCTATATAGGGGTCTCAACACAATAGACGGCACGTCAATCAGGCGTCCGGTCTGTGAGTTATTAGCCTTTTCATCCTAGGGGCCCAGTTGGTTTCGTGTGCGAACCAACCCGACTGTATCTCAATTGTACCTCGAACACTCATAGGGTATACTCATAGGGACCGTTTCTCAACTTGATCACCAACGCCGCTGACGGTTTGTCAAACGGACTTCCGATTTGAAAGTAATCACCTTTTCTGTTCCAGGGGCCCGATTGGATTACGGGTTCAATCCAACCCGGACACTATCCAACTGCAACCAAAACTCAGGAGAAGTATTCTAAAAGTTCCATATCATCAATAAGAATCCAACAAATTTTACGGCACGTCTATCGGACGTCCGGACCTCATGTTATAAGTGTTTCTCCTCCGAGGGCCCGGTTGGTTTCGTGTTCGAACCAACTTGTCCATACCCAAAGTTCTCCAAAACCTTAAGTGTAATATACCAAAATTACCGTCTCGATCCAAGGATCGCATCGCAACTGACGGTTCATCGATCGGAGGTTTTTATTACAAGATATGAGCATTTGAACGAAACTGTCCGAAAATAGGGGGTTCGGGCCCGGTCTGACCCGGCCCGATACCCCCCCCCCCCCCCCCCGGTCGGACCAAACTGGGTCGACCCGAATCGGATCCGGCCTGGGCGCGGCCCAGCCCGGCCTGGTGCTGGCGCTGGCGCGGCGCTCGCATGGCCAGCGGGTGCGGGGGGGAGGTTTACAACCCCCCGTGGTCGACGAAACCGGCGCAGCATTAAGCCGCACCACCGATGCCACCTTCCATGGACCACCGGAGGCGCTCCGGTGGTCTATTTTGCTCGCCGCCTTCGCCAACGGTCCTCCCGGGACCCGACCTTTACTGCGGAGGCTTCAAAATGACCTTGCGGCCCCGTTTGTCATCGCCCGTCAATCCGCGCACAACGATCAACCAGCGGAGTCTTCGAATCGCCTCCGCGGCCCCGACTCCAGCTGCGGTTTCGTTCGGTCTCAACGGCACGGCGCGACAGCGCCGCACTTCTTCGCCACATTTTTCCTTGTTTCCGCATGGTGCAACATCACAGCGTTGCTTCCATTTTAAGCCATGAAGATAACCATCAATGATAAAAAGGGGAGGAGGTTCGGCCGTGTTTGTGCAGTCTGACCTCCTCCATTATTTTGATAACAGTTGGCCGTTAATATCGAAGAACATCCAATTAAAATCCGAACATAAAGACAAAACCCCTACAGTTTTCCCGCAAACAAGAATTCCCAACCCTCAAACATATTCTTCGTGGATCAACTTAATATTTAGTTGATCCGCGTTCTTTGTTTTAGAAGGAAGTAAACATGGGTTCATTAACATTCACAAATTAATTCCCTACCTTGGAAATGGTTCGTTCATCAAAGACGCAGGAAGCGATGTTGCTCCATCAACACTGGAAAAGAACCGTCATTGATGGTGAGTTTCCTTGCGGTTGAGTCTCGTCCCTTGAAGTGGAGAAAGAAAAGGATTGGAGAATCATGGAGCATTCTTCGCTGAGTCGGAAGGTCGTTCTTCGCGTTCTTTAACGTGGAAGATGGACTTCTTCAGAGGAAAGATTTCTCCCTCTCTCAAAAACCCAACACAATAAAACAAACCCCAAAATAAAATAAGTGTTATGCTTATTTTATTATAACATTCCATGCATTTAAATTTTTAAAATTCAAATGCATAACTCTCAAATTAAATGGCATGATTTAATGTGAAAGGAAGTCACATCATTTATTACAAGTGGGTTTTAAGGGGAAGAGTTATGGGGGGGTTAGGGAATTTAAAGGGGTGGGGTTCGTGTGGGCCCCACCTCACCTTAAATCCTCTCAAGGGAAGTTTAGAATATCAGTGGGTCCCACTCCAACCACTTATCATAGGTTAAACTACTTTGAAAAAAAATAAAATTGGTTACACCATTTTATTTTATTCTTTACTTAACCCAATAATTTAATAACCACACCCAAGAAAACACAACTCCGGAAAAGGTGTTCCTAAGAAATTACCGGCACTGTGGTTTCATCGGTGCCCTCGGATTTTGATTCCGAGCACTAGTTCAAAAGTTAGGAAAACTCACTCGTTCGTTCACTGAACGCACCCGAGCCAAACTTTGTAAATTGATTCTGGGCACACCGGGCCTCGAAATCAGGTACCGTCAGAAATTGCGTTCTTGTAAAATCCCAAAGAAAATTAAGAAAAAAATTCCCTTGAATTTTACGGGTATTTAAAATAATGGTGATATTTATAATCATATTTCCAATGCTTAACTTTTTAAAATGTGAAGATCTACTGGATTTTTTTATTATATTTTAAATTTTTTCAACCAATAACTGTGAGGTTATAGCTTGAAAGAAACTAGTAGACAAGGTCAAGAAAATGTGGAATATTTAAGTCTGATAGTGCTTGTTCTATTTGTATGGATTTATATATCATGAAAGAAATTTTAATGGTTCTATAATGTGTTTTAGGGAAGGTGTGGAATTCATCTAAAGTGGTACTGACTGAGTTTAAGAGAATTTTGGAATTTTCAAAATTCACATAGCTGAATTTATGAATGGAAAATTCACATGGGAGATTTATTTAGGTATTTTTTCTACCTTTTTGGTTTATATTTCCATTTTTGTTATAAAGTAAAATCACATAGCTTAATGCCCCATGTAAAAAATGATCAACATAGCTAAATGCATCACATTGTTAATTTTTTATGATAACAACATTGTCCATTGGTGATGTAGTTGAATGAAGATTCAAATTTATGATTGATGTTGCCAATTTCTATGTAAATGATTTTTCTCCACATAACCATTTCGGTTACACGACTTAAATTAAATTTAAACCATGTAGTTGATTTCTATGTAACTGATTATGACATATCCAATTATTGTGATGAAGATGATTCCATAAAGGAGTGTAAATCTAATATGTTTTTAAAATAATAAATTTTTGAGTGTGTGATATTTATATGTCACATAGAATATTAAATCTAAAGTCTTTTGAGAATTTAAATTAATATATTAATGGGAATTCAAATTAATTTAAATGATATATAAATACACAATCATTTTTCTAATTTAAATATGATTATCATACTATAAAAGATCATGGGACTTCCATAATTCAAATATGAAAATACTAAAAATGATATTTTGTGAGTATAAATTGGTGGTGCATAAATCAAAGAAAAATACAATAATTTTGATAAATTGAGAACAATGAGAAGCAGGTAGAATTTGAAAGTCATCAGGATCATTGTAAAGATATAGAATTAATTGAAAAGATCTATCACTTGTTCACTTATTCAAAAAATAAGAAGATTATTCATATATATGCATGATCTCATGTATGATAATATTATCCTTAGATGTTGAGAAAGAAACCAATGATCCTGATATTGAAATAATATCATTTGATATGTTTACATATTCTTCAAATAAGATATTTCTATTTGATATTGTGACATCCTACAAATCCAGTATGAACATATTCAAAATTAGGGTACGGAGAATATTTTTAAGAATTTGGAGTAACATTATAAATAAAATATTTCATATTTTATAGGAAGTGGATGTTACCTGTCTAAACGTTGTGTGGGAAAAAATTTGAAATTGTGATCACAATAATTAATAGTGGTAATAAAATGTGTGAAAGAACTATAGGTTGATCATTTAAAGACCCAGAATTTTCCATGTAGTTTTTTTAATTATATGGAATATTACGAGTCCGTTAAAATTTATGGCGCATAATTCTGAGGCCTGGTGTGTCGGGAATGAATTTATGAACATTTTTTTATGTATGTTCAGTAAACGTGCGAGCGGGTTTTTATAAATTTTGAACCGGTGATTAGAATTGAAATATGAGGGCACCATTGAACTCGCAACACTGATATTCTCTTAAGTAGACCTTCACCTCTAACACAGTAGGTAGAAGGAGGAAGTTAGTTTTTCTGTTTTATGTGGCAGAAGAAAATAAAATATTTTATTTTTATTTTTATTTTTTAAACCTCTCTTTTTAAATTATGGATGTTGGAACCACATGAGCTAGAAAACCATCCAATTTGAATTCTTGGTGGTGGGGACCACCCGAACCACTCTTAATAGGGGAAAACCTCTCAACTCTCCAATTAATTAATTGGGCCAACTACAATTAATTAAATGTGTCAAGATTAATTAATTGTTAGACTTATTTTTAATAAGTTGTCTCGTCATTTTTTTGGGTTGGATGATTTCTTTGGAAAAGGAGATTGGGAGAATTATGGAGAAACGTTCTCTCCAACTAAGAACATACTTCGGAATAAAGAACGGGTACGACGCATGAGCCCGAATTTGGAAGTGTGTTGCATAAGTGAAAAATGTTGGCACCCTCATCGCCTTCACCGACTTCAACTCATGACACCTCTAATGAACCTTCGAGGTAGGGATTGTTGTTTTGAATACCCCCTTACATGTTCTTGACGTTCTTCATGCTTCAAGAATAAACAAGCCGCTTGATACCATTCTAACTCAGAGGGTTCGAGTCAAATGAACACAACCTGACCTCTCCACAACCTTTGTGAATTTTGATGGTCTTGAAACTATAGTGATGCCCCGAGACAAGTGCAAAAGTATTCGGAATGAAGAACGGGCCACCGGGGCACGCCCGGTGCTCGATGAACGTCGCCAGTGACCCGTGCTGATGATCGGCAATGGAGGGACTTGGGAGTGGTGGTCGACACTCCAATCGGCTGTGAAGATAGCGGCGGCGCAACCGCACCACTAGAGAAGGGCCACGGCCCGTCCACTGCGACTGAGTAGAGGCGGAGGCCAGTGCAAGGCCGACAGCATGAAGGAGAGGTTTCGGCGTGCGTCCACATCGCCAGTCGTGCAGGAACTGTGACCTTGTGTCGTAGTTGCGAAGCAAGGGTGGTCATCTCGTTTCCAACCACCAGTGATAGTACAACACATATCCGCACTGCATGGAGGAGGGTTGGCCATCCAGCCAGCCGCGAGCTGAGCGGACTGCCCATCGTGGGCCGCCCAATGGGCCGAGCTGCGTCGGCGGGCTGGACCCAGTGGACCAGGTCAGACCCAGGGCCGGACCCAGGTCGGGACGGTTCAGGCCTGGTCAGTCCGACCGGGTCGGACCAGACTCAGACCAACTTCGACCCATTTTCTATCTTTCGACCATAACTTCAGCTACAAGTGTCTGTTTGATGAATCGTTTACGGTGCCAGAAACCTTGGATCGAGAAAATCCTTTTAGTATACCCCACATGAGTTTTGGTTAAGTTGGGGGGTATGGCTGGGATGGATCAAACACGGATCTAACTGGGCCCTTGGGACTAAAAGGCCAATAACTTATAGACTGGGAGCCAAATTGACGCACCGTATATTGCATTGAGACCCCTTTTACATGATAGTACATTAGGATACTTCTTATTGGGAATTAGTGGAAGTTGGAGTATCAACATGTGGCATGAGGAGCGGACCCTCCCAAAATAAAGCAAGATTAGTGCAGGAACCATGTGGCTAGCAGTAACATGAGAAAGGGATCCTATGTTGGTCTGTGTTTCGGGATCCTATTTGGGTCTATGTTTGAGAGTCCTGCTTGGATCTACTCTAGTAATCCATGTGAGACTACTCTAGGATCATATGTGGGTCTGTTGTACTAGGATCCCACGTGGGTATGATGATTTAGGATCCTAAGTGGGTCTACCTCTCAACAGAGTAAGATGATTCAATAGTTACGTCAAATCATCTTTGCAATTGTACCTAATTTATACTTGGTGTGAGCTGAATCTTTACCTTTGTATAGAAACATGTGTGGTATTCTTCTTTGTGGTGATACCTTTTTGGTCTTTACTTTTATTTTACTTACCTTAATCTTGATACTTTTGTGGTATTCTTCTATGTGGAATTTCCTTTATGGTACTTACCATCGAGGTAATCTTTCCTTCGTGGAACAGTTGAGCTTTAGGCTATTGAGTTAGGCCTTGTGTTTCCTCATGAATGAGATTGGGTATACTTGATAACTTAGATATATGTATGGGAATATACCTAAGTAGGGTTGACTGTTTTTTCCATGCTAAGTGGTTTATCCATTGTGGATTGTGGGAGACCTTTGAGGGTCTCAGGGTCCTTACTGAGTATCTTTATACTCACCCCAGTACGGGCTATGCCCGCACCTTGTCATGTTTGGTGCAGATGATGGACATCGATGAATGAGGACGAGGGTACCAGGACTAGAGATAGCTCGAAGGTGGAAATTAGATGAGGTGTACCTTAGAGATGACCATTCGAGAGATGTACCTACCTTACAGGTAGGATCCTTGGAAAGAGTTCATATGAGCTATTTCAGTTACTTGTACTTTTCAGTTTTCTTGTACTTTCTAGTTGTGCTTGTATTCTGGCCACTTTTTCTTACTGTACACACTCTTTTACTATACAATTTACATGTGTTCGTATCTTGTTGTGTTCTTGGTTGTGTATGTTTATAGGTTATAAAATCAATACCTTCCCAGTTTAGGAAATATGCCTTTCAGTGCTAGTCGTCAGCCCCTGGCCTATGGAAGCCGGGTTTGGGGTAGTAACGGAACGGGCCTCGGGGGACGGGTCGTGAAAAATTGGTATCATAGGAGTTGGTTCTATCATATAACATTGGACTCTGATCATTTTAATGGAAATATTGTTAATTGTAGTGAGTTTAGTTATCAGTTTAGGTAATCTAGTGTTGGTGCGGTGGTCGGCGTATCTATAATCCAAGACCATGACTTCTAATTTATGACGTAGTGCACAAAAACCCTGATTGTGTGTGTGTTTCGAAGAGTTTTCTTTGGGATATTTTTATTTTAGCTCAACAGGTATAACTTATTAGTCTTGGTGCACCATTTTATTTTTAGGATACCTCCACACAGATAGACAACTACGGTTCCGGGTATAGTACGCAATGATAGCCCACCTAAAGACGAGGCCTTGGTGTAGATCCCTTTATTAGTAGGGGTACCAGTGGAGGCACCAGTGGTACCATTACCTGTTGGGCCACTGATGCCACCTGCCCCAAAAGTAGAGGGTACACACTCTTTGAGCACATTTCATGAGTTCCAGTGCCAGAGGCCACCTAGGTTCAGGGGTGAGACCGACCCACAGGTAGCTGAGGATTGGATGGAGGTCATGGTGAGAGTCTTCTAACTGGTAGGGACACCAGCTGATCTCGCGGTGATATTTACCCCCAGTCTTCTACAGGCAGCAGTAGGCATATGGTGGAGCTTGATGATCTAGGTTCACGATGAGGTGAAACTTTTCTGGGAAAACTTTGAGAGCCTCTTTCGGGAAGAGTTTTTCCCAGTGACCCTTCGCACAGTGCGCATTCAGGAGCTTCTTTATCTACAGTATAGTAGCATGACTATGATGCAGTACTTAGTGAGGTTCACTGACCTCTCATGCTACTACACTAATATTATGTGGGACCCATTCTTCAGGGCCCGGACCTTCTAAAAAGGACTCAGGCGGAAGATCAGGGCTTTGATGATTTCTCTCAGCATCCCGACATAGGCAGGGGTGTTAGAGAGATCCCTCTTAGTGGAGAGTTTTCTTGGTGAGCAGTCACCAGCATAGAGACCCACCACCAGGCATCACGTAGAAGAGTCTTATGTAGTTGGTAGCAGATAGATGTCACAAAGCTCCAAGAGGTCAAGAACTATAGAAGGGCGACCGTAGGATTCATGGTCGGTTGTGCAGGGCACCAGAGACACAACCAGTCATGCGAGAAGTATCTACTGTTACGTATGTGATGGGTAGGGTCACATGGCTTGTGACTGCCCGACCTTCCATACGAATGATCTGTAAACGGTCTAAGGACCACCCAAGCAGAGATAGAGGTTTGACCGAGGAGTTATGCAGGGAGTAGGTAGACGTGGCAGAGGAGCTGGCCGTGCAGCTGGCGGTGGGAGACGATTCAAGGTGTTACCACTACCACCACCAGGTGGTCCACCCAGACTGCATAGAGCAGGTGGACAGGGGCAAGCTTAGTCCAAGTATCTGAGGCATACGATCATGATGCTTCAGTGATGATATGAGGTACGATATGTGCCTACTCCACCTTAGATGTAGTACTTATAGACATAGGTTCTAGTAATTATTTTATTTCCACTACCCTCGTTCGGATCTTATAGATTCCGGTGGATCCATTAGCTCGATCCTTATGGCTAGGTAATCTTACAGGAGATAATTCAATGATTACACACTTTTATTGGCAATGTGAGCTTACTCTAGGAGGCAAGAGCTTCAGCTGGGATCTCCTAGTAGCGGTGTTGAGGCCTTATGACGTCATTATGGGGATGGACTGGTTATCTATAGTCTATGCTCAGATTGACTGTATTAGGTGAAAATTGTGGTGTGTCCACATGGATGAGACCCGGTTTAACTTCACTGGAGATAAGGGAGACTTTGTAGCATAGGATGGACTTACCCGGAGGAGAGTAAAGTCGATCACTCATCAGCTGGATAGCCTTACCCTCAGAGTGGTTGATGTGGAGAGTCTAAGATATCCTGTAGTGGTGGACCAGTACGCAAATGTCTTCCCTAATGATGTTTCAGGTATACCTCCTCACAGAGAGGTGGAATTTTATACTGACTTGTACCCTGTGATGGCACTGATATCTACCCCAAAATATTGGATGTCTCTCGCAGAGCTTCATGAGTTGCGGGTACATCTAGAGGACTTGGAGGGGAAGGGGTTCATCAGGCCCAGTGTTTCTCCTTGGGTAGCCCTGATTTTGTTCTCCAGAAAGGCAGATGAGAGCTTGAGACATTGTGTTGAATATCGGTGCCTAAAATAGGTGACCATGAAGAACAAGTACCCACTCCCGAGGATTGATGACCTCATTGATCAGAAGAAGGGAGCATAGTGGTTCTCAAAGATAGACCTCAGATATGGATATCTCCATCTTAGAGTATGAGATGAGGATGTACAGAATATGACTTTTAGATGTAGGTACGACCATTATGAGTTTTTGGTCATGTCATCTGGCAGGACCAACCATCCAACAGTGTTCATGGGACTCATAAACAGGATCATCCATCCATTAATTTATCACTTTGTAGTAGTTTTCATCAATGACATTCTGATCTACTCAGCTACCGAGGTAGAGCATGCTTATCATTTGCAGATAGTTCTGGACACACTTTGATAACACCAGCTTTATGGTAATCTCTTGAAGTTCCAGTTCTATATCTGAGAGGTTCTCTTTCTAGGACATGTCATCTTGGAGGAAGGACTTGTAGTGGATCCAGCGAAGATCAAGGTAGTACTTTCTTGGGAGCCACCCAAGAGTGTGACGGAGGTACGAATTTTCCCGGGTTTGGTCGGATACTACCAGAGATTTTTGGTGGATTTCTCCAGAGTTGTAGCACCTTTATCAGTGTTGATGAAGAAGGGGAAACCCTTTGTGTGGTTGGAGAGATTCAGGTGGAGTTTTCAGAAGCTGAGGTAGAGGATGACTATTTCCCCAATTATGAGGATTATGGAGGAGGGCATTGGGTACATAGTCTACTGTGATGCATCAGGGACCGGAAATGGATTTGTCCTAATGTGGGAGGTAGATGTTATTGTATATGGTTCTCGATAGCTGAGATAGCATGAGCAGAACTATGCTACATATGACCTTGAGTTAGCAGCAGTGGTCTTTTCTTTGAATATTTGGCGACATTACATGATTCATGAACATTTTACAGTCTACTATGATCACAAGTATCTCAGGTAAATATTCTCTCAAAAAGGACATAAACATGAGACATAAACATTGGCTTGAGTTCTTCTATGACTATGACTTCGAGATAGTCTATACTCCTGGAAAGGGGAACGTAGTGGCAGATTCACTCAACAAGAGATCTGGTATATAGCTGCTAGGTGAGGTGATGGAGAAGCTGGTCGCTTTATTTATATCCTTTGTGGAACGAAATGGATCAGCTTTTCTTCAGTCTCTTACAGTCACTCTACCACTTCTTCAGTGAGTCTAGTAGGTGCGGTGTTGGGACACTGAATGTGAGTCTCAACGTTCTCGGATATCCATAGGACAAGCACCTGATGGATTTTCTGAAGGTGGGGAGCACGTCATCATTTTTAGAGGATGTACCACGGTACCAGTGTCACTTCGGGAGGAAGTGTTGAGGGGGTTCCTCACATCCCCTCTAGTGGTAAATCCTGGAGTGGAGAATATGTACCAAGATCTCCTACGATAGTACTGGTGGTCGGGAATGATAAAAGCAGTAGAAGAGTTTTTCTCTCGATGCCTCAGTTGTCTGTGAGTGAAGTCGGAGCATCAGGTACCAGCAAGCTTAGTTCAGCCTTTAGTGGTCCCAAAGTGGAAGTGAGATAGGATATCCACTTACTTAATGACAGGACCTCCACATACATCTAGGGGTCATGATTCTATCTGGGTGATCGTCGTCCAACTCACCAAGTCATCCCACTTCCTACCGATCAGAGAGTAGGGTTCAGTAGAGATCTCAGGACGCCTCTATGAGCAGGAGATTGTGAGGTTACATGGAGTACCCTTGATGATTGGCTTTGATCATGATACGTGTTTCACTTCCCAGTTATTGAAGGGGTTTCATGAGGATTTTTGGACGCATCTTCATTTGAGCATCGCCTTCCATCCTCAAACGGATGGCCAGACTGAGCGGACCATTTAGACCCTCAAGGACATGTTGCATGCTTGCGTCCTTGACTTCGATCACATATTGTAGTATCAATTGAACTTGGTCGAGTTTTCATACAATAACGACTATCAATCCACCATTAGAATGGCACTATTCCTGGCTCTGTACAGTTGACCTTGTAGATCACCTTTGTGATGGACTGACCTAGGGGAGTCAGTACTCATGGGACCAGATATGGTGTGGACTACCACAGAAAATGTGCAGATCATCCAGGAGAGGATGAAGACTACACAGAGTAGGACGAAGTCTTATGCCGACAGGAGACGGAGACCTCTGATGTTTGAGGATAGCGACCACGTCTTTCTACGGGTCTCACTGCGATGAGGTTTCTAGAGGTTTGGCTAGGGCGGAAAATTATCTCCGGTGTTCATTGGTCACTTTTAGGTCCTTAATAGAGTTGGCGAGGTGTCTTACCACTTAGCTCTTCCACCTCAGTTTCACTAGGTGCGTGACATCTTCCATGTGTCCCAGCTGAGGAGATACGTGCACGAACCTTCACAGATCATTGACTAGGGCGAGCTGGACATCAACGATGGGGTAACGTTTATGGAGGTTCCAATGGGGATTGAGGATCATCCAGATAGAGTATTTCGTGGGCGATCGATACCTTTAGTGTGTGTACATTGGTAGCAGGGGAACCCCCAGTAGAGCACATGGGAGTGGGAGGCTCAGATTTGTTCTCAGGACCTCCACTTGTTTTCCTAGTTTTGCAATGTGGAATTCAAGTACACAAAGCCGTGAGGTGGTGGGGAATGTTAAGACCCATATTTTTTCATTATTTTTTTAATTATATAGAATATTACACATCCAAGAAAATTGACGGTGCGTAATTCCATGGCCCAGTGTGCCCGGAATGAATTTATGAACTTTTTTTAAAGTGCATTCAGTAAATGTGCAAATGGGTTTTTATAACCTTTGAACTGATGCTCAGAATAGAAATCTGAGGGACCAGTTGAAATTACAACGCTGATATTCACTTAAGGAGATCTTCACCTCGACCATAGTAGGTCGAAGGAGGAAGTTAGTTTATCTGTTTTACGTGGGAGAAGTAAAATAAAATATTTGACATTTTATTTTTCTTTTTGAATCCTCTCATTTGAAATTATGGAGGTAGGGACCACATGAGCTAGAAAACCCCCCTGTTTGAATTCTAGGAGGTGGGGACCACCCCAACCCTTCTTAATGGGGGGAAACCTCTCATTTCATCCATTAATTAATTGATCCAACTACAATTAATTAAATTTGTCGTCTTTAATTAATTTTTAGACTTATATTTAATATGATATTTTTTTTATGTTGGAGTATTTCATTGGAAAAGGGTCTTGGGAGAATTTTAGTGAAACGTTATCTCCAACGAAGAACATACTTTGGAATATAGAATGAAGAGGACGCACGAGCCTGACTTTAGAAGCGTGTCGCAGAAGTGACAAACGTTGACACCCTCATCACCTTCACCAAATTCAACTCGTGACACCTCCAACGAACCTTCGAAGTAGCTATTGTTGTTTTGAATACCCCCTTACCCTTTCTTGATGTTTTTCATGACTCAAGAATAAACAAGTTTCTTGCTAACATTCTAACATGGAGGGTTCGGGAAAAAAAATACAGCCTGACCTCTCTGCAACTGTTGTGAATTTTGATGGTCTTGAAATAATGGTGATGTCCCAAGACAAGTGTGGAAGTCTTCAGAATGAAAAATGGGTCACCAGGGCACACCCGGTGACCCGAGGAACATCACCGGTGACCCATCCCAGCATCCGGCATTGGAGAGACTTGGGAGCGGTGGTCGGCACTCAAGACAGCCACAAATATAGCAGTGGAACAACCATGCCTCCAGAGAAGGGATGTGGCCCTTCAGCTGCGGCGGAGCAGGGGTGATGGCCGGCACACAACTTGCCGCGTGAAGGGGAGGCGGTGGTGCGCGTTCGCACCACCGGGCATTCAGGAGACGTGGACTTGTGTCACGGTGGTGAAGTGAGGTCGTTCGGCTCGATGTTGGATGCCGATGACGGTGTGGCACGTGACCGCACCACACGGAGTAGGGTTGGTCCTTCGGCCAGCTGTGATCCATGTGGGCCACCCAGCGGGCCGGGCCATGCCAGCGGGTCGGGCTGCGCCGGTGTGTCGGGCCAGACCAAGCGTACCAGGTCGGATCGGCCGAGGCTGGGTCGGGCTGGGTCGACCAACTGCGACAGACCAGACATGGACCAACTTTGACCCCTTTTTCACTTTCATCCATAACTTGAGATACACGCGTTCATTTTATGAACTGTCAGTCATGCCGGAAACCTTGGATTGAGACGGTCCTTTTGGTATACCCCACTTGAGTTTTGGATAAAGTTGGGGTATGGCTAGGTTGGATCGAACACGAATCCAACCTGGACCTCGGGACTAAAAGGACAATAACATACAGACCAGGTGTCTAATTGACTCATCATCTTTTGCGTTGAGATCCCTTTTATATGGAGGTACTTTGGGATACTTATTCATGGGACTTCGTGGAAGTTGGACTATTGACATGTGGATTGAGGAGTGGACCCTCCCAGAATCAAATGAGCATACTACGGGAACCTTTTGGCTGGCCGTAACATGAGAAGGGGATCCTATGTGGGTCTTTGATTTGGGAACCTATGTGGGTCTGTGTTTGAGATTACCTCTTGGATCCACTCTAGGAATCCACGTGGGACTACTCTAGGATCCTATGTGGGTATATTGTACTAGGATCCTACACGAGTATGATGATTTAGGATCCTACGTGGGTCTGCCTCTTAACAGAGTAAGATGATTCAGTAGTTACATCTAATCATCTTTGCTATTGTACCTAATTTATACCTGGTGTGAGCAGAATATTTACCTTTGTGGTGAAACCTTTGTGGTATTCTTCTATGTGGCAGTAGATTTGTGGTCTTTACATTTGTGGTACTTACCTTCGTGGTGATACCTTTGTTGTGTTATTCTGTGTGGTGTTACTTTGTGGAAATTACCTTTGTGGTAATCTTTCCTCCATGGAACAGTTGAGATTTGGGCTCTTAAATTGGACCTTTTGTTTTCTCATGAATGACATTGGGTACACTTGATAACTTAGGTATATGTGTGAGCATATACCTAAGTAGGGTTGACTTTTCTTTCCATGCTAAGTGGTTTATCTTTTGTGGATTTTGTGAGACCTTTGAGGGTCTCGGGATCCCTACTGAGTATCGTTATACTCACCCATGTATGGGCTATGCCTGGACCTTTTTGTGTTTGGTACAGATGACAGACAGTGCTGAATAAGGATGAGGGTTCCAGGACTGGAGATAGCTTGAAGGAGGACATTAGACGAGGTGTACCATAGATACAACTGTCCGAGAGTTGTACCTACCCTACAGGTAGGATCCTTGGATGGAGTTCAGGGGAGCTATTTCAGTTACTTGTACTTTTCATTTTTCGTGTACTTTCTAGATGGTCTTGTATTCTGACCCATATTTCTTATTATACACACTCTTTTACTTTACAGTTCACTTCTGTTTGTATCTTGTTGTGTGCTTGGTTGTGTGTATTTACAGGTTATAAAAGAAATTCCTTCATGGTTTAGTATATATTCCTTTCGGTACTAGTCGCATGCCCCTAGCCTATAGAAGGAGGGCTTAGGGTAGTCACGGCATGGGCCCTGGGGGACGGGTCATGACAGATAATGAAAAGGAGTAGTTTCTCACATTAAGACTCAATCTTGTAAAAATATCTTGAGTTTTTCTTATTTTTATTTTATTATATATGATTAAGATATAGTGTTTAATGATTGGATCATGATTTTAATTGGTCATATTGGTTCTATTCAAAAGGAATAATTTTTAAAAATAAAATCATTAGGTGTTGCTGAATCTCATGCTAGTTGTACCTATACTAATCTAGGCCCTATAAATTGTATTAGAGCAATCCATGTTCCCATGAATTTCTACTCTTTTGGATATTATTATAGAGATTCACAATTTTATGAATACAAGAGGAGTTCATTTTTTCAATGGAAAAAATATCATTGGTAGAGTAATTTATTTTTTTATATCTTCTAACATAAGGGATAAAATTAAGTTATATTTTCACTATTGGATGCTGAAAAATTACAAGAGTGGGTTCCATGAATTTGGAATACAAGAAAAATATTGAGGTTGTGGGTAAATTAATAAATGTTATATTATCATATTTATCTAACAAAATTCACATAAAGTTGATGGGACTAAAGATATCTAAGAAGTGTGGGAGAAACTGGAGAATATGTATAAACGAATCATCAAATATAGAGAATAAAAATTGAAAATATAGAAGGAAAATTTTAAAGGTATTACAATGGATGAAGATGAGAATTTTGGTGACTATTTAAAAATGGAAAATTATATTTTTATCCATATCAATGGATTTAGAGTCAACTAGGTGATTCAATTATGGCCAAAACATAATAAGAAACATTCCTAATATATTATATGCAATGATTTTAGCAATAAAAGAAATAACATATATATCCCTTAATGAATGGCATAATACACTCCTAAATTATAATATGAGAAAATCACAAATATTTAATAAAAATGATAATGAATAAATGGATTTCAAATCATTGAATAAGATAAAGGTCAATGATGGAGAACTATTTGACTCCCCAATTGATTTAGAATAAGATTATGTGGGGGATGAGAATCTCAAGAAAATAATGTTACTCTTATCTAAAAATATTAAATGGGATAAAGATAGGTCTAAAAGATATTTACCACTTAAATATTTTAATTATGGAGGCATTGCATATTTTTCATCAGATATTCTAAATAATAATAAAGTTATGGAATCATATGAGTAAGAATAAGAAGAAGAATCCCCAAAATGGCAGTCAAAAGTAAAATCATTGAAAATCTACATGAAATTTGTTGAAAAAAATAAATTTTGACTTAAAAAAGGAAAAATTGATGAGAAAAAAGGGACATGAAAACCCTTTTATAATAAGTGAGTCAGATATGAGTGTGTTATAAAACACACTATCTTTATTATACATTTTTAAAACGATGTTGATAAGTTTGGTAGTGAAGAATATGAAGGATGTAAAGGTTATATGATTTATATTCTAAGGAAATAACATGAATTATATCTTGAAAGAAACACAAGGATCAAAAAGGAATCTAAATAACTTAATTAGAAAGTAGTCAGACTAAAGGAAATTAAAGATGAGTTTCATGTAAAAGAATATTAGTACATTGAGAAGATCAAACATCTCAAGGTAAAATTATCTGGTCAATAAAGAATTATAAGAGCATCAGTGAAGAAGATGACTAATCAAGAGAAATAATTTAAGATGTATTTGTCATAGTTTCTCAAGGCTAAGAAGACTCTTCAAAATATGAATATTAATTATGCTAAATTTGTTGAAGTACTGGCTGAATTATCTTATAATTTTCAAAAAAAATAATAGTTATCAGGTAAAATCCAGATCCATTAAGTCTAAAAATATTAAATATATGTAGCCTAATTGTGAAATTTTCCTGGGAAAATCAGGTAAAAATTGGGTTGAGAAAAACCCTCAAATGAATTCTACTTCAGTTAGGTTTGTAGAGAGTGACTAGAAGAATAAAGGTTCCTTAAAACCTATGAAAAAAATAAAAGTATTATTTTAAAACCAAAATAATATTTCTAAAGACAACCATATAACATTCATTGAATATCTAAATTTAGGGTTTAATAATAGTGTTTTTAGATCATATGGAAAAAAAATATTATGTTCTCATATGATATATCTCCCCAGGAATCAAATAAGTCCAATGTTTAGGGGGGTCTTCCTAGATAGTAGGAGTAATAGACTTATGAGAAGACAAACAAAAAATGAAAACTCATAGTTAATATCATATTAACACATGTTTGATGGAATTTATGAAAATTTTGTATAATTTAACCAGAAATTTTTCTATGTTTAATAGTTTTTTACCATGATTATAGATCAATAACAACAAAAATAAAAATGATATGATTCTTCATAAAAGAAAGTCCAAAAAATTATCTATTATGAAAGTTTCATTAAGTATAGTAAAAAGGGAATACCCAAGATTCTTGATACTGGATGATCCTCACATATAAAAGAAGATATCAAAGTCCTCAAGAATATTGATAAATATGGTGGAGGTTTTATGTACTTTGTAAATGGGAGTTCATTAAAAATCAAGTGAATTGGTTCAGCTAAAATTGAACCATCCAGACTATAATCAAAAGAGGTTCTAATTGTTGATGGGATCAAACGTAACCTATAGAGTGTCAGTAAATTATATAATAAAGTAAATTAGGGAATATTAAATAATAATGGATGTCTCTTTAAGATAATTTATGATGGAAATATTTTTATAATAGGAGAAAGAACTAGTGGAAGTTTATTTTAGATTAAAGATTCTAGTAATTCATGTCATCTTAGTTATACATAAAAATAATAATTTATAGTACATAATAGATGGCCAAATTAGTCAAAAAAATTGACTAATATCTATAAATAAAATATGGTTAGTGATTTTCATCAATTAATCTATGATAAGGATTAATTCATTACAACCTATCAAAAAGGGAAAATAGTTCAAGGAAATACCAAGAGAGTGGAGACACAATCAATGAGACCTATTAAATTAATTCACTCAGATTTATTTGCGACTATGAGACAACAATATAAGATATGTTGACTATTATTTTATCACTTATATTTATGATTTAAACAGAATGAAAAAAGGTTTTTTTCAGGCACAAGTCATAGGCAGTCGATATGTTCAATATCTATAGAAGATAAATTGAAACAGATCTTGGTATTCACATCAAGAAATTGAGATCTACCAATGAGAAGGAGTAAATTATAGGATATTTTGAATATAATAATTTAAATTATGATATAATACATTAATATTGAACCCCTTACACAAAAAAAATGGGGTTACTAAAGGAATGAATAGAATTTTTTGGAAATGGGGAAAACAATTCTTTCTGAGTTTGGAAGAACAAAATTATTTTTGGAGGGAATATGTGTACAATATGGTTCAAATTAAAACCAATTTTTTACTAGGATAAACTCAAATAATACATAATATGAAATGTGATATAACAAGAAACCTATAGTTAGATACTTTTGAGTATTTGGGATCCCTTGCATCATCAAAATCAAAGACTCAAATCTAGGTAAATTTGATGAGAAAGTTAGGGAATGTGACTTTCATGTATATTTATCGAATGGGAAAGGATAAAAAATCTAGAATAAGAGGATTTGAAAAACATTTGTTTTTTGTTATGTAAAAATAATTGGGAACCAACCCAAAAATAATGATTCTTATATAAAAAATAATTAAGATACAAACAATAAGAAGGTTTCTAAGTAAGTTATTGGAAAACAACATGAAGATGAAATCAATGTAAGATGTGTTCTTTCAGATCAGGTAGATTATTAAGTATTTTTTATTGAAAGTATAAAACAAAATTAACAATGGTTGATGATACATGTATAAAAAAAGAATATCATTGGAGAATAGTCCACACCTATTCAGATTAGAAGAAAGATATGATATGATGACGACGCAATTAAACCCTCTAAAATAAGGTATTGGTTTGAAAATAAAATATCAATTATCTATCAAGTTTATGTGAAATTTTTTAGATAATCCTTTTAACAAAAATTTTGGATTTATTCTATGAATTAATAGCTAATTAAAATTGAAAATAATTCCACATGGGATCGTTCTCCATAACCTGATGATAAAAATGTCATTGGGACCAAGTTGGTCTTTAAGAACAAGCTAAATTTCCAAAGAGAGATTACAAATAATAAATCCAAACATGCATACAAGGGGTAATCTCAAGTAAAAATTATTTATTTTGGGGATAATTTTCCCTAGCTATAAGGTTGGAAGCTATTATAATGTTCATTTTTATTTCAGCCAACATGCAATATTAAATTTTTCAAATGGATACCAAATCATCCTTCTTAATTGGCGATCTTGAAGAAGATGTGTATATTGGAAAACATGATGTGTTTGTTCTTAAAAATTATGGAACAAGAGTATGTAAATTAAAGAGGGATATTTATGGCTTAAAACAATTGTCGAGGTCCAGGTACTCAATGTTGGAAAACTTCCTAAAGAATGTAAAATGTTTCAAAGGAATAGTTGACAGAAACCTATATATCAAATAAAATAAGATTGGTACACTTTTTATAATATTATATATTGATGATATAATTTTTTCAGGTAATCATGAGAATTCATTAAAAATTCTATAAACTAAATTAAGCATTAGTTTGAGATGTCCATTATTGGTGAGATATGACACCTCTTGGGATTACAAGTCTCCCAAAAATAAAATTTTACTTTCTTATCCCAAGAAATGGGATACAAATAATTTTTTAATAAGTATGAAAATGAATAATAAAATCTTGTTTCTACACCCATTCAAGTGAGTTTAAATGTTTCTATAGATTCTAATTGTCATTATTTTAATCGGAGAGAATATAGAAGACTTATTGGGAGGATACTTTTATCTCACAAATTCCAGACCAGACATTGTATATGATGTGGGCCTTTGTGCTAGATATCATAGTGCTTCAAAGGTGTCACATATTATAAATGAAAAAAGATTTCTCAAATACATCAGAGGTAATTTTTGTTTTGGGATACTTTTAATAAAGGAAATATTTTGAATCTATTTTTGTTTATTGATACTAATTGTGTCGGTGGCTATGATTATAGGAGGTCCAAGACAGCAATAATTTTCCTATTTGAAGATAAATTTGTAAGATAGATATAAAAACAACATAACTCAATCACACTAAGTACTAAATATTTGAAATATTTTTCTACAACAAGAAATTTCATTAATATTATTTGGATCAAGGGACAATTGTATGATTTTAGGGTGAAAATTGAAAAAACCTCTCAAAATCCACAGTAATAGTCAAAGTTTTTTTGGGATTTCTAAGAAATGAATTATTCATGATCCAAGACTATTGATATTTTATTTCACATCATCATACATAATGTGGAAAAAGGATATATAAATATGGAAGTTATTTCAACTCAAGAAAATTGGTAGATATCTTCACCAAGGTTGTCCATAAGGATATATTTGAGACACCAAGGGTGAACATGGGTATTTAGCCCCTCATAAGTCATAAAAACCTTTTTTTAAGACCCACACAGGACATTAGATTATATTTTAAAAGTTGTAGAAAATGTATACTCGTCTTTATCATAGAGGAGTATTTTGTGAATATAAAGTCATGGTTATTATAAAAAGGGGTGAAATGTGTGTGGTGATTTAGGAAGTGTATCTAAGTCACGTAGAAAAAAACTTCATATCACCAAGATATGTAATTATCTAAAAAATCATTACCTTTTTCGTTTATGTGGTGTCAGGAAATTTCTATTGGGGAAGGATTTGTTTTTATAACTCTTTGTTGGAGGTACAATATTGGTTGACAAAAAATCAATGGGGGAGATTTAAGATACATTTGATTTTAAGATTATATTGTAATTATATTAAAACAATATTTGGGATAATTGTTCGGCTTGTCATAAACTGGGCCACGCAGTGGCTTGCTGTCGGTGCAATGGTATACGAAAATTTGATGCTGTGAAGGCTGGAGGTTTGGCGAAAGGGGATAACGAAACATTAGGAAATGGGCCCAGTGTCGATGGACACACTGCTCCGGCTGCAAAACAGGGTGACAACCCCTCGGTCTTTATCGTTTATAGTAGGCTGAAGGATAACCTCAGGGGTAATGTATTTGAGTCTAATGTTGGTAGGGAGGCAATGGAGCCCTCCTTACAGACTCAAGATAATGATAACAGTGGTGGACACCAATTCATGGGACGTGGTCTCGACCTTTCAACAAACTCAGATGATACGGAGCAGGTCCTCCCGATTAGTGCTGCTTTGGTAAGTGCTGAACCATGCTCCTCGAACCAGGCCCTATCACTGAAGGGGGAGGAGAATAAGGAATATGTAGGGGAGGAGGATGGGAAGTCTGCTGCCTCCTTAGGTGACCTTCAACCAGGGGCTCGGGCTCTGGAATGTTTCCAGGGGTGGTTTCTTTTAACCAGCCCCCTGTCATCTTGAGCAACAGGTTTGAAGGTCTGAATGAAGAGGATCCGAGAGTGGAACCATCTGACTTGGCTGAGGAAGGTAAGATCAACAGGAGGAGTTTTGATGAACTCACTCTAGGAGGACAGATCATGGGGCATGTTATCCCAGAGTGTGTTCTCGGTGGAGGGGAGTCAGAATTTGATGAGGTCAGTAGGAGGTTTTCTAATGAGGAGTCTGGTCCAAGGAACAATAGGAGTAAGAGGAGAAGGAGGTATAGAAAGGATTATTCCTCATTTCCTCCCCCTCTGAGGACTCAGTCAGCAAGAAAACTAACAATTGAGGAGATGGGAAAGAAGGTCAGGTGTCCAATAAAATCCTGTGAACAGCCTGGAACTCCCTCGGACTTGGTTCTAAGTTCAGATGATGTAATGGCATAGAAGGTGTTGTTTTTCAATGCATCAGAGGAGGATGCAGCCAAAATGATGGGTCGAAGCCTTGGAGTGGACCTTAATGAAGAACAGTATGTGTGGATAGACAAACAGGACACGATTCTGGTTGGAGGCTTCAACAGGGGGTTGCTCAGAATTGAGGAGTACATGCAGATCTGGAACCACCTGACCTCTGCTTTTGAGGTTCGGATAAGGGTGGATCCATTCCTAAAGGTTTCCAATTTATCCTGGAAACTGTTTAGGGATATGGATTCCGGTAAAATGCAATTGGTTTTCAATGATTCTGTTTATTTATTCCCTAACTAATGTTTTGTTGAGTTATTATCCATGTTGTGGGTGGAAATGGTGGAGGGCCAGATCAGCTTCGGCAGGTTAGAGCATGTTGTTTCTGCCTCGGAAGGCCATTTGGGATGTGGTTGGATTAGAGGGATGGATTGCCATTGGGAGGGACCATGCTTGCATGGGATCGCCGAGTGGTTCTTCTTTGGATCTAGCAGTTGCTGCTTTTACTTGGAACAGGTTAGTTCTGGTTTTTCCTGTTGGGCTATGTTTGTTGTTTGTTGGAACTTACGGTTTCTCACTTTTTCCTTAAAAGTGTTTTTTCAATAAAAAAAATAATTTTCAGTCAGTATACATGAATAGATGTTCAAGACAATATAGAAAAGTTATGTTTTAAGATTCATCATTTGTTTCGTTAGGCCTTAAATATAATGGAAGAATGTTTCCTAATGCAAGAAAGTATTTTGAAATGGTTTGTTGGTAGGATGAATCAATACTGACTGAGTTAGAGTGAATTATTGAATTTTCCAAAAATTATATAGTTTAATTTTTGAATAAAAATTTCAAATGGGCGATTTACATAGCTATTTTTCTATATATTCAATTCACATTGTCTTATTTATATAAAAAATCACATAGATAAATGCACTATGTACCAAATGAATGATGTATCCAAATGCATCATGTAATCGATTTTTTATGAGAATGACATAGTAGAATAAAAATTCATTTAATTTAACAACATATCTAATTTTTAAATACAGTATTGTTCTCCTCAAATCCCTTTTAGCAACGTATCTTAAATTTATTTTGAATGGCATAGGTGCTGGCTATGTAACGGTTTGTGACATAGTTGATTGCTGTGACATGGACGATTTCATAAAGACATGGAAATCATGAATATTTTTTAAATAACAGAGATTTTAGGATGTGTATATTTATATATAGTGGGTAATATTGAATCCCAATTCTTCATAATATTTAAATGAATATTTTAATGATAATTAAAATGTGTTTAAATGATAGATAAATCAGGAATCAGTTTCCAAATTTAAATGAGATGATCTTACTAAAAAGTATCTTGGGATTTTAATGATTCATATAAGGAAATATTTACTATATTGTTTTATTAACTATAAATATGTGGTTCAATCATCTAATAAAAATTTTGTTACTATAATAAATTGATAACTTCACAAATTAGATGGAATTTGAAAGCTATCATGTTCTTTATTAAGGGGCAGCAGTAATTGAGGATATCAAGAAATTGTTCAATGTGTAAAAGGAAGGAGATTATTCTCATACATGCATGATATATTTAGAATATTATCCTAAGATATCGAGAAATAAATCAATGATCTTGATATTGTAATAATATTATTTGAGTACTTGGAATATTATTTGAAAAATATTTTCCTATTTTATTTTGGGATATCTTTCAAGGACTGGGTCTTATTCATCATCAAGAGCATGGAAAATATTTTTAATAACTAGTGAAACTGATATAAATAAGTCCATTCATCTTTTATAGGAAGTGGATGTTACCTATTTAATCATTGTTTGAAAAAATATCAGCACTTTTGATCACTATAATTAATAGAGTCAATAAAATCTATGAAACAACAATAGGTTGATCATGGTAAGCCGTAGGTTCACACATCAAGACCGAACCTTGTAAAAATATCTTGTATTTTTCAAGTATTTATTTCCATGCATAAAAGTAATAGAGGGAGTTTAAATAGTTTATCAAGACTTTAATTGATCATAGGGGTTTTATTCAAAATGAAGAAATTTTATAAATAAAAGTGATAGGCACTACTGATTCACCCCCCTAGTAGTACGTTTATAGACTTAGTCCTACAACACGTTTTCAATCTATATTACATACAAACATCAAATGTTACAATATTAATAACTCTTTTTTTCTAGTTAAATATTTTTTAAATTTTCTCATCATCATCTTGTGAACTTTTCCATTCAATTTTTTCTTTTTATTATCATCGTGGTGAAAAAATGTTACTCTTTGATTTAATTAATTACCAATATACTCTAAACTTATTTATGATATTAAATGACATTGGATTTGATTTTTTACGGGTATAATTTATTATTATTTTGTTACATGTAAACTTCACAGAATTTAAATTTATTCCCATTATCCTCTTTGAAAATATATTCTCTATATAAAATCATGAAAACATACACACACACATTTGTGTTAGGAAATAACACTTATTTCATTTATTGGTAATTTTAATAAATAAACTATTGATCATCACATCTCATAAGGTGTTCTATGTTTCGGTATATATATTATGAAAAAATCATTATTCATAAAAAAATCTCATTAAGGGTGGTGAGATATATTTTGTATTTTAACCAATAACTTTGATTGAATGAATTTCTCATATATAAAACATGTTCATCCTTTACTATTATTTTAAACCATGTTATAGAATATTAAAATCATAAACCATGTGTATCAAAACATTTTCACTTTTTATTTATAGAAACTATTTTTTAATAAATAACATATATTATTATATAATAGAAATAAAAAAACTATACACATAATTTATTTATATCTGTTTGAGATTTAAATAATCCTTTTCATTCAAAATATTTGTAATATAAATATTTATCTCTTTATTTGAATGAAAACTATAAGATCTATCAGTTATTACCCTGATTTTAAACACATATATATTTGAAACATTTATAAATTATATATTTTGTATCATGTACCTTTCAAAATGGAATAATTTATTCTATAACATCAATACATGATGCAAATTCTTTAAGTAGTTTCTCAAGACCCTTCAGGTATCCTAGAAAATTCCAACCTATGGAAATATTTTCCCTTCTTTTTAAAACCTCCTTTTGGATTCAACAACCTAGTCTAATAATTGGACCATCATGTATTATTTTATGGATTATAATTTTACCCATATGTAACTTCAACATAGCACTAGATTCTATACATCTCATGGTATGATCATCTATCCTCAATACATTGATGAAATTGGGTAATAATTTACTGATCTCATTTATATTGTCATAACATTTCCAACAATAACTATTGAATGAATTCAACAACTAGAGAAATCCATAAAAGAATCATGTGGGATCTTTAATTCAGTAATATACCCAATCATATTAAGATCATGAGTGGAGACTAAAGTTCCTTCAGTCGCATTTCATTTAAGAAATATTTTTAAACCCTAACTGAATTCATTTATGTGTCTCATAGACATCTATATCTACTTATTGAAAAACATAAACATTCAATTACTTATGAATTCCTTACACTAAAACATAATTTTTTCTTTATTTCTTAATAATAATTAATTAGCTTCTATACTATCCAAGAATGTTTCTTCAATCAAGATTTTATTTCTAAATTATTGATCTCAAAGTCACATTTATTAATAAAGATACAATTTTATCTATAAAATAATATTTTATCATATGAGTATCATGATTTAATTCATTTTATAAATAATTTTATTAAATATGATCCCACTAAATTGATTAACTCTTTTTAAATTTCATCATATCAATTAGAGTGACAATATCCATTTTTCATAATGATTTATCCAAACCATGCTTGTAACATATGTCATGATTATATATAGTATAAAACTATGTCACTCAAATCATATAAGTCTCTTGAAATATTGAGTATATGACTCTTTATCCTAATCCATCGTGTGGATTTACTCAACATTATTCCTAGGTTATCGTATCTCAAATATTTTCCAAACTAAGTGTGACCTAAATCTCTTGGTGGTATTAGGTTTATTAACTCTTATGATTATCCATTAACACTATGTATTACAAAAGATAATCCATGGGAACCTAATTTTACCATGAAACTATCTATTGAATGATAATGCTCTTGACAAGTGTTCAATTTGTAAAAACTCTAAAAAATAGTGTTTTAATGGGTTTCTAAATTTAGCATCATATTATTTCATGTATTCCATTTACATTCATTCATGATTCTAATGATTTAATTTTGAATCCATATCCCTTCCACCAAGTCTATATATTCAATCCATATTGATGTGAAACTCTTTACATGACCCATAATTTATATGTCTAACCCAAATTAAATATCTAATTTATATTTACACATAAAAAAATGTGTCATTATAAGGCCCCAGCCTTAAACCTTACTTAATCTTGAGTTATTACAAGATTACACATTGAGGATCTTTTCAGGATTAGAGTTTTAGAAAATTAGATCATGAAACTTGCATTACATTCCACATTTAAACAAAGTGGTTACATAGAAGACAGTATTCATTCTTCCCATCAACGGAAACATATTTAAAATAAAACATGGATTCTTTCTTGAAACATCCTTGACACTATCATCGCATCATGTATCTTTCCCTTGACCTGTGAAAAACATTTCAAAAACTTGGGATGAGCATAAAAAGCTCAGTAATGGTTATAAAAATATGGAAAGGAAACATGAGTTCATATATACATAAGAATGAAATCATACTTTACCCATAAAACATAGGCACTTTAACATACCTCATAAAATCATCAATAAATCATAGAAATCATAAGACATAAAGGTAACTTGAGGCATTCATAACATTCTTACGTAGGGGGTAACCCTCTTGGTTACGTTTGGAATACCCATCACAGTATATTCCCTAAATCTCTTCGGAGAAACCTTAACGTTTCACTCCTTCACATTACCCAATGCATTGGAGAGCTATATCGGGCTCACCCGCCCTTAGTTTATCACGGAACCACCCGTCTTCATAACAATGCCCAAGAACCATAACATAATCATAGCACATAACTTAAGCATAAATGAAATATAACATTCCCACTTTGAAATAACAATATAACATTTTAAGATATTGAAATAATGAACCCATTCTAAAAAAACCATTTTCAAAACCATTTAAAACATTTAATAAAAAGATATTTGAATCAAAGTGTCCCATACCACTTTGAAGCTTTTAACATTTTAAAACATTAATATCCATATAAATAAATCATTAAAACCATTTTGAAAACATGTATATTAATGATAAATATTTATAAGAATAAATCATTAAAACATTTAAAACGATATTTTAGTTAAAGGGTTTTTAACAAAATGAGAGACAATTGAATACAATAATTGAGGAATAACATTTAATCAGAAATTTGTAATATCATGAGAATAAAGGAATTCATGATATAATATTCCAAAGGACAGTATATACACCATATAAGAGTGAATTGGTGCATAACAACAATGAAGTATCAATAGAAATGTAAAATGAGATGAAATCCCATGTAAAGAAGGTATCCTTAAATTAAGGATAAATTAATCTCATAATTATGTGTGAAAAATATAAATACACCCAATATAAGTGGATATTAATTGTAAAACAATCAAAGGACATTCACCCATATTCAAAGTATGACATATTCAATAACTACATGTTGAACCCAAAGAAATCGAAATTGGGTTAAGAAGTTCCCTTGACAGCCTAACAGCGTCACATCAAATTTTAGAAAAAGAGTTGATGAGAAAGATAAAGGTAATCTCATCACTTGAACATAAAATTTACATCAATAAGGATATATAAGAACATATCCCAACATAATATTATGTGAATTAAAAGACATAACAAAATAAGTCTTTTAAAAACAGGAGGATGAAAGATTCCCTTACCGACATGGGTATCTTTCGAAACATACACCCCGTGAAAGAGGGACAATAAAACATTGATGTAAATACTCATAAATGGAATTATATTACACAATGAGTAAAATAATGGGCATTACATACACCACTCAAAGGAAATTGTGGCAAATTTAGCATAAATCTCACGAGAATAAAAGTGAGATGAAAAATCCCTTATGAAAACTCGACAGCCTAACGCCGCCACTTAAAACTTCCAAAATGGATTGACGAGATATAATAGTGTCTCTAATCATATTAACATAAAGTTTACAGAAAGAGTAATATAAAAGAACATCCCCCAACATAACAAAGAGGAGCTTAAAAGAAGTGACATAAAGGAAGTACTTAAAAAGAAAGAGAGAGGTTAGATCTCTTACGAAAATTCGGCAGCCTAACGGCGCCACTCAAAACTTCCAAAATGGATTGATGAGAAAGAACAAAGTCTCTCATCAAATGATCATAAAAATTACAGTAAGAGTAATATAAAAGAACATCTCAATAACAAGAAAGATGAGCTTTAAAAGGAATGACATAAAAGAGTGTACTTAAAAAGAAAGAGTGGAGTAGGATCCCTTACCTCGGGTCCGACTTGACTCGATCATTCTTTAACGTCCTGAATAATAAACTTGAGTTAATTTACACTTTATTAAGAACATTTTTCTAGTTCATTAGTCCTTTTAGATCACTTTTTTCCATGTTATAAACATTATGTAATCATTTAAGTTAATAATGTTTGTTTTGTCGATATTTGGTTCTTAAGTCGAAAGTGGACTTCTTACAATTACATGTTGTTCGTGTGGTAAAATGTTCATTATATCCAGAATTATATTAATTATTTGGATATTGTATATATCATATATATCTAGAATATACATGTATTTATAATATTACATAATCATTTATAGGTAAGAAATGAAATGCACCGTTCATGGAGACGGTAAGCCGTACGTACGCATGAACGCTACTTTCATTTCTATGTCATATTAATGGAATTAAAACTAAATGAGAGGTATGTATATTTTAATTCCAGAATTATATTCCTCATTTAGATGTATAATTCATCATATTTATCCATTATATACATGTACTTATAATAGTACATTACATTTGGGGATAAGAAATGAAATGCACCGTTCATGGAGACGGTAAGCCATACGTACGCATGAACGCTACTTTCATTTCTATTTCATATTTTTATGGAATGGAATAATAATGATATAGAGGTATATTATAATTCTAGTATAACATCATATATAATAACTTTAAATCCATCCTTTATACGTCCCACATATGGCATTAACGAATCACATCACTTTGAGGGGGCGGTAGTCCGCACTTCCTTAAATGAAGATATCGCGTTTACCCATAATGGAAACCACAAAGGTATGCCAAAAATGAAAAATACAGAAGCTTAAGGAAAAAATAAACATATTATATATCATATATAAATATAGTTTCATCTTAATGGCCACCTTTTAAGGTGTTAAAAGAATGTTGAACAATCATCGTTTCGGGAGGCCGAAATTCGCCATCCACGGAAACAGTATGTTCTTTAACCATTAGATGTAGGTGTGTGAAAGTGTAGCTCGAATACTTCTTATAAAAACATCATAGTATATTTATGATACTGTATTTGTTACAAAAGAAATTAACAAAAAGAGTTTAGGGGGTTGGAGAAGAAAAATAAAACAAAAGGACTCAAGTGAAGACATTACCTTAAAATCGGGTAACTCACTTTGGTTTAAGCTCAAAGGCTTCCTTGGGAAGACTTCTGCCCAAAGTGAGGCTTCATGGAGTAAGAGAGGGAATTGGAGAGACAAAATGGGTAGAGTTTGGCCGAGCCAAAGGCTTTGGGAGTGTGGGTAAGGAGGTAGAGGTGGGGGCCTTTTATAAGAGGAGAGGAGGGGCACTCTTGGAAGGTAAAGAAAAGACACTTTATTTTAAAATGTTATTCGGATTTAAGAGGACCCACATTGATGTGTTTCGAGGATAAGGTGATAAGGGTTCTAAATCCACTCATCCAATAGGTTTTGTACATGTGTAGGTCTAAGATATTACATTATCTTTCCATTTTATTTAAATCATTAAATAATGAGGTCATCGCTGCATCATAATGATGTCATAAATAATTTAATTTATTTAATGTCTAAAAATTATAAAAAAAATACTAAGATGTATGAAATCTTTTTATCTTTCCAATGAATATTTATAGTCAAAAATCTTATTTGTATAACCCCATGTAAAAATTGTTTTAGTAAAACATTTCATGTTTGTCTCATTTTTACTTTAACTTTAAATAAAAAGATATTAATGTCATTTTCCAACCAAAGTGGCTTCATGGGGTCCCCAAGTTGACCCATGGGTTGTCTTGGTCGGCCATGACACATCCAATGAGGTTAGGACATATGTCAAGTTCATTTAATATTATTAAAACATTATTTTTACATTAAACTACACTAATTACCTCTAATCGTGATTAAAAACTTAATAAGTTACTATTCACCAAAAAATTATTTTTATCCCATTGAACAAAATTTTACTTCTTAATGACAACCATGTATGTCGGATTTTTAAAATTCAAAACACAAAGATGGAAAATTTTCATTTAAATGGAAAAATCAGTTTTTATAAGTACCACTTAGTGGTTTCACTGTTCATCAAAAATTGAAGTTTTTCAGAAAAATCCCAAAAAATCACCCTAAGCTATATTTGATATTCCGAATTAAAAAATGAAGTCTATTTTACAAAATTCAAAACATATAAGTCACATTAATTACTTTAATAATTAATTCCCGCTGTCAGAGCAAATAGCGTGTTTTTAGGAAACAATAAATATCAAAAGATTGACACTAGTTTAAGTCTGATTTCAAAGTGAAATTAATTCCAACTACCACTATTGGATTTAATGGTAAAAATATATTCTAATTTCACTTTAAAACCAATTAAAAATAAAATCTAATCATATAAATAAATTAGATTAAAAAGAGGTTTTGAATTAAAATACAACATTTTACACTATTCATTAAAAAATGAACTTTATCAGAAAGATACCAAAAATTTACACAAAGTAAATTTTGATGTCCCAATTCTTAAGAAGAGTTTTATTTGGTCCAAAAGGATGTATAAGAGTGAAAAAAAACTATATTTAATGATGGTTCTCCATCAAAAGGCGATAAGTGAACCTTTAGTGAAAACTAGGGCATATACGCCTAAAATTGAATTCTTTCCGTATTTTATGACTTTATATTTTATTGGATAAATGTAAAAACATTTAAAAACATATATAATCATATTTTAGTTATTTCTATCCATTCCCGCCAATACAACGGCTACATGTTAACTACCATTTAAAATAATATTATTTTATTATTAGAGTGCAATGTAAGATTCCCAAGAAACTCGTTGTTACATGTTGGGTATGCCATCGAGCATAGCATCCCCTTTAAAGTCATATTAATATTTTATTCACAAATATGGATAAATATGAAAATGTCATATTCTTTATTTACCTGAGGTGTTACATCCTTCCCCCCTTTTGGGAATTGCGTCCTCGCAATTTTTAAAATTGAGCTTGTAAACATCCTTGAAAGTCCCACATCGGAACAAGAGTCGGTAAAACAATCACTTTAAAATAAAGTAAGATAAGTACAGAGGTCACCCGAGTTAACCCATATGTATAAAAACATGGACATGGACGAAAAAGAAAGGGGTCATGTTCTTGAGGGAGAGTGATAGTAAACATGTCTAGGAGAAAGTTAACCATAAGAAAATCACAAACTTGTGATGGGTTAAAAGGTATTAGATTCCCCAGTAGGAAAAGTTAATAGACAAAATTTTTGTTTTAAGTAACTTTTTATTGAGGAATTTATTCATAAGGAAACATAATCACTTATCACGTTGACTTTCAAATTTTACTAGATTCCTTAATCAAACTCATATTTTTTTCAAAAGACGAGTATTTAGGGAGACTTGTTCGCATTAAGAGTACTATAATCAACTTATAGAGAATCACCTAATCCACCAAAGAGAATTATATACATATCATGTCTTTAGGCTTTAACCAAAACCAAAACAAAAAAGGATAGTACAAGGTCAGATAATCCAGAAAAGGATAACCCATTAAAAAGAAAATCTATGCTTAATCTCCAAAATTTGTCCAACAAAACCCAAAGTTCAATGAGGACCATCCGATAAACAATTTGTCCCTAAAATTCTTCAAGGTAAACCAATCTAAGATTGAAACCCAAATATTTGAAGGATTTAGTCACATAGTCTTCCAAGTTAAATCGTAACATTTATCTCCAAACAAAATCAGTTGCTCCTAAAGTCTCGTATTGAAAAGTAATTAACCTAATCACATATCCTCCATGATAGGTTAATCATTTTCATAAATAACCCAAAATCAACTTACTCTTAATTCATAAAATCATATAACTAAAAATAATCAGTCAGACTAACCAGGGACTTCACGTAGTCCAGTGGTAGGTGATAAATACCAGTCGCAGTTTGGTTGTGGGTTTGATTCCCACAGCTTTCTCCGACGCGACGGGTTGTCACATGGTCTGCGTGTTGTCCTTTTTCCAAAACCATATAATTCTAAAATCATTCCACAAAAAGGTTTAAAATCATCAAAAATGATCATAACATATTTTAACCTCAATTTTATCTCATGCCTTTCATTTTCCAGCATATCATATAATAACCCATAATTACCTCAAAAGTAAGGATCATATAAACTCTAATGGTTACCTTTATAATTATTACCTGAACTTCCACATCGATTGGTCATCTTGTACATGATGCATTACAGAACATACTAAGGTTCAAGTGGTTGATCATGACTCCTTGATATTTGGTTTAGAACAACCATGAGTTTCTTCATTGAATCCTCCATTTTATCTAGTATCTTAATCAGAGAACCACCGCAGTTTCCTTCAAACCTGTTGTCTCTTTGGTGCCGGCTAGATCCATCCATTCACTAAAAACAGAAATGTCAGTGTGAGTATATCAACAAAACCGTCATGTACTAATGAGGAAGGTAAACACTAAGATATACTTACTCATTCACTTTATCTAAAACTAGGACTCTTTCTAAAATCCTAACCATTATGGTAATGTCACTTATGCTTAAAGAATACCCTAACCTCTAAAGTTATCTAAACCGACCTCTGATACCAACTATAAGGCCCCAACCTTAAACCTTACTTAATCTTGAGTTATTACAAGATTACACATTGAGGATCTTTTCAGGATTAGAGTTTTAGAGAATTAGATCATGAAACTTGCATTACATTCCACATTTAAACAAAGTGGTTACATAAAAGACAGTATTCATTCTTCCCATCAATGGAAACATATTTAAAATAAAACATGGATTCTTTATTGACACATCCTTGACACTATCATCACATCATGTACCTTTCCCTTGACCTATGAAAAACATTTCAAAAACTTGGGATGAGCATAAAAAGCTCAGTAAGGGTTATAAAAATATGGAAAGGAAACATGAGTTCATATATACATAAGAATGAAATCATACTTTACCCATAAAACATAGGCACTTTAACATACCTCATAAAATCATGAATAAATCATAGAAATCATAAGACATAAAGGTAACTTGAGGCATTCATAACATTCTTACGTAGGGAGTAACCCTCTTGGTTACGTTTGGAATACCCATCACAGTATATTCCCTAAATCTCTTCGGAGAAACCTTAACGTTTCACTCCTTCACGTTACCCAATGCATTGTAGAGCTATATCGGGCTCACCCGCCCTTAGTTTATCACGGAACCACCCATCTTCATAACAATGCCCAAGAACCATAACATAATCATAGCACATAACTTAAGCATAAATGAAATATAACATTCCCACTTTGAAATAACAATATAACATTTTAAGATATTGAAATAATGAACCCATTCTAAAAAAATCATTTTCAAAACCATTTAAAACATTTAATAAAGAGATCTTTGAATCAAAGTGTCCTATACCACTTTGAAGCTTTTAACATTTTAAAACATTAATATCAATATAAATAAATCTATAAAACCATTTTTAAAACATGGATATTAATGATAAATATTTATAAGAATAAATCATTAAAACTTTTAAAACGATATTTTAGTTAAAGGGTTTTTAACAAAATGAGTGACACTTGAATACAATAATTGAGGAATAACATTTAATCAGAACTTTGTAATATAATGAGAATAAAGGAATTCATGATATAATATTCCAAAGGACAGTATTTACACCATATAAGAGTGAATTGGTGCATAACAACAATGAAGTGTCAATAGAAATGTAAAATGAGATGAAATCCCATGTAAAGAAGGTATCCTTAAATTAAGGATAAATCAATCTCATAATTATGTGTGAAAAATATAAATACACCCAATATAAGTGGATATTAAGTGTAAAACAATCAAAGTACATTCACCCATATTCAAAGGATGACATATTCAATAACTACATGTTGAACCCAAAGAAATCGAAATTGGGTTAAGAAGTTCCCTTGACAGCCTAACAGCGTCACATCAAATTTTAGAAAAAGAGTTGATGAGAGAGATAAAGGGTATCTAATAACTTGAACATAAAATTTACATCAATAAGGATATAGAAGAACATATCCCAACATAATATTATGTGAATTAAAAGACATAACAAAAGAATTCTTTTAAAAATAGGAGGGTGAAAGGTTCCCTTACCGACATGGGTATCTTTCGAAACATACACCCCGTGAAAGAGGGAAAATAAAACATTGATGTAAATACTCATAAATGAAAGTATATTACACAATGAGTAAAATAATTGGCATTACATACACCACTCAAAGGAAATTGTAGAAAATGTAGCATAAATCTCACGAGAATAAAAGTGAGATGAAAAATCCCTTACGAAAACTCGGCAGCCTAACACCACCACTTAAAACTTCCAAAATGGATTGATGAGAGATAATAGGGTCTCTCATCATATTAACATAAAGTTTAAAGAAAGAGGAATATAAAATAGCATCCCCCAACATAATAAAGAGGAGCTTAAAAGAAGTGACATAAAGGAGAGTACTTAAAAAGAAAGAGAGAGGTTAGATCTCTTACGAAAATTCGGCAGCCTAACGGCGCCACTCAAAACTTCCAAAATGGATTGATGAGAAATAACAAGGTCTCTCATCAAATGAACATAAAAATTAAAGTAAGAGTAATATAAAAGAACATCTCAATAACAATAAATATGATCTTTAAAAGGAATGACATAAAAGAGTGTACTTAAAAAGAAAGAGTGGAGTAGGATCCCTTACCTTGTGTCCGACTTGACTCGATCATTCTTTAATGCCCTGAATAATAAACTTGAGTTAATTTACACTTTATTAAGAACCTTTTTCTAGTTCATTATTCCTTTTAGATCACTTATTTCCATGTTATAAACATTATGTAATCATTTAAGTTAATAATGTTTGTTTTGTCGATATTTGGTTCTTAAGTCGAAAGTGGACTTCTTACAATTACATGTTGTTCGTGTGGTCAAATGTTCATTATATCCAGAATTATATTCATGATTTGGATATCATATATATCATATATATCCAGAATATACATGTATTTATAATATTACATAATCATTTAGAGGTAAGAAATGAAATACACCGTTCATGGAGACGGTAAGTCGTACGTACGCATGAACGCTACTTTCATTTCTATGTCATATTAATGGAATTAAAACTAAAAGAGAGGTATGTATATTTTAATTCCAGAATTATATTCTTCATTTAGATGTATCATTCATCATATTTATCCATTATATACATGTACTTATAATAGTACATTACATTTGGGGATAAGAAATGAAATGCACCATTCATGGAGACGGTAAGCCGTACGTACGCCTGAACGCTACTTTCATTTCTATTTCATATTTTTATGGAATGGAATAATAATGATATAGAGGTATATTATAATTACAGTATAAAATCATATATAATAACTTTAAATCCATCATTTATACGTCCCACATATGGCATTAACGAATCACATCACTTTGAGGGGGCGGTAGTCCGCACTTCTTTAAATGAAGATATCGCGTTTACCCATAATGGAAACCATAAAGGTATGCCCAAAATGAAAAATACAGAAGCTTAATGAAAACATAAACATATTATATATCATATATAAATATAGTGTCATATTAATGTCCACCTTTGAAGGTGTTAAAAGAATGTTGAACAATCATCGTTTCGGGAGGCCGAAATTCGCCATCCACAGAAACAGTATGTTCTTTAACCATTAGATGTAGGTGTGTGAAATTGTAGCTCAAATACTTCTTATAACAACATCATATTATATTGATCATACTGTAGTTGTTACAAAATAAATTAATAAAAATATTTTAGGGGGTTGGAGAAGCAAAATAATACAAAAGGACTCAAGTGAAGACATTACCTTAAAATCGGGTAACTCCCTTTGGTTTGAGCTCAAAGACTTCCTTGGGAAGACTTATGCCCAAATTGAGGCTTGAAGGAGTAATAGAGGGAAGTGGAGAGACAAAATGGGCATAGTTTGGGCGAGCCAAAGGCTTTGGGAGTGTGGGTAAGGAGGTAGAGGTGGGGGCCTTTTATAAGATGAGAGGAGGGGCACTCTTGGAAGGTAAAGAAAAGTCACTTTATTTTAAAATGGTATTCGGATTTAAGAGGTCCCACATTGATTTGTTTCTAGGATAAGGTGATAAGGGTTCGAAATATACTCATCCAATAGGTTTTGGACATGTTTAGGTCTTAGATATTACATTATCTTTCCATTTTATTTAAATCGTTAAATAATGAGGTCATCGCTGCATCATAATGATGTCATAAATAATTTAATTTATTTAATGTCTAAAAATTATAAAAAAAATACTATGATGTAGGAAATATTTTTATATTTCCAATGAATATTTATAGTCAAAAATATGATTTGTATAACCCCATGTAAAAATTGTTTTAGTAAAACATTTCATGTTTGTCTCATTTTTACTTTAACTTTAAATAAAAAGATATTGATGTCATTTTCCAACCAAAGTGGATTCATGGGGTCCCCAAGTTGACCCATGGTTTGTATTGGTCGTCCATGACACATCCAATGAGTTTAGGACATGTTTCAAGTTCATTTCATATTATTAAAACATTATTTTTACATTAAACTACACTAATTACCTCTAACTGCGATTAAAAACTTAATAAGTTACTATTCACCAAAAAATTATTTTTATCCCATTGAACCACATTTTACTTCTTAATGACAACCATGTATGTAGAATTTTTGAAATTCAAAACACAAATATGGCAAAAATTCATTTAAACGGAAAAATCAGTTTTTATAAGTACCACTTAGTGGTTTCACTATTCATCAAAAATTGAAGTTTTTCAGAAAAATCCCAAAAATTCACCCTAAGATATATTTGATATTCCGAATTAAAAAATGAAGTCTATTTTAAAAAATTCAAAACATATAAGTCCCATTAATTAATTTAATAATTAATTCCCGCTGTCATAGCAAATAGCGTGTTTTTATGAAACAATAAGTATCAAAAGATTGACAGTAGTTTAAGTCTGATTTCAAAGTGAAATTAATTCCAACAACCACTATTGGATTTAATGGTAAAAATATATTCTAATTTCAATTTAAAACCAATTCAAAAGATAATCTAATCATATAAATAAATTAGATTAAAAACATGTTTTGAATTAAAATACAACATTTTACACTATTCATTAAAAATGAACTTTATCAGAAAGATACAAAAAATTTACACAAAGTAAATTTTGATGTCCCAATTCTTAAGAAGAGTTTTATTTGGTCCAAAAGGATGTATAAGAGTTAACAAAACTATATTTAATGACAGTTCTCCATCAAAAGGCGATAAGTGAACCTTTAGTGAAAACTAGGGCATATACGCATAAAATTGAATTCTTTCCGTATTTTATGCCTTTATCTTTTATTGGATAAATGTAAAAACATTTAAAAACATATATAATCATATTTTAGTTATTTCTATCCATTCACACCAATACAATGGCTACATGTTAACTACCATTTAAAATAATATTATTTTATTATTAGAGTGCAATGTAAGATTCCCAAGAAACTCGTTGTTGCGTGTTGGGTACGCCATCGAGCATAGCGTCCCCTTTAAAGTCATATTAATATTTTATTCAAAAATATGGATAAATATGAAAATTTCATATTCTTTATTTACCTAAGGTGTTACAGTCATATTCACAAGGTGAATGAAACCATTTAATGTAAAGGATTACAGTCATATAAAACAAATAATACTTGCAAAAACAAGCATAGAGTGATAGGTTTCCAACCATAACAATTCTTGAAAAAGTCTAAGCTCCGAATCTATTTAGAAATCTGACCCAACGTCCCTCTACCCATGATTCATTACTCACGAGAGACCTGAATTACATAACAATTATTATAATTAATATGTATAAACTATAATTAACTTCTAAATTCACACTAATAACCTAATACAAGACTATGTCAAAGCTGAAGAATAGTAAATAAATTATCATACCTTTAATTTAACTCCTCAAATTCCTGTAATAAAATTTTATATTATATATATTTTGTAAAAAATTTATATAATCAAAATATCAAATATTTAATATTATTTAAATCTTTATCATATTAATTATCAAAATTCCTTTTGATATGGTTCAAATAATTTCATTAAATAAGTAATATTAATCTAAACATTCCAAATAAACAATTATAAATAATTCAAAATTCAATATAATATCTTGAATATTTTGCCATATTTTATAATTTCTAAACTCTCTATATATTACCTTATAGTTTTCATATAAACACTTTATATCAAAATTATATTTCATGCAATATAAATAAAATGGACATTAATATAAACAATTAATATTATGGATATTTATTTATTTAATATTTCATTAACATTTCATAATTGATTATAAGAACTCTACAATTAAATATTCTATAAAAAAATTATAAATTAAATAAATATACCCAAATAAATTGTTCCATAAATTATAGATATTTTATACATTAAATAATTCAGATCATAATTGAAAAAAACTTTAAAATTAAAATTTTTTAAATCATATTTAATTATATTTTCATTCCATAAGTCGCGAGTATGCTCATAAATAATATTAAACATTATGATTAGTAAATCGTGACTTATGATAGGTAATCTAGATGTTATCTATCATATTTTAAGACATTCTCTATATAATAATTCATGACATAATTTAAACCTTTTATAGTGCTTTATAATAGAATATTATGGTGGCCTATGATATCTACTTCAGTGCAAGGGTGTCATATTTTACAATATTACATATATCATATTGACTATATGATACTCTATTTTAGTATCTTGTATTGGATTAAAACTACACTATCATGGTATAAACCTCCTTGTAAATCATGTCATGATATATCAAAACCCAATGTAATTATACTAGATCACATTTTATGAAATTTCATATCATATGATCCTATCTAATTGCAGCTTATAGTATCTCTTATCATAAGACAATACATTTTTCAAATTCAATATGGTATTTTATGATTTCAATTAAGATATCAATTTCTCAAAGGATAATACATATTATAAATTCTTTAAAAAATTCCTTTATTTCTTCATTTTCAACATGATTCCAAGAATAAAGAAGCATAGTATAACTCTAATATAACTTATATGTTTCTAAGGATCGATTAACAGTTATTCAAGTTGTGGAATCATCAGGAACCCCTAATCCAAATATATTCAATTTATTAAACTAAAACCATATATGATGTAAAATAAAGAAATTATGTTCCTTAAAATAAGGTTTGTCCAATATCTTATCAACTTCCACAGGCTTGACTACGATCACTGATAATAAATTGATGGTATTATTACTCCAAGTATATCCTCGGGATAAAGAATCACCCATTTATTGGGTGGGATGCAAATTATTTCCATGATATGATTGTATCTATTATTGAATAGGAATAGGGATTGGAGGGCTTCGATAGGGAGAATCTGAGTAAGACTTCATCGGGATAGAAGAATATTCTCAGGGATCGACCCTCTTTATATAGGCCTTGGTGGAATTCCATAAGCCTTCCATGTATTTACTCATAAAATACATAACATCTTAAAAATAATTGTTATTATGACATTTATAACCCCTAAATTTACCATTCTTTTAATGTGTAAATACATTAGGGATTCTCCCATATCATTCATCATATGAAATGTTAATGATCAATGATAGTCATATGTGGATGATTCCAAAATTTCAACACTTAACATTTGACCATCATAGATAATCGTTAACCATCATGTGAATGGTATAATATGATTCTTTATATCCTAACACATATGATATATTCTAACAATATAGTTTTATCATATGGTACAAGATTCTATGTAAAGAGCATGATATCTCTTTATCATGTCTTATGATATACCCATAATAGGGCATTTTATTTACCTTAACAAAAAATAGGTCATACATTGCGAGATTTTTCATATCATAAAGTATGATATAGTAAAAATATATCATATTTATTTTATGATAGGTAGAAAAAGTATACTTTGAATATCAGTTATACTAATAATCCACATAAAAAACCTGATGGTTAAGGTTTTTACCTAAGTTATTAGTTTAATTTAAATTAAAACTCTTGATTTTTAAAATCATATTTATGATAACTGATATTAAATGCCTCTTTTAATATCTATTATATAATAATTGAAGTTTTGAAAAAAAAACACATGACTATTTGTTCTCCTCATTCTTTCGACAACAGATATTCTGAAACCCAAATCCCAACAAGTCTCAGATGCCTCTCTATTATTCATTCATCTATAATACTTATCATTTTATAGTGTTTCATCCCTCAACCCTTTAAAAAAAAATTTATCCTTCTAATTCCATTTATCACATTTCACCAACCTCCAAAACATTCCACCTAACTACTCTAAGTTCCACTATTATCCTTGCCAGTCTATTTTTTTCAACAGTGATCATACATAGTTACAAGAAACTAAAGTTCATCTATTTTTTTTTATCACTTCATCACTGATATACATCCTTCATATACATTTTTTTTTGAGAAAATTTTTTATTTGATTATTCAGAAAATATATTCAATGTTTGTGATTTTTAAATAACATTCCATTATTTATTTTTGATTTCAATCCCATTTAATTGTGTATAATCTGAAGTTCTTCTATTATTTTCTTCCATCATTTTATATTGATATACTATATGTATCTACATTTTTTTTGATTTAAGTTTTTATTTTATTTATTATGATATATATTGGTTTATTTTTATTTTTAAATTGTGTTCATTTATTTATTATTATCATAAATTTTTTATTCATTTATTATATTATATTCATTAAATTATTGTATTAATGTTTATATTTTATAATTGTTTGTTCTGGTTAATTTTTTATGAATAAATGGTTAGTTTATTGTCTGTTTTTATTACATATTTATGAAAAAATGGTAAGATCAATTATTATATTATATTTATTCATTTATTGTATTAATATTTGTGTTGTACAATTTTTATTATTTTTATTTATTTATTATGAATAAATTTTTTTCTTGACTGTTTGTTTTGATAATACATTTAAATCTTTTATTTTTATATGTGTATATAAAATATTAATCTATATGTTTTAAATTTATATATGTTTTTATTTTTATATGTTTCTATGATTCTATGTTTCTATGTTTCTATGTTTAGGTTTTTTAAATTTATCTATTTATTTATATGATTATATGTTTATACGTTTAATATATTCACATATTGTATTGTGGTTTTAGGTAATAATTGATCATAATTGGATAAATTCATAAATAACTAGTAATAAATATGAGATAGGGTTTTATGATTTATTGGATTTTTATAAATGAAATCTTGAACATAAAGACACACTTTTTATCTATATGTGAAGTGTTTGAATATAAGAAAATTTGGGTTTAGAGAAATCAGAGACCATATGATTTTTTATGATGGTAATCATAGTTATAGACACTCAATCTGGCATGGTAAAATAATAAAATGGTCAAGATAAAACATTTATCAATATGTTTAGTATGAGATAGAGGATCGCCTTGTTGAATTGATATGTGAAGGAGATGTTGAAACTATTGACAAAGAATATATTGTTGAATGATTGTATGACGATGATAAAAAACCAATTTTTTCAAGTTATACTAAATTTATAATGTTTTCAACAATTTTAATGACTTATAAATTACATGTAAATTTTTTTAATTATATGGTAATTTTTACAAGTCTGCGAAAATTGAGGGCATGTGATTCTGAGGCCCGGTGTCCCCAGAATGAATTTCTGAACTTTGTTTGGGTACGTTCAGTAAACGTGCGAGCGGGTTTTTGTAAATTTTGAACTGGTGCTCGGAATGGAAATACGAGGACACCATTAAACTCATAGTGCCGGTATTTTCTTAGGGAGACTTTCACCTCGACCACAGTTGGTCGAGGGTGAATGTTAGTTTTCTTGATTTTCATGGAATAAGAAAAATAAAATTTTTACCATTTTTCTTTTTCCTTTTGAAACCTCTGAACATGGGTTATAGAGGTGGGGACAACCTGATCTAGAACCCCCCCCCCCAAATTAAATTTTAGTGGTGGGGACCACCAAAACCCCCCTTTAATTGGAGATAACTCTTGGACTTCCACCCATAAATTAATTAGGCCAACTCCTCATTTAATTTTTAGACCAACTAAAAACTAATGAAATGTGTCATCATTTTAATTGTGCCAACATAATTGATCTACTTAATTTAAATTATATTGGAACCACTTTCCTTCGGGAGTATTTGGTTGGAAAAGGAGAAGGGGAGAACTTCTGGGGGAATATTCTCTCCAATGAAGAACACCTACCAATGAAGATCTTCTTCAACGATGAATGAACCATCTTCTCCAATGAAAAATGCACCACCTCTAACATGGGACGTCTTCAACAATGAAGAACTGATGTCTACCATTCCCTCCTCATTAACGTCAAAAAACCTCTGAGGTAGGGGTTTTGTTATTCTTCATATTTTACGTTGAATTAATCATCTTGATCTTCCTGTTACCAAACTAATGTGGAGGAAGCTGCCTAAACGAACACGAGCCAATCCCCCCATCGTTCTTCATGGTTGGGGTGTTCTTCTTCATGGAGGAGGATGAAAACCGACACCAGAGGGGCACTGGAATGGCGGCCAGCACCACGGCCGGCTGCGATGGAGGCGACAGCGTGACCGCACCGCCTGATAGAAGAGAACCAAGGTCTTGTGCCGTAGAGGCGAGGGAAGGGCGGACTACTCACTGCAGTCCACAGGCAAAGGTGTAGCGTGCGACCGTGCTACATGGAGCTGATGGTAGGCCATTCAGCCCACCATGGAAAACCGTCATGCCACGGCCGCCCCACCGCACCATGGCCACCCCTCACCGTGGGCCGCCCAGCGTGGGTCGGGCCGGACCCAGACCAATTTCTACCCTATAAGTTCTTTTGGGAAAAACATTGGCATCGGGCATCTGATTGAAGAACCGTCTATGATGAAGAAAACCTTGGAGCAATAAAGACCTTTTGGTATACCCCAATTGAGATTTGGATAATGTTGGGGTATGGTCGGGTTGAATCGATCACGAATCCAACTAGGTCCTTGGGACTAAAATGCCAATAACATACAGATCGGGCGTCTAATTGACGCACCATCTATTGCGTTGAGTCCCCAATTATGTGGAGAACCTTTGGGATATTTTCTTTTTGGGACTTCACAGCAGATGGAGTATTGACCAGTAGCTTGAGGAGCGGACTCTCCTAGAGACGAGCAATCTTAGTGCGGGTACCCAGTAACTGGATGTGACTTGAGAAAGAGATTCTTCATGGTTCTGAAAATGTACTAGGATCATATGTGGGTCTGATGATGTACTAGGATCATGTGTGGTTCTGAAGAGGTACTAGGATCCTGTGTGGCTTCGACGATGTACTAGGATCCTGTGTGGTTCTGATAAGGTACAAGGATTATGTGTAGGTCTGACGATGTACTAGGATCATGTGTGGGTCTGACAAGGTACTAGGATCTTGTGTGGGTCTGATGATCTACTATGATCATCTATGGGTCTGATGATGATTTAGGATCCTACATTGGTCAACCTCTTAACAGAGTAAGATGAATTAGTAGTTACATCTAATCATCTCTACTACTGTACCTAAGTTATACCTGGTGTGACCTGAGTCTATACCTTTTTGGTCTATACCTTCATGGTGATACCTTGGTGGTATTCTTATTTATGGAATACTTGTGTGGTACTTACCATCGTGGTAATACTTCCTCTATGGAACAGATGAGCTTTGGGATTTTGAGTTCGACCTTGTGTTTCCTCATGATTGAGATGGTTTTACATGATAACTTAGGTATATGTATGGGCATATACCTAAGTAGGGTTGTTAGTTGAATTATTTCTATGTGGTTTATCCTTTGTGGATTTTTTGAGACCATGAGGGTCTCAGGTTCCCTAATGAGTATCTTTATACTCACCCCCACACGGGCTATGCCCGCACCTTTTTGTGTTTGGTGCGGATGATAGACAGCACTGACTACAGACGAGGGTATCGGGAATAAAGGTAGCTCGAAGGTGGAAATTAGACGAGGCATACTGCATAGATGACTATTAAAGAGTTGTACCTACCCTTTAGGTAGGATAATTGTTGCGTTTTCACTGGTGTTGTTTTAGTTTACTTGTACTTTCCAGTTTCCCTTGTACTTTCCAGTTAGGCTTGTATTCTGGCCCCTTTTTCTTACTATTTGCACTTATTTTACTATACAGTTTGATTGTGTTTGTATCCTTATGTGTCTTAGGTCGTGTGTGTTTATAGGTCATAAAGGCAATGCCTTACTTGTTTTAGGGAATATGCATTTTGGTGCTAGTCACCAGCCCCAGGCCCATGGAAGGTTGACTTGGGGTAGTCACGGAACGGGCCCCGGGGGATGGGTCGTGACAAATTGGTATCAGAGGAGTCAGTTCTACCGTAGAACAAAGGAATCTAATCTTTTTTATGGTAATAGTGTAAATTGTTATGAGTGTGTTTCTCCGTTTAATGAATCTAGTGTTTGTGCGACGGCCGACGTATCCATACACCAGGACCCTGACTTTTGATTTCTGACTTAGTGCATGAAAAAACTGATTTCATGTGTGTTTTCAAGAGTTTTCATTGTTATCTCTTTGAATCAGATCACCAGGTATATATTTTTGACCATGTAACACCTATATCTTTTCAGGATGCCTCCACGCAGACAGTCAGTTAGGGTTCCTGGTATAGTACACACTGATAGCCTACTGAGCGACGAGGCCTCGGTGTAGGGCCCTCTTCCAGTAGAGGCACCAGCAGAGGCACCCGCGGTGCCATTACCCATTGGGCCATAGATTCCACTAGCCCCAGTATTAGAGGGTTCACACCACATGAGTGCATTGCATTAGTTATAGTGTTAGAGGCCACCCAGGTTCACGGGAGAAACAGACACACAGGTGGAAGAGGATTGGTTGGAGGCCGTAGTGAGAGTCTTTCGACTAGTAGAGACACCAGCTGATTTCATGGTGATTCTTGTTGCCAGTCCTCTATAGGCAGCAGAAGGCAGATAGTGTCAATTAATTCTACAGGTTCATGACAAGGTGACACTTCCCTGGGTAGACTTTTAGAGCCTGTTTCTAGAAAAGTTTGTCCTAGCGACACTTAGTGCAGTGCGCATTCAAGAGCTTCTTCATCTGCAGCCGGGCAATATGGCTGTGGATCAGTACTCAGTGAGGTTCACCAACCTCTCATTCTACTCTAATTATATGGTGAGATACCCTTTCTTCAGGGCCCAGACATTTCAATCAGGGACTCAGGTGGGAGATCAGGGCATCTATTATTTCACTCAGCATCCCAACGCAGGTGAGGGTGTTAGAGCGATCCTTATTAGTGGAGAGATTCCTTGCTGAGAAGTCATCAGCAGCGAGACACACCACTATATGTCACATAGTGGAGTCTTCTTCAGTTGGGAGTAGACAGATTTCACAGAGTTCTAAGAGGACTAGACCTACAGGTGGACGAACGCATGGCTCAGGATCAGTTGTGCGGGGAACCGGAGACAGAGCCAGTCATATGAGAAACAGGCAGTGTTACACATGCAGCAGGTAGAGTCACATGGCTTGTGACTACCCATCCCATTGTACAGATGATCATAATACAGTCGAGGGACCACCCTGGCAGAGACATAGGTTCAACCAAGGAGGTCCGCATGGAGCAAGCAGACGTGGCATAAGAGCTGGTCATACAGCTAGTGGTGGGAGACGGTTCGAGATGTTACCGCCACCGCCACTAGGTGGTCCACCCAGACCATAGGTAGTAGGTGGATATGGGTGAGCTTAGCTCCATTCAGCTAAGGCCTATAACCATGGAACTTCAGAGATGATATGAGGTATGATCTGTGTCTACTCCACCATAGTTGCAGTACTTATAAACACAGGTTCCCGTCATTATTTTATTGCCACTGCCCTCGTTCAGAGCTCGGTGATTCCGATGGATTTTTTAGATCAATCCTTATGTCTAGAGACTCTTATGGGAGTAGATTTGACAATTATTCACTGGTTCCGGTAGTGTGATCTTACTCTAGGAGGCGAGAGCATCGGCAGGGATCTTCTAGTAGCAGTGTCAAGGCCTTATGATGTCATCTTCGGTATGGACTGGTTATCTATAGTCCCTACTCATATTGGCTGTATTAAGCACAAATTTTGGTGTGTCCACATGTATTGGACAAGATTTACCTTCACCAGTGAGAAGGGGGCATTTTCAGCACAGGATGGACTTACCCAGAGAAGAGTGCAGCCGATCACTCATCAGTTGGCCAGCCTTACCCTCAGAGCGGTTGATGTGGAGAGTTTGAGCTATCCTGTAATGGTGAACCATTACGTGGATGTATTCCTTGATGATGTTTCGGGTCTACCTATTCTTAGAGAGGTGGAATTTTACACTGACCTGCACCCCTAGATGACATCGATATCTACACCAGTATATTGGATGGCTCCCACGAATCTCCGTGAGCTGTGGGTACAGCTGGAGGACTTACAACAGAAAAGGATCATTTGGCCCAGTGTTTCTCCTTGGTCATCCCCAATTTTGTTCATCAAGAATGAGGATGGTATATTGAGGCTTTGTGTTGAAAATAGACGTCTAAACCAGCTGACTGTGAAGAACAAGTACCCACTCCCGAGGATCGATGACCTCTTTGATCAGCTAAAGGGCGCACGATGTTTCTCGAAGATAGACCTCAGATCAGGATATCACCACCTCAAAGTGTGAGACAAGGGTGTGTAGAATATGGATTTAAGATGTCGTTATATCCATTATGAGTTCTTGGTTATGTCGTTCGACATAACTAATGCTCTAACAGTGTTCATGAGACTTATGAACAGGATCTTTCAGCCATACCTTGACTGCTTTGTAGTAGTCTTCATCGATGACATTCTGATCTACTCGGCTACTGAGGAGGAGATTTTTTATCATTTGCATGTAGTACTTGACACACTCTGAGAGCACCATCTTTATAGTAAGCTCTTGATGTTCCAGTTCTGGATCCGAGAGGTTCACTTTATGGGACACATCATATCAGAGGATAGAGTTGCAGTGGATCCTGCGAAGATTGATACGATACTTTCTTGGGAGCCACCCAAGAGTGTGACATAGGTATGGAGTTTCCTGGGTTTGGTTTGATACTACCGGAGGTTTGTGCCAGATTTCTCCAGATTTTCAGCACCTTTATCAGCATTTAAAAATAAGAGGAAACCCTTCGTGTGGTCGGAGAGATGCCAATGTAGTTTTCAAGAGGTGAGCCATAGGCTGACTTGTACTCCCATCTTGAGGCTACTGGAGGAGGGTGTAGGGTACGTGGTCTATGGAGACGCATCAAGAACCGGGCACAGATGTGCCCTGATGAAAGATAGAGCAGTGATCACATATGGTTCTCGATAGCTGAGACAGCATGAGTAGAACTATAATACCCATGACTTGGAGTTAGAAGCAGTGGTCTTCGCTTTGAAGATGTGGTGACATTAAATTATGGGAGAGCATTTTACAGTCTTCTCAGATCACAATAGATTTATGTATATCTTCTCTCAGAAGGACCTAAACTTGAGATAGCGGTGCTGGCTTGAGTTCCTCCAAGAATATGACTTCGATATAGTTTATACTCCTGGGAAGGGGAACATTGTATCAGATGCACTCAGTAGGATATCTGGTATACAGCTGCTAGGTGAGGCGATGGAGTAGCTGGCTGCTTTGTAGATATCCTTTGTGGATCGAGACGGATCATCTTTCCTTCAGTCTCTTACAGACACTCCCCCACTCCTTCAGTTTGTTAGGGAGGCGCAACATGGGGACATTGACTGTGAGGCTCGACGTGCTCAAATATCCATAGGATAGGCACCTGATGGATTTTTTGAAGGTGGGGAGCACGTCATCCTCTTCAGAGGATGTACCATGGTACCAGTGTCACTTTTGGACGAAGTGTTGAGGGAGTTCCACAAATACCCTCTAGCGGTGAATCCAAGAGTGGTGAAGATATACCAGGACCTCTGATGATAGCATTGGTGGTCGGGAATGAAGAAATCAGTAGTAGAGTTTGTCTCTCAATGACTCACTTTTTAGAAAGTGAATGTAGAGAATCAGGTACCAGTAGGCTTAGTTCAGCCTTTAGAGGTCCCAGAGTGAAAGTGGGACGGGATATCCATGTACATTGTGACAGTACTTCCATGGACATTCAGGGTTCGTGATTCTATCTAGGTGATCATCGACTGACTCACCTAGTCGACCCACTTCCTACCGATCAAAGAGCAGGGTTCAGTAGAGATATTATGACTCCTCTATGGGCAGGATATTTTGTAGTTACATGGATTACCCTTGATGATTTTCTTCGCTCATGATACAAGTTGTACATCCTGACTATGGAAGGGGTTGCAGGAGGCTTTCGGGATGTAGCTTCATTTGAGCACCGCCTTCTATCCTCAGACAGATGGTCAGACTAAGTAAACCATTCAGACCCTCAAGGACATGTTGTGTGCTTGCATCCTCGACTTAGGCCATAGAAGGGAGGAACAATTGCCCTTAGTGGAGTTTTCATACAACAATAGCTATCACTCCACCATTGGGATGGAACCTTTCAAGACTCTGTATGGCCGACCATGAAGATCACCTTTGTGTTGGACTGACCCTAGGGATTCGGAACTCATGGGACCATAGATGTTATGGGCTACTATAGAGAAAGTGTAGATCATCCAGGAGTGGATGAAGACTACACAGAGCAGGAAAATGTCTTATACCAACAGGAGACGGAGACCTCTGGAGTTCGAGGATGGTGACCAGTCTTTCTACGGGTCTCACCCTGATGAGGTTCGTGGAGATTTGGCTGGGGCGTTAAATTATCTCTTAGGTTAATTGGACCCTTTCAGGTCCTTAATATAGTTGGTGAGGCGGCTTACCGCCAAGCACTTCTCCCTCAGTTGGACCGGGTGCACGACGTCTTCCACGTATCCCAGCTGAGGAAATACGTGCGTGATCCTACCCATGTCATCGACCACGGAGAGCTATACATCAATGATGGGGCAAAATTTGCGGAGGTTCTAGTGGTGATTTAGGATCAATAAGAGCGGGTCCTTCGTGGGAATTCAATACCTCTGGTGCGCGTTCACTGGAAACATAGGAACCTCCAGGAGAGCACATGCGAGCGGGAGGCTCAGATACATGCTCAGTACCCCCACTTGTTCCCATAGTTTGAGTTGTGGATTATGGGGATGTAAAGCCCTAAGGTGGGGAGAATTTAAAGACCCTAAAATTCCATGTAATTTTTTTTAATTATATGGTAATTTTTACGAGTCCGTGAAAATTGACGGTGTGTGATTCTGAGGCCCGGTGTGCCCAAAATGAATTTCTGAACTTTTTTTTCTGGTACGTTCAGCAAAAGTGCGAGTGAGTTTTTTTAAATTTTGAACCGGTGCTCAAAATTGAAATCTGAGGATATCATTGAACTCGTAGCACCATTATTCACTTAAGGAGACTTTCACCTCGACCGCAATTCGTCAAGGGTGAAAGTTAGTTTTCATGATTTCTATGGAATAAGAAAAATTAATTGTTTAACATTTTTATTTTTATTTTTGAAACCTTTCTATATGGGTTGTTGAGGTGGGGACCTTCTAAACTAGAAAACCCCCCCAAATTAAATTCTAGTGGTGTGGACCACCCGAAGCCCCCTTTAATGGGAGATAACTCTGGGACTTCCTCCCATAAATTAATTAGGCCAACTCCCCATTTAATTTTTGGAGCCAACTAAAAATTAATGAAATGTGTCAGCATTTTAATTTTTCCAACATAATTGATCTAATTAATTTAAATTATATTGGCACCTATTTTATTTGGGAGGATTTGGTTGGAAGAGGAGAAGGGGAGAACTTGTAGAGGAACATTCTTTCCAATGAAGAACACCTCCCAACGAAGATCTTCTTCAACGAAGAACGCGCCATCTTCTCCAACGAAGAACACGCCACCTCCAACGTGTGGCATCATCAACAACGACAAATCAACATCCACCCTTACCTCCTCATCGACATAAACAAACCTCATAGGTAGGGGTTTTGTTATTTTTTATATTTTACGTCGAATTAATCATATTGATCCCCCTACTACCGAACTAATGTAGAGGAAGCGGGCCAAATGAACACAGCCCGATCCCTCAATAATTCTTCATGGCTGGTGTGTTCTTCATGATGGAGTAGGATGGTAGCTGACACCAGAGGGGCGCAGGAATGGTAGCCAGAACCACGGCCGGCTGTGATGAAGGCGACGGTGCTACCTCACCTTCCGACAGAAGAGAACTGCAACCTTATGCTGCGATGGTGAGAAAAGGGCAGCCGGCTCGCTGTCGGCCACCAGCGAAGGCATGGAATGCGACCGCACCACACAGAGAGGATGGAAGGCTATTCAGCCCACCGTAGTGGGCCAGACCCAATGGGTCGGGTCGACACGAACTGGGTCGGACCAAACTCAGACCCATTTCGACTCTATACGTTCTTTTGGCCATAATTTTGGCACCGGGTGTCCGTTTAATGAACCGTCTGCGGTGCCAGAAACCTTAGAGCGATATGGACCTTTTTGTATACCCCATAGGAGATATGGATAAAGTTGTTGTATGATCAGGTTGGATCGAGCATGAATCCAACCGGGCCCTCAGGACTAAAAGGCTAATAACATACAGACCGAGCGTCTGATTGACGCATTGTCTATTGCATTGAGACCCATATGATAAGGAGGACCTTTGGGATATTTTATTCATGGGACATCATGGAATATGGAGTATATACCAGTAGCTTGATGAGAAAACTCTTTCGAAGATGAGCAAACTTAGTGCGGGTACCCTGTAGCTGGTTGTGACTTGAGAAATGGAACCTTTGTGGGTCTGGAGATGTACTAGGATCATGTGTGGGTCTAAAAATTTACTAAGATCCTCTATGGGTCTGATGATGATTTAGGATTCTATGTAGGTCTGCCTCTTAACATAGTAAGATGAATTAGTAGTTACATCAAATCATCTCTACTATTGTACCAAAGTTATACCTGGTGTGAGATGAGTCTGTAACTTTGTGGTTGATACCTTCATGGTGATACCTTGGTGGTATTCTTCTATGAGGTGTATCTGTATGGTACTTTTCCTTCATAGTAATACTTTGGTGGTATTATTCAATGTTGAATACTTGTGTGGTACTTACCATTGTGGTAATCCTTCCTTCGTGGAACAGATGAGCTCTAGGATTTTGAGTTGGACCTTGTGTTTCCTCATGATTGAGATAGGCTTACTTGATAACTTAGTTATATGTATGGGCATGTACCTAAGTATTATTTTTAGTTGAATTCTTGCTATGTGGTTTATCCTTTTTGGATTTTTTGGAGACCTTGAGTGTAGAGACCCGGAGCCTGACGTATATTGACATTACATTACATTTGCGGAATACTTAGTACATAACAAAAACACACACACAAGGATCGTAATAGTTTAGTGTCTTTGGAAACTCAGAATGTAATCTTCTAATCGTGGTAAAAAGATCTTCAATATCTCCCATAAAGATAATCCTTTTTTTACCTAAAACATTTCTTTATATCCTGGGGAAAATAAAACATAAAAGGGTGAGCTCAAATGCTCAGTAAGGGTAAACAAAAGAAATATCAATCACATCATATTCATAAGAACATAACATTTTGGAAATCATAACCTGCAAAAGAGAGCATAATTTCATAATCATGGGATAAATCATGGAAGTGAAATGTAATCACAATAATCATAACTTAAAACATGAAACTTTGTGGCATTCACACATAATCATATAGAATCATTTCTTGTTAGTCAAGACTCATTGCCAAGACTATCTTAGTGGACAAAGTCCCTTTCTGAATCGAGTAACCCTCGTTTCAGTCCTGTTTCACTAAACCGGTATAACCTACCATTCCAGCCATGTCTATCTCATGAGATATAAAATCTTTACCCAATTCATTGGAGGGAGATATAGGTCCCACCCATCTCATAATGATACCATTCTTATGTGTGCCACAAAATTATAAACCATACATCATAGCATAACCCATGTAATAAAAATGGGATTCTTAAACAACATGACATCATAAAACAATTCATATAAGATAAAGGAATTCATAAAAATATTTCCATCACAACATAATCAAATCAATGTAATAATATGGATAAAAACAGAACCCTTTATTATCTTAGATGGAAAATAATTTTGATAAAACACTTGAACTCCATTCTTGAGGAAAATATCCTTTCTTCTTCAAAAACATTTTTCCTTTCTTAACATGTCATAAAACTTTAAACTAAAAGAAGTTGATTAAAAATAAACTTGAAAACTTGTAAAGGAAGCTTCTTGGAAATAAGTTTTTAAAAAATCCATTCATGTCGTATAAGTTAAAAAAACATTCTTTTCGTACTTTTGTCGGAAAAGTCAAAAAGTACCTCGTACGAAAAACGACAAAAGATTCCTTTCATATCATTTACTAAAAACTCACTGAAGGGTAAAATTGGACTTAAACAATTTTAGGTGGATGGAAATAATATTACTTGAGGAAACATGGATTTGGATGACAAAATACACCCCAATAAATACTAAAGTATAAACAATCTCAGATAAAAATGAGATTGTGATATTTCCCTTACCTTAGGTCCGACTTGCTTTGTAAGTGTCCAAACCTTCTGTATAATGATTTAAATCATGTTATTGACTTATTCCAGAATCATATTCATTGTTATTATATCATATATGGTCCACTTATGACTTTATATTACCCGTTCTTTTGTAAATTCATGTTAAAGTAGCGTTTTGGGTAAAATCGTCTCATTTGTCGTTCGTGTTTTTAACTTGTAATTATTCATATGATTACTTAGATCATGATTACTTAATTCCGGAATATAAAACATGATTTATATATATATATTCAGAATATACATATATAATAAATCAGTAAATGGAAAGAAATACACCGTTCATGGAGACGGTAGTCCGTACGTACGCATGAACACTGTTTTCGTTTCCTTATTGAATTGAATGGAATTAAGTAGATGACATACATATAAATATAAATAATTCCAGTATCATTATTAGGTCATATATTTCATTAGTACTTATTATATATACTTTATAATCATTCATGAATGGTTAATCATTGAGAATGAATCTCATCGCGTCGTGGAGACGGTAGTCCATACGTACGCACGAGCGATGATATCATTCCCATGGTCATGGAATTGTGTTTAAGTGTATGTATACTATTTCAGTATCAATATAACTTTATAATAATCATATATAGTTACTCATTACACCTTTATACCCATCCAATTAATGGGGTGGTGGAAAATAGATTACACCACGGCGTGGAGACGGTATTCCGTACGTACGCACGCGCGGTGATTTCCTTTTTCCGTAGGATGGATAGAAGGTTAATTAGATTTTTTTCATATTTATAATAACATATCAGTATATAATAAATACTGATGTTATTACTTTATCATGAAACAACTAAAGAAGAAGAAGTTGAAGAAGAAAGAAATTGAAAAGATCGGTAATGGATATTACCTATTCTTTGAAACGCCTCTTTGAATCCTCCACTTAGGGAACTAAGATTGGTCTTTGAAGAAGACCAGGACCTCTAGGATTATTCTAGGGAAGTGGATAAGGGATTTTTTTCAGGGGTTGGCCGAGATTGAGTGCTCAAATTGGTGTGAGGAGGAGGGGGGGGAGGTGTCCTTTTATAAGGGAGGAGAGGGGCACCTTAGGAATATCTCAAAATATTATTTTATATTAAAGTCAAAATCGGTTTATAATGGTTCCAAAGGGTCTTATTTCGAATCTAAAATGGGGATGGGTCGAAATCCTATCATCCAATAGGATTTAGACAAGTTTAGGGTATTATGTTAACCTTATCAATTAGATTTAACTCTAAGTTAAATAATTTAACTTTTACCGTGTCTTTTTGTTTTCTTACACTATATGGTTAATACATTTACTATAACATGCCAAACGAACCCCAAATTGTTTATTATTAATATATATATCCTTATCTAAGTCATTTGTTCGAACCTTAGATTTTTAGGAATAAAATAACAATTAATAATATAATATTTGATTTAAAAACTATTTTGTGTCAATTTTGACACTATTTGATATATGATTTTTGTGAAAGTCATAACAGAATTTTATATTCGAAAAAAGTTTATTAAAGAAACACTAATATATCATAGTAACCTAGAAAATTATTTTAATTCATAAAAAGTCTCAAATTACATTTATTTTGGTGTTTATAACATCAATTATGTCAATAATTCATAAATAAGATAATTACTGCATCATCGTTGTGTCATAATTAAATTAAATTATTTAATGTCTAAAAATTATAAATAAAATACCATCATGTAGTAAATCTTTTTATCTTTCTAATTAATATTTATAGTCGAATTTATCTTATGTATAACCCCATATTAAAAATGATTTACTTATTAAACTTTGATTTTAACTATTTTAACCCTTCTTTAAATAAATTAATAATAAATGTCCTAATCTAATCCAAGTGGACCTAAATGGTCATATTTTATTCCTAAGTTTGTTTTTGGTCTAATTACACTTGTCCAATAGAATTAGGGCATGTTTTAGGGTAATAATAATATCATATTTACCCTTAGTTACCCTATTTACTATTAACCGTGGTAAAAAAAGTAAAAAGTTACTATTCACCAAAAATTATTTTCATCTCATTGAACCACATTTTAGTCCTTGATATTAACCGTGTCTGTCGGATTTTCGAAATTCCATTCACAGAAGCGGTAAAATTAAGTTTTATGCAAAATTCAGTTTTTAACCTACAACTTAGTGGTTTCACTATTCATCAAAAATTGAAAGTTTTCAGAAAAGTACCAAAATTTCACCCTAGGCTATAATTGATATTCCGAATTAAAAAATGATTTCTATTTTACAAAATTCCCAACATATAAGTTTCATTAATTAATTTTATAATTAATTTCCGTTGTCACACCAAATAGCGTGTTTTTAAGAGATAATAACTATCAAAAGATTGACACTTGTTTATAACTGGTTTAAATGTGAAATTACATCCAATGTCCAACATTGTATTAAATTGTAAAAATATATTCTAAATATACTTTAAAACCACTCAAATTAATAATTTATAACTATTAATTATTTCGATTGAAAAATTTGTTTTTAATTAAAATTTAGTAATTTCCACTATTCATCAAAATATGAAAGTTATCCGAAAATTACCAAAATTTCACCTTAGGCTAAATTCGATACTCCTAATCCATAAATGAAGTCCATTTTGAAAAATAAAATTTACAAAATTTCAAAACGTGGTTATTACTATTCATAACGGCTAGTTTTAATAATATCTTAATGGCATATCGTTGTTTAGCGAAACTTGGTGTTGCGTACAACACACGCTATCGTGGAAGGTCGCGATTGCGTGTAATTCAAGCCAGGTCAAAGATGTGTGTTGTGAAAGCTCCTTTTGGTGTAGCGTATAACACAAGACATTAATGAAATTAAAAAGAATATTTTTCATAAAATCTCGGGGTGTTACATTCTACCCCCCTTAAAATGAATTTCGCCCTCGAAATTCGTCAGGGTTATAAATGGTTTACTATTCGAAAGTTTCTTTAATCGAAACCCACATTGTAAAAAGGAATACCAAAACCAATCTTTAAAAACAAAAGTATGAAACGTAACGGTTACCAAAATAAACTAATCAATGGGTTTCCACATAGGTGAAAATATGGATATGGAAGAGAAATCTAACCATCATGTTCTGATGGAGAGTGGTAGAGAACATGGCTATGGAAAAGCCAATAATCACAAATCCATAAATTTGTGATGATCTAAGGTACCATCTGATTAATCAGATATAAGAGCACTAGGACAACATTTTTGGTTTTCAAGATCATTTCCCTAAAGTTGAAGAATTAGAATTAGAATAAATACATACTTTATTTTGGTACAATCTCACTGTTGTTCGTGCCTTGAACAATTTCCACTTCATCTCTTAAATAAATGAAGTTGAATTTGTTATTCGTGAAGTGTTAGCAGATCATGTGATAGAATGACGGGTCATTCCATCTGTCTCAAACAAAAGGTTAGCAAAAGTTATTAAATATACATAAGTCATTATATAGTGGGATTAATCATATATGGTTCCTAAAATGGACTTATACTTCATATATCATACTGCTTAATATAATAAAACTAGTTTCTATTAAACAGGGACTTCCTGTAGGCCAGTGGTAGGTGATAAAGGCCAGTCGCACTTCGGTTGTGGGTTCGATTCCCACATCCTTGTCCGAAGCGATGGGCTGTCTCCCGTCCTGCAGGTTGTCCTTTTTCTAAAACTACATTACTATAACATCCCATCAATAATATTGAAAAACGTTTTATCCTAACTTATGCCCAACATAATCCATTCTAATCTTTAGGCTTATCTAAAATACTTCAGTCCAAGCTCATAGTATAAAGAAAATGATTACTTGAAATGTCACAGAATAATCACGTGAATGCCATCATTTATCCCCCATATATCATAAGATATATCTTGTTGGTCAAATTATAAACATGTGAATACCTTAATCATGTATTCTCTTGAATAATGAATACCCATTGAACCTTAGTGAAAACATGAATGCAGTTAAAAGTTAACACTTTCCACATACCAAAATCCTCAAAATTCTATATACTCAAACCATGATATCACTTAGTCCTTATATCAATCATGAGCTCATGAATACAATCAAACATCTTATTATCTTCTTATCCCTTCATTATTCTCATATCATCTGTTTACCAAAAATGTCTCAATCACTTTTCATGGTTACTGGTACCATAAAATTATTGAAATCCAAAACATAAATATTCCAATATTCCACGATACTGTATACAACATTATTTTGGAATCCCATTACATAAACACTGAATCATTCCACCACATCGTTGTCATATTCAAAATCGCCAATAGTGATCGCATGTGACTTCCCTTTATCCTTTGTCTTAAGCAGTTGCTCATGTCGATCATCACTAACCCTTGGATTAGGGCATTTATTGGCATAATTCCCCATTTCCTTTCACTTGAAACATTGAAGTGTTGGTGGTGCGTTCTCTGCAGTCTTTTCTTTATTCACATCATTAGAAACCCTTTTCCAACTACTTCTACACTCAGGTGCTCGATGACCTTCTTTTCCACACTTAAAACATTTTCTAGTCCCTTTAAGACAATCTCCACCATGCTTCTTTCCACACTTTGAGCATAAGGAAACATTCATCTTATTTTCACCATTATTCTGAGATTTCTCCTTGAACTCCATCTTTCGTTTCTTGTCAAAACCCTGAGATGGATATGTAACACCAACTTCCATTTCTACCTTGATAGCACAACGCACAATTTCTTCATAGCTACTGAAGTCTCTTATAGACAATGACCTTCGAAGACTTGGTTTTAAGCCACTGAAAAATCGATCAACTTTACTTTCAGGTTGGATGATAATGCCAGATGCATACCTTGCAAGTCTTGTAAAATTCGCTTCGTATATACCAACAGATTCATCATCCTTCTGCTTCAGCTCAAGAAACTCCTTTTCCATCTTTTTTCTAAGAATACGAGGGAAGTACTTACTGAAAAACAAGTTCTTGAACTCGTCCCGTTCCATGGACTCAATTTCATCTCTTGGCCTCGTATTCTTGATAAGATTCCACCATTGATCAGCTTCACCTTCCAAACGATATACTGCTAAGATGACTTTATCATGTTCAGAACAGTGAGGAACTGAAAATATCTTTTCAGTGGTACTGATCCATTGTTCAGCAACAAGTGGATCAGAAGTCCCACTGAAAGAAGGTGGACGTTGCCTCATGAAGGACTCAATAGAATATTGTTCCCTTCTCTGCTCATTTGGAAGTCCAGAATGATTCATAGCTTGTGTAAGTATAGCAATAAGATTTTGCACTCCATCTCCCATAACATTTGTTTTTTCAAGAGGACAATCATTGCATTTTCCATTGCGTTGATCAACACGGTTCCTTCGGGTTCCAGCCATCGTCTAAAACCCAAAAAGAATAGTGTGAGAGGCAAAAATCATGCTAGGGAAAACAACATAATAAAGGGGGATTACCCTTAATATCTAACATCTTAGGTTAAATTATAAGATCGTTATCGTAGTTCTAGGATTATATCCTATACGTATACTTATCCTTAGGGACATCCCTAGACATACCTTAGAAATATCTCTAGGGATCTCACTAACGTTTTCGCATCCTAGTTTCCAAAGGTTGACTAAACCTTTCCTCTGATACCAACTGTAGAGGCCCGAAGCCTAACGTACAAGGAAATTACATTACATTTGCGGAATTCTTAGTACATAACAAAAACACACACACAAGGATCGTAATAGTTTAGTGTCTTTGGAAACTCGGAATGTAATCTTCTAATCGTGGTGAAAGATCTTCAATATCTCCCATAAAGATCATCCTTTTTTTAACTAAAACCTTTATTTATATCCTGGGGAAAATAAAACATAAAAGGGTGAGCTCAAATGCTCAGTAAGGGTAAACAAAAGAAATATCAATCACATCATATTCATAAGAACATAACATTTTGGAAATCATAACCTGCAAAAGAGAGCATAATTTCATAATCATGGGATAAATCATGGAAGTGAAATGTAATCACAATAATCATAACTTAAAACATGAAACTTTGTGGCATTAACACATAATCATAGAGAATCATTTCTTGTTAGTCAAGACTCATTTCCAAGACTATCTTAGTGGACAAAGTCCCTTTCTGAATCGAGTAACCCTCGTTTCAGTCCTGTTTCACTGAACCGGTATAACCTACCATTCCAGCCATGTCTGTCTCATGAGATATAAAATCTTTACCCAATGCATTGGAGGGAGATATAGGTCCCACCCATCTTATAATGATACCATTCTTATGTGTGCCACAAAATTATAAACCATACATCATAGCATAACCCATGTAATAAAAATGGGATTCTTAAACAACATGACATCATAAAACAATTCATATAAGATAAAGGAATTCATAAAAATATTTCCATCACAACATAATCAAATCAATGTAATAATAGGGATAAAAATAGAACCCTTTATTATCTTAGATGGAAAATAATTTTGATAAAACACTTGAACTCCATTCTTGAGGAAAATATCCTTTCTTCTTCAAAAACATTTTTCCTTTCTTAACATGTCATAAAACTTTAAACTAAAAGAAGTTGATTAAAAATAAAATTGAAAACTTGTAAAGGAAGCTTCTTGGAAATAAGGTTTTAAAAAATCCATTCATTCCGTATAAGTTAAAAAAACATTCTTTTCGTACTTTTGTCGGAAAAGTCAAAAAGTACCTCATACGAAAAACGACAAAAGATTCCTTTCATATCTTTTACTAAAAACTCACCGAAGGGTAAAATTGGACTTAAACAATTTTAGGTGGATGGAAATAATATTACTTGAGTAAACATGGATTTGGATGACAAAATACACCCCAGTAAATACAAAAGTATAAACAATCTCAGATAAAAATGAGATTGTGATATTTCCCTTACCTTAGGTCCGACTTGCTTTGTAAGTGTCCAAACCTCCTGTATAATGATTTAAATCATGTTATTTACTTATTCCAGAATCATATTCATTGTTATTATATCATATATGGTCCACTTATGACTTTATATTACCCGTTCTTTTGTAAATTCATGTTAAAGTAGCGTTTTGGGTAAAATCGTCTCATTTGTCGTTCGGGTTTTTAACTTGTAATTATTCATATGATTACTTAGATCATGATTACTTAATTCCAGAATATAAAACATGATTTATATATATATATATATATATATATATATATATATTCAGAATATACATATATAATAAATCAGTAAATGGAAAGAAATACACCGTTCATGGAGACGGTAGTCCGTACGTACGCATGAACGCTGTTTTCGTTTCCTTATTGAATTGAATGGAATTAAGTAGATGACATACATATAAATATAAATAATTCCAGTATCATTATTAGGTCATATATTTCATTAGTACTTATTATATATACTTTATAATCATTCATGAATGGTTAATCATTGAGAATGAATCTCATCGCGTCGTGGAGACGGTAGTCCGTACGTACGCACGAGCGATGATATCGTTCCCATGGTCATGGAATTGTGTTGAAGTGTATGTATACTATTTCAGTATCAATATAACTTTATAATAATCATATATAGTTACTCATTACACCTTTATACCCATCCAATTAATGTGGTGGCGGAAAATAGATTACACCACGGTGTGGAGACGGTATTCCGTACGTACGCACGCGCGGTGATTTCCTTTTTCCGTAGGATGGATAGAAGGTTAATTAGAGTTGTTTCATATTTATAATAACATATCAGTATATAATAAATACAGATGTTATTACTTTATCATGAAACAACTAAAGAAGAAGAAGTTTAAGAAGAAAGAAATTGAAAAGATCGGTAATGGATATTACCTCTTCTTTGAAACGCCTCTTTGAATCCTCCACTTAGGGAACTAAGATTGGTCTTTGAAGAAGACCAGGACCTCTAGGATTATTCTAGGGAAGTGGAGAAGGGATTTTTGAAGGGGTTGGCAGAGTTTTAGTGCTCAAATTGGTGTGAGGAGGAGGGGGAGGAGGTGTCCTTTTATAAGGGAGGAGAGGGGCACCTTAGGAATATCTCAAAATATTATTTTATATTAAAGTCAAAATCGGTTTATAATGGTTCCAAAGGGTCTTATTTAGAAGCTAAAATGGGTATGGGTCGAAATCCTATCATCCAATAGGATTTAGACAAGTTTAGGGTATTATTTTAACCTTATCAATTAGATTTAACTCTAAGTTAAATAATTTAACTTTTACCGTGTCTTTTTGTTTTCTTACACTATATGGTTAATACACTTACTATAACATGCCAAACGAACCTCAAATTGTTTATTATTAATATATATATCCTTATCTAAGTCATTTGGCCGAACCTTAGATTTTTAAGAATAAAATAACAATTAATAATATAATATTTGATTTAAAAACTATTTTGTGTCAATTTTGACACTATTTGATATATGATTTTTGTGAAAGTCATAACAGAATTATATGTTCGAACCAAGTTGATTAAATCAACAATAATATATCATAGTAACCTAGAAAATTAGTGTAGTTCATAAAAAGTCTCAAAGTACATTTATTTTGGTGTTTATAACATCAATTATGTCAATAATTCATAAATAAGATAATTACTGCATCATCGTTGTGTCATAATTAAATTAAATTATTTAATGTCTAAAAATTATAAATAAAATACCATCATGTAGTAAATCGTTTTAGCTTTCTAATGAATATTTATAGTCGAATTTATCTTATGTATAACCCCATATTAAAAATGATTTACTTATTAAACTTTGATTTTAACTATTTTAACCCTTCTTTAAATAAATTAATAATAAATGTCCTAATCTAATCCAAGTGGACCTAAATTGTCATATTTTATTCCTAAGTTTGTTTTTGGTCGAATTAAACTTGTCCAATAGAATTAGGACATGTGTTAGGGTAATAATAATATCATATTTACCCTTAGTTACCCTATTTACTATTAACCGTGGTAAAAAAAGTAAAAAGTTACTATTCACCAAAAATTATTTTCATCTCATTGAACCACATTTTAGTCCTTGATATTAACCGTGTCTGTCGGATTTTCGAAATTCCATTCACAGAAGCGGTAAAATTAAGTTTTATGCAAAATTCAGTTTTTAACCTACCACTTAGTGGTTTCACTATTCATCAAAAATTGAAAGTTTTCAGAAAAGTACCAAAATTTCACCCTAGGCTATAATTGATATTCCGAATTCAAAAATGATTTCTATTTTACAAAATTCCCAACATATAAGTTTCATTAATTAATTTTATAATTAATTTCCACTGTCACAACAAAGAGCGTGTTTTTAAGAGATAATAACTATCAAAAGATTGACACTTGTTTATAACTGGTTTAAATGTGAAATTACATCCAATGTCCAACATTGTATTAAATTGTAAAAATATATTCTAAATATACTTTAAAACCACTCAAATTAATAATTTATAACTATTAATTATTTCGATTGAAAAAGTTGTTTTTAATTAAAATTTAGTAATTTCCACTATTCATCAAAATATGAAAGTTATCCGAAAATTACCAAAATTTCACCTTAGGCTAAATTCGATACTCCTAATCCATAAATGAAGTCCATTTTGAAAAATAAAATTTACAAAATTTCAAAAAGTGGTTATTACTATTCATAACGGCTAGTTTTAATAATATCTTAATAGCATATCATTGTTTAGCGAAACTTGGTGTTGCGTACAACACACGCTATCGTGGAAGGTCTTGATTGCGTGTAATTCAAGCCAGGTCAAAGATGTGTGTTGTGAAATCTCCTTTTGGTGTAGCGTACAACACAAGACATTAATGAAATTAAAAAGAATATTTTTCATAAAATCTCGGGGTGTTACATTGAGGGTCTCGGGGGCCCTACTGAGTATCTTTATACTCACCCGTGCACTGGATATGCTCGCACCTTGTTGTGTTTGGTGTAGATGATGGGCAGTGCTAACTAAGGACGAGGGTACCAGGACTTGAGGTAGTTAGGAGGTGGACATTATCTGAGGCATACTGTAGAGTTAATCGTTCGAGAATTGTACCTACCCTTCAGGTAGGATCCTTGGTGGGTGTTCACATGAGTTGTTTTAGTTTACTTGTACTTTCTAGTTTCCCTTGTACTTTCCAGTTGGTCTTGTATTCTGGCCCCTTTTGCTTACTGTACGCACTCCTTTTACTATATAGTTTTCTTGTGTTCATATCTTGATGTGTTCTTGGTTTCATGTGTTTACAGGTTATAAAGACAATGCCTTCGCGGTTTTAGGGAATACGCCTTTTAGTGCTAGTCGCGATCCCCTGGCCTATGGAAGGCGGGCTTGGGGTAGTCACAGAATAGGACCCAAGGAATAGGGCATGACAACAATACTAAGAATGGAAAACATAAAAAAGATATGGTTGCAACAAAAAAAGTTTCACTTAATTTCATGAATTTTATGAAAGAGTTAATCCCATAAAAATAGGATTCCAGATTCTAGTTACGATACAATAAAATATTATTTCCAATGTGACTAGGGTATAATAAAATACATGCTTACCCCCAAAAGACAGTGATTTTTATAGAATGGAAAATGAAAGTTTATTATAATTTCCTAAATTTTGTGTATCATGTTATAAAATGAATGATACATCCAACTATGATTCAATATTAATGATAGGAATAAAGCCTCTTACTAATGAAATCTAGTATCTTCAAATAATTCCTTATTTAAATATATTATTTAAAAATTCTAATGATATAAAGTGGTTCCGATGGAATACAAAATAGAGAATCTCCTATGGAAACCTACATCACCATATTGATTCCCTGTAATGGATGAGATTTGGATAAAAAATTTAGATTTTTGAAATGAAGTTAGAAATATCAAAATTGGACTATGAAAAAATTGAAAGAATCTATGTTAGAGCCTTAGTAACAATCATAGTTACTAGATTATTATGTTGGTACTTTACACCCAGTCCTCATGGATATATATAAAGAAACAATATGTTATTATGGGATTAATTATTTCTAGACCAAAATAACATGGAAATTAAATGGATATTTATCTATCACCATTGATTAAAGATTATTTAATTTATATGGGATATAGGTGTTCATGTTTTTTTAAGAAAAAAGAAAGAGTATTTTCTCTTTTGAGCTATTATAATGTACACTATAATTCATTTTATTTTATATGGAAAATTATATGGATATAGTATTAATGTATATAAATATTATCCAATTTTTGAAATAGGAACTTCAAATCATCAATTTTAGAATGGGAGAAAGATAATATAAATTTTTAATTGAATATTTTTGTGAATAGATTACTGATTTTGAAGATTTAAAAATTCTTTTATGGTTTCTAAGAGTTTTACTTTTCACCACAACCTTTGTTGACTATAGAATATTACAACAAGGTGAAAACCCTTAATGTCACTTTCATGAAGTCAAAAGGTTTATAATTTAAAACAAATTCATTAAATAAATGGATTGTATTATTTGATTTACCTTATTATTTATTTTTTATGTAAAATATAACATTGATGTTATGCATTTTGACCAAAACATGGGTGATACTTTGGTTGGAACTTTTTTAGACATTAATGGAAATAAAAAAGATGTACTGAATGAGAAGTGGTACTTAATATCTATGGGAATACATTTAGAGTATTCTCTCACTATGTATAGAAAAAACAATATATTTAACTTTCACTTTTCCCACGTCATGAAAGAGTGATAAGATCTATCTTTTTCAATCTATACACAGTATTAATGTACCTAGTGTGTATTCGTGTAATGTAAAAAATTTAGTTTCAATAAAGGATTTGAAGTTAATTGTAATGAAATCAGGAGAGTGTTGTTTATTAATGAAACAACAACTACCAGTTTCATTGAACAAAATATTATTGATTTCTATCAAAAAATATATCATTAAGTTGTGCTACTTTTTCAATTCCACTTACAGTAAATATGTGGATCAAAATTTGTAAGGTATATGTTAATTTCTTTATCAACTAGAGGCATCAATTGTTATAAAATATATATCAAATTAGGTGGTTTAGTTCTGTACTAACTATTTTTATGAAGTAGAGTATATTGGTATCCCTATATATCAATATCTATCAACAAATTGTGAAGGTAAGGAGATCTTTGGAATAAATGTAAATTTTATTACACATGATATTGTGACGCATGCATATTTTTACATTTTAAACAATAAAATGGAGGTTTAACCATATATATGGTCATATATAACCAAATTAAATGTATGATATCCAAAAGGAAATGAAAATTGGTTGATTAATGAATATAAAAATATATTGTTTTCATGGTTTAAGGATAATGTTAATAATTATTCATCTACATTAGAAACTAAGAAATGATTTTGCATCGGACCATGTGTTAGTATAATCAAATGGTGTAGTTTTGAAATTAATTTTTAGAAATTTTATATTATAAAAAAATATAAAAAGAGTACCATTAAAAAGAGTGGAGTTGTTTTCATCACTAAATCATTTAATTTTTTGAGTACAAAAGATAAAAACGTATTTTTTTCATCAATAATATATTTTGGAGTTGTTGAGGATATAATGATTATACTAAATTTTGGGTACCTGTGTTTAACTGTAACTATGTTCATAGTAACAATGGTGTGAATTATTATGACTATGGATGTTAAATTTTTTATTTTAAAATATTTTGTGGAAAAGATGAACTATCTATTATGGTGATGCATGAGAAGCAACTATTTTAAGTTACTGACCTGTCAAATGATTAGTGGACCATCATTTTTAAAGGGAAAAAATTCATTTGAGTGGTAATAACATTGATGATATTGTTGATTTATGTGTGGTTTCTTCATATATTACATGATTACCTAATGATAATAATGATTTCTATGTATACCTAGTCCATTCTATTCAAAATGATCTCATAGAATATATATTGGAAATCAATCTGTTACTCTTATAATTATTTAGTTAAACATTCATTTGTTTTATGAAACATAAACATGTAAAAACACTATTTTCTTAACATAGAAATTTAAATATATAGTCATTGATCATTTTTATCATTTTTTGTATTAATTTCTATATTCATCATTTTCAGTTAAAAAAATTTCGATTGAAGAAGCCTACGTCATTTTTTCCTTATAAAAATCAAACATAGTAAAACACTATTCCATTACTTGGATATTTAAATCTATATATTTTGATCATTTATTCTATTTTTATACCAAATTTTATATTCACCAGTTTCAGTTAAATAATTTTTTATTGAAGAATATTAAAAATGTTATATTTTTTGCGAAATTTACACATGTAAAAGCACTATTTTTTTAATCTTGATTTTAAAATCAATATATGTTGATTATTTATATCATTTTTTAATTTATTTTCGTATTCACTAGTTTTAGTTACACAATTTCTTTATGAAGGAGTATAATGTAATTATTTTTTGTAAAACATACACATGTAGTGATGTAACATCCTTGATTAATTTATTTAATGAGATGCTTAAGCTTATTAAATTCTCTATTATATTTTGGTTAATAACTTTTATTGGTATTTTTTATGTTTTTTTTTAGAGAAATTTTTTATTTAATCTAGGTATGGATATTTTACTTGAGGATAGGTTGTGTGGTGGTTGTAAAATTGACACCGGCTGGCTGGTGGAGCCCACCAGTTAGTCGGTGGGGTTATAAAAGATTTAAAAAAGTATGAAAACATCACCACCTAGATGGTGGGTTTCCATCAACCTGATGATCAGGTATTATTGGTAATTTGATACTTTTGGCATTAACTAGGTGAATCTACTTTACACACTAGCCTACTGGGGGCCAGCAACCAGCCCGCCAGAGGAGCCTGGTCCGGCTTGATTTAAATTCACCCCATGGACTTTTAATTCCACTCCATAACCCCCTTAATTAATACCTAAATCAAACCCCAAAAACCATATTTCAAACCCAATACATCCTTTTGTTATTATTTTTCTCTCCTATTTAAATCCCCATGGTTTTTAAATGTTAGAACAATTTGATGATGCTAGATTGGTTTGTTTTCTCCTGATCTACACAAAATTCCTCTTATTTCTTGAGAGATGTGTACGGATTGATGATGGATATAAGTTTTCTTTGTGGATATGATGAATATTTGTTCCCTCCATATATGAATTATGGATATTCCATTTTTAAAATTTATCTTAATATAATATAGAAATAACTTCATCTATGATCATCTTACAGATATGTGATTATGGATCTTTTTATTAGACATCTTCTTGATGGTGAATCGATGATAGAAATATAATCCATTGGAAAGACATTATTTCTCCTTCTATATCTAATTAAATATCCTTTGGTATATTTATGGTGGATTAGACATGTTAATTACATCCCCTTAATCAGAACTATATCTCTCATGAATGGTGGATATTTTTGAGTAAGTTATCATAGATCGATCATCTTGAGAAATTTTTCTTCTAGAATGTCATATTATATATCTAGTATAATGATGTTTTAATGGTGTATCAATATTCGTTGTCTATATTTAAGGCTCTCTTCTATTATAATGATAAATTCATGAAATATTCTTTAATCAACAATAAATCTGAAGAATCGGTGTCATCATCTTTTACATATCTCAAAACTAGTTTCATTGATGGTATTTGTGAGGTATTTGTTTCTAGAACAATCCTTATTAGAATTTAATCTCCTCATTTATCTTTTATAATTCTATCTTTGATAAATTGTAACCTAATATAAGAATCCTTGGTTTGCGAACTACTTTTCTATAGGTTCACAATGTGATTTTAGGCTTTGATCCTTGATGAATGTTGGATTACTTCATCCACAAGATTATGGTAGTAATATCCTTTCTATTTGAGGTTATGTATAAAATTTTTTCCTTGATATAATACTTATGTTTAAATATATTATTTGACCATTCATTATTGTGATCGTATGTGTGTGCGTGCTTATCCTATAAGACCCATACATGATGTATTATTACATGATTATGCTTAGGTAACTTGTTCCCCATGATTGATTTTGATCACATGTACTTGTATATTGTTACCGACTCACAATATACCATTCTATGTTCTTATTTTGTATGATCTACCTTTTTTTAATTACTATGCCATTTTAAATATTTTTATTGGAACTCTAAATAGGTAGACTATCATCATGTGGTTATCCCTTACAGGGGGAGTGTACAGAACATCAATTTACAAAAATGATAGTCCCATATATAGGGTAGGGTAATGAAAACCTTGTGTTCCAGGCCAAAAATTGATTCCTTGTAGAAACTCTGATACATATTCATAGTTATCCTTATATCTAGATCCAAAACATATTGCCTTGACGATACTGAGTATCATGTTCACCATTCAGCCTTGTTGTTTGACCCGAAACATGATTCCTTGAGAATACTAAGTAACATTTCCACTAGACTTCTATATTGTTCGTTGTCACTTCAAACATATTTTGATTATATTTTAAGAATGGAACCGAATTATGTATGGTCAGGGTTCATGTTGTCTTGGTTAGCACACAAGTTCTAAACATATGATTGTTTATTTTTTCATGTACATTTATTATTAAAATGGAAAAATCCTTTTATACCTATAAACACATATTAACGATACATTGGTGGTTTCCTACTAGGTTCAATTACTAACACCCTACATATAAATCTTGATGCATGTGTAGACATTGTGACTTGGGATCCAGAAAAGGGAAAGGGACCTATGGCTAATATTTGAATGAGTATAATGGAGTTGGTAACGGTATTGGGGTACACATAGAAATATTTCCATGTTATTTTATTATTATCTACATCCACCTTAATATTATTATTTGGATTGACACATTGGGAGACTAATTTAATATATGTATGACATGTTTTCAATTTATTAGTACAACATGATACTTTATTTTAATCCTTGATTCTATTAGATTTTTTATATTTGGTAATTCTTATGGTGTATTTATATGATTACAAAGTGTATAGTCTTCCAAATAATGGTGTTTGGACCCTCACTACTAATTGATAGCCTATTGTATATGGGGAGATGTGAAATAGGCCTTGTGGATCTCTGGATCGAAACTAGCAGTTTGGTTTGGGGAATTATGAAATGTTATCAAAGGTGAATTTCCTTTGTTTTGTTTTTTACTAACCTATGAAATGGTATAAAGGAGATAGTATGTGTAGAACTCGTGTAGGGGAGTATCCATATACATGGACATCTCATGTGTAATGGACATCAATGTTACCATTGATGTGGTTTTTGTTTTAATTTTATGGGATTTGGGTGAATTCATGCATCAGGAGTAGGCATGTAGGATCACATTACATATATATACATGTTGATTGATTCACATTAGTTATTTATTTAAAGGTATTGATTTTGTGTTATCTATTTGGGATATACTTTTATTCTTTATTGACTGGTATATATTTTTATTCTCTTTTTATGTGATGTGTATATGTTGGCATTAATTAGTTGAACTTAATAATGTTGCTATGTTTTTATATATATGATTTTGATTAATGTGAAGGTATATAGAGCCATGGGTGGTTCTATGTGTTTCATACCATGGTTTATGGGCATCCTCCTAGGAGTACATTAGTGTGATTCAATGGACTATTTAAGATATATATTAATATCTTTAGGTGATTAAATGTTCATTTTAAATTTTATAAAAAAAATCCACCTTGTAGATTCGTGAATGTTCCTTCTAGGGATGACATGTTAGTTCTACTATAGGCTATGTGGGTGGATACACCTGAGCATGATCCCACATTTGCTCAAGTGGTTCAGGAATTGGATCCACTCTAGTATATATTTTTTTAAATTTTACCTTCCCATAGAATAGGAGAACATAGGACCATGGTTGAGTACACTCATGACTTCAAGATCCAAAATTCACTATCCTTTTAGGTAACTATAGGATAATGGGATGTTGAGTGATGGTTAGAAATAATTAAGGTAATATTAGAATAGGTCGAGAAACCAAAGGAATAATGGATAAAGATATAAATTTTTATTCATTAGGGAACATCCAGATGATGGTGGGATGTCATGGATAAAGTAGGAAGATGTTAGGGAATTTCATGGAATCCTTAAATAACTTATTCTCTGTGGAATCCTTCTTTGATGAACAGATGTTGGATCATGCCCAAGAATTCATGGCACTCTAGTGGGTATTCATGATAGTGTTTTCATTCACCACTCATTTCTATAAACTACATATTTTTTTCCTATATTTAATGTAAATGAGGAATATAATGTTAGGAAGTTTAAGATTGGTCTTCACCCCAATATCAGATGATTGTATAGGAGTTTCTATCTAATAAAATATTTTAATATTCTGTGAAAAACTTTAACTATTAGTAATTCCATGTAGGAGGATCATGTATATAACATCCCTACTCTTTATTTTATATTTGAATATGGTTTATTGCATAAAATTTCACTTAATACAACTCATAATATCAATATGTATAGTGTCTTTTGGAAATTAGGTACATTACATAGCATATTAAAACATTAATGCAACATTCTTATTGTGAACTTCATTAACATGACCAAAACGTTCCTTCGTACTTAATACTTCATGGAATAACCTGAGGAAATACATAATAAGGGGGTGAGGGATAAATACCTATAAGGGAATAAACATTGAATAAAATGAGGATAATAATATATGTTAGACAAGGCATGTCAATGATGTATAAAGGAACATGAATAATAAGGCATGATATAGTATGATAATCATAACCTGGGAAATGTGGAAACAACTTAAAACACTGCATCAGAAACATAAGTAAAAGATAAACCGCCAAGACATCATGGTGGAAAAAAGTCCCATAAAGTAATCAGCTAAACCCTAATCCCAACATGACGTATCATGATACTAAACATTACTCAATTAATTAGAGTGCTATTAGGGTTCACCATTCATAAACATTTTAATCTCATGCTTAAGTATGCCACATAGATCATATAACATGGATTAATTCAACATCATAATTTTTTCAATAATAAAGTAATATGGAATACATACATATAAGTAACCAATAAATAAGTATATGAACATAAAGGTGAATACCCTTGATAGAGAAATGGGAATGGTATTCACTACACAATTTTTTTGGCATGGAAAATTGTGGTGCAATTTTGGTAGCATAACGACGTCATATGGAAATTCATAAAATAGTTGATAAGAGTGAAAAGGTTATCTCATAATTTAGAAAATATATGGAATGTAATAGGGAAATGTTATATACATTCCATAACATAAGCAATTATAAATATAAGGTGTAATATGATAAAGAATATTGAAGAAATAGGAAGAAGCAAAAGAACCCTTATAAAATTTTGGCATGGTAACAAGTGTATGTAAAGCTTATTAGGATAATTAAATGAGAGTCAAAGGGGCTCACATAATTCATAAAACATGTTTATAGTAATTATAATAGTTCGGAATTTATCCCAACATATTCAAATCTAAATTAAAAGGGCATGATATAAATGAAGTACTTGACTAAAATAGGAGAGAGAGAACCCCTTACGAAATTTAGGCATTGTAATGGGTATACATAAAGGATTTAGGGGGTTAATGAGAGTGAAAGGAAGTTTTCATCATTTAGACATAAAATGGATAGTAATTGGATTATGTAAAATCAAATCCCAACATATAAAAATGGATGTTATGAAATATAATATAAAAGAAGTGCTAGAATGGAAATGAGAAGATAGATATCCCTTACTTGGATGTGTGACACCAAAGGCTTGTGAGAGGCTTCTTAGGAGCTTGTAGGCACCTTGGGAGGACTCTAAAAAGTTTAGTAAAGAGGGTGGATGATAATAAATGAGTTTTACTTAAGATAAATGGGATCTTTTGTGGGTTTATATAGGAAAATAAGGGGGATTTCTTTATTATTTTGGTTTTGGACACTACAAAATAAAATATTCCAAACCACAAACCATCCCATAGTTTTTTCACATGGTTCCAGGAAAATGGGAATGGTATACATTATATTATGGGTAAAAGGGCCAAATATAATAAAATATTTCCCTTTATTATGTGTAGCTGAGTCACACTTTCAAAGAAATGATTTTAAAATATTAAAATATATTATAATTTTTGGAGGATTCACTAAGTATTTATTAAATAAATAAAATAAACATTGAATTAATTTAATTTAAAGGAAAACATATATTTGTCAATTATACATTTTATATTATTTATTACATCACTATTGGTCCATTATTATGTCATTAAACACATTGTATATTTATTTGGTATTTAATTTTCAGGCAAAAATTTGACTGCCTTATAAAATTATGAAAAAATCACCATTCATTAATTGGGACATCCTGATTGCAAAAAATAATATCTATTTTATCCAAATAATTTTCTAAATATTTGAATTTTAAATTTTAAAATAAAAATTAACATTTATTGAAAATGATGGGTTTGCGACAATAACAATTTTCAAATCCTAATAAAATTACATTTGACTTCATAAAAATTATATGATCATTTATATTTAATAAAAGTAATTTAATATTTTATTAAAAAATTATTAATTTTAAAAATAAATTAATTCATCAAAATAGACTTTTTAATTGAATTTTAATATTAACCAAAAACACTATTTGGGGTTTAAAAAACATTTAAAAGATTACAATAATAGGAAGAAAAAATATTCATTATTCTATACAAAAAATGTTCATTATATTATTTCTAGGGTCTTGAAAGATAACACTTTATTACACTAGAATATTACTTAAGAGTATGGTTCATGATGGTGCGGATTTAATGGTGTATTTCGGTGAACATGGTTTGGGTTGTGATCTCAATGATCTTGAACTTCTCTTGAAAACAGTTCGACTCATACTAAATTCATTAGATCTTAGCTTGGTATTGGTCATATAAAATCCCAGAAATGATATCTCCCTCAGAATCTCAAATAAATGGGCTTCATATAGTATGATCCTGCTGGTTTAGGTCATCATTTACATTGTCTATGAGAAAAGGATATTTGAAAACCCTGTATTTATACTAGTCATATTATAACTATTCAATTACTATATTATCAATGATAAATATACTTAATAGTCATTTAAAATCAAATTGAATATAATAAAATAAGTAAAAATGTTTTCTATAACTATAAGACATTTAATTTAATGAAAATAAAGGTAATTTTTTCATAAATTTTTGGGTTTTTACAAAGTAATTGATCTTCTTACACCCTTCAATAATTATGTGGGTGGACCTCCTACTGTTGGAATGAATATCTCTTTTAGTGTTATGAAGAGTATGACCAAGGATGTAAGGTTGGGTACTGTAAAGTAGGTTGAGTAGAGTATGGATTATTATACACCCTTAGAAGATGTTACGTAGCACTTTATCTATGAGATGGTTAGACATTATCACTTGTTTTGTAAAACACCTTAGATAAAGTATCGGTGGAGTGGTAAGATGGGGAATCACCAATATTTTTGCTTTAGTGCTTCAAGGAAGAGTTTCCACATGGGTACAAGATGAACACAATCTGTAACCAAGGGATTTTGAAGATGGATCAGTAGCAGGCTTGGATGATGATGACTCAAGTGAGTCATGCACCTCAGGGTCAAGGTCATGGAGCTTAGGATTCCCCATTGTATGTAATGGATTAGGATCTAATATATAGTGGTGAAGGACCATCTATTTTTTGAGGTTTGATCACGATTACTTATATATTTTAAACTACTTTTTTTAAAACTCATTCTTCTTATTCATTTATATTTTCATAGTTTAATACTATACTTTACTTACCATTAATGTTTTCTTTGGAGTTTCTTTCCCATGATACACCATTGATAAAGAAATTGGACCATCTTTAATGGTCCATAAAGGGTTTTATAGTCATTTCTAGTTATGAACATATGTTATAATTCATGATTTTAGATGTGATGAGCATAGATACGATTCATGGAATAAACTATATGGAAATATTGTGATCCCACATTGATTGATATCGAATACGAGTATCATTTATATTTCCCAAGGGAAAGAATTTTGTGGTGACCAGTGAGTGGGAATTGGGAGTATGTATAGTGTGTCCAAAAACGATCTAGATTGGGATGATTACGGTATAGTTTATAGGCTTGTCTATCTCTGTAAAACATTTTTTTAGTGCCCCCATATTTTCCTCTAGTTTTTATATCTTTTAGGACATCCTCTTAAATGAATTCAAAATCCTTCTATCTAATAGAGGAATTTAGTCTAAGAAATAAATCATTACAGGTGTGTGAACTATCTTGATTCCTCCTTATCATATAGAACTGACCATGTTTAAGGAGCTCAAAGTACAACTCATGGACATATAGTAGAAGGTATTTATCAAGTAGAGTACATCACATTGGGGTGCACCTATTTTGTTCTCCAAGAAAAATAATGGTATTCATCAACTCAATTTTATTCTTTATATTGAATATTTAATGGGGTTCACTATCTATCTCTACATCCTTACTCATGTGTAGATTTTCAATATCATATACATCTACTAAATTTAAATGAAATTCTCATGTAAATTATGCATATTATGCATCTAGATATGAATGAATATATTTGACTACAATTTTTGGGTGAGTAACCCAAACTTAAGGGTTGTATAAAGAGTTACAGATCAATATTGTTTGAACATAATAATTGGTTTGAAGGAATAGGATTCCAAAACTAAATTAATAGAAGGCTGAATATGATGGAATAACATGCAATATGATAGTGATATTAAAGTCCCCTTTAAATACTAAGTGTGATATTCCTTCTAATGTGGAACCTTTCAAGACCTCGATCATCAATGTGGGTTGTTTTAGGCTATATTTGGGTGCCCCTGAATTATCTTATGTAAGTAATGAATGTAATATGTGGCTCTCTATTATCTTTTTGGGTAGTTTAAGGCCATAGTTGATTTCCCCTAGATTTTACTTGGTTAGCTTGTTTTTTGAATTTTATTTAGGTGACACTTTTCTGGGAAGCACTAATTGTTAAGATACCATAGGAATAGATTTTTGTTTATCCATATGATTGATTAGACAAAGGGTTCTCCACTTAGCTATCCAAGAATCATATATGATGGGATTGGGTTAATGCCCAACCAGAATAATTAAATGGTGACATGAATTCCTTAATAAAATCATTGATTAGTGAAATAAAGATCTTAGATAACTAATATATAAGATGAATTTTAAAAAGGATTCATCATTTTAGTGGCAGACCATTTAATAAAAGTCATTACAATATGGTTGATAAAACATGATAATCATCATATAAATTCTTATGTTGTAGATAATACCATCATCATCATCATCAAGATAAACCTTATGATCAAATCCATGATAAAGTGAAGATTAATAGAATCTTCTCCTTGGATTGGAAACATTAAAAATATTATTAAGCATGGTTGGTGATCTAAGAAACGTTTTTAATGAAAATTCTATATTTCAGAATAATTCCTTTATCAATAACCAGATGATTAAATCATTCAAAAAGTGAATATAGATTCTTATGGATGAATAGAGTGATTCATTCATGGTTTCAAAAGTATTATATTAAAAATTGATAGTTCTAGTTAGGGAATGTATCTAATTTATATCTATGAAAGTTTTCTGACAATATGATTTCATTCACGAAATATTTACTTGATATTCTCAAAGTGTTGAGAATGGATGTACTAGGAATATGACGTAGGTATTATGGTATTGTATGGATAGTATAAGTTGGTAAAATATTAAAATATAATAAGAAAACTTGGTTGAGAAGCTCAACAATTTTTCTTCAATAAACCAATCAAGGTCACTGAAACCTAGGGTTGTCAGGTTGGAGGAATAATTATTCCATATGATGGGATTATCCAGAATACCTAAAGGTTTTTTTGATACTCCATGGAATTTCCTTGTCAGTTATGAATATTATAGAAATTAATTATTACATTTTGAAAGGTATGTGATACAAAATTTATATTTTATAAGTGTTATAAATATACACGAATTTGAAATAAAAGGAACAATGTATGGAGCTTGTGATTTATATTTAGGAGATGTAGTAAATAGTTACTATATTTAGGATTTGAATGGAAACGATTTTAATCAAGATGAAATGAATATAAATAATATACGTGCATCATTATTTCATTTCCCTTATGTGATAATAGAATATGTTTGATAACAAATATTTATTATTAAATGGATTATGATTCCTCAATTTTTATAACATTGTTTGAAAAGAATATATGGATATAAATGTTTTATCTAGAATTAAATTTTTTATCATAATATTTGAAAAAATATGTATTAATATGTTCCTACCAAATATCAGTGGTATATTTTAATAAATTTTTCTTTTATAATGAAAATTTTCCAAACACATAGAACACCATATATGATATGGAAGAAATACTTTATTTTTAAAATATTCTGACTAACAGAAAATAAAATTTATCATCTTTCACAAAAGGGTTTTTGTATCATAAAATGTTATTCTGAAAATAATATGTTGTCTAAGAGGAAAGTGGGAGTATATTTGGACTTACTGAAGTTCAAAATTTACAAATAAAGGATAACACTAATATAAAGATAAAGTGTTTCCAATTAATATCCTAAAATTTTTAGGATGTGTGATGGTAAATAAAAATGTAATGTGTTGCATTTAGTTACCATTTAGTAAGTGGATATCACTATTATAATAGTTTAAAATTTAATTGATTATCACTCAATATCCTAAAATAGTATAGGATATGTGATGATAAAGAAAAAATTAAAGAGTTACATTTTGTTATTATAAGAATTAAAAGAATTATTGCATGAAATATTACACGAATAAAAACAAAAGGTTAATTATTATTGAAATACTAAATTAGTTTAGGGAATGGTGGTAAATAAAAATGTAAAGTGATAAATTAGTTATCATAAAAAGTGATTTTCACATTATCCTACAAGAGTATAAGATGATAAATAAATAATAATGTAAGTAGTAACATTATTTAAAGGAAAAATTATGTAATGGGGTTCCAAGGGAGATGATTATGAAATTAGAAATATTTCTAAGTAGAAAATAGAAGTTAAAATCATAAAATTTGATATTGTGAAGTTAAAATGATTGAATATGTTAAAAAAATATAATTGTTAGTAATATGATTCCTAAATCTCACCATTATTCAAACTGTCATACTTCGTAGATGTTTCTCACTAATGTATTTAGTGGGAGGGTTCAATAATATAGTCACATAGATATATGATAGGTTTTACTTATGATGTAATCTGTTAACAAAATAGAGAATATGTAGAAATCATGATGTTGATCTGGCAGTTTATCATATATGATATATTAAAATAGTGTTTATGTTGGGTTTGATAAATATTATTTGCTTTTAAGAATATTAAAATGTATAATATTAAACTAAATCTCCATTTTATTATTCTTTCATGTTTGCTACAAAAATTTATATATATATATATATAAATTTCATGAACTTAAATGATAATTGACCTATCAAAGTGTAATATTTATATTGTCTCAAATTGATGTTATCCATTGAGTATTATAGGTTATGATGAAATTTTTATGTTTATGTGAGTAGGATCTATTAGATTAATCAATAAATTTCTTATTTTAATAATCAAAAATCAGGTTTATGTTATTTATAATCCATTTTATGTTTTAGGAAAATATAATCATTTTATGGAAAATAATGAAATTTTCTGTATGTCTAGAATCGACTGCATGGTACATGTAATCAACTACATGACATATTTGATCGATTTCATAACCACCTGATAAAGAATTAATAATTTATAGAAAAGGAACCAAGTATCTATAATATAGATCGTAGTGACTATAAGATAAAATTGAATGACCGTGCATTGTCATCCAATCGACTGCCATATGATTTTTTGAAAATATAGAGATTGACCACACACCAAACAGATTGATCACATGATAAGTAAAGTGACTATGATCAGTATTCTAAAAAATTAAAAGGTATTATATCAACCATAAATTCATGGTGATAATCCACAAGAATAATATGATAGACCAAAAGTCCAAAATGATCGAATGTAGGTACAACTGATTGACCATATAATATATCAAATAATTCTTAAATTATGGAAGGAACCATAGATGATAAAGTGGAAACTCTAATTAAACCATGTATAAAAGTATGTATTATATTACTATATTATTAAAAATATTGATCCAACCACTTTTCAATGCATAATTAAATTTTGTCTAGGTGTATTTAATAATCCCAAATTTCCTACCAAAGTATGAGGATCTTAATGATTTTTTCTAAATGGTTATTTCAGAAGAGTGCATTATTTTAAAAAAAAGGATGATTAAATATAGAGAACACCAGAGAACACCCGGTATAAAAATGATAATGGGAGAAAAACACGAACACATGACATTGAGACATCAAAGATTTTTCTAAATGAAAACGAAGAACAAATAGTCTATTTCAAACATCCGTGACGTGATTTTCTCACAATATCATTAACATAATATCTAGAGAAAATATAAAACTTTTTAGGAATCTATTCAAAAAACTAAATATGACTACAATTATAGAAGAACTACCATTAAAAAAACATAATCTACTGCACTAATTGTTTTACTTTATCTTACAATGTTTTATTTAATTTTGATTAGTGTGTGTGTTGTACAATAGTTTTCTTTTTACACCATATCATATTCTGGAATAGAGAGTGAAATAGACTCTCACTATTAATTATTCATTTACTCTCCCAATTAATACCATAGAAGAGTCTATTTTTCTTGTACTTTTTGTGTGCAGTTGATATCATGTATTTATCCCATGTAGAAATTTTGAAGTGCCTCTATAATGCATGGACATAATTTTATGCTAATGTGTAAAACCCAATATAGGTTTTGGATTGGTTTATTTTATAAAAAAATAAATTGTAGTGAATGATTTTCATGTGGAGTGGATTAGTTCTCATCTTGAGATTGAACCCCATGTTTATTCCACTATGTTTCTCTCTGTTAGGTATTACTCTATTTTCAAAAAATATATATAGTAGTTTTCTAAATTAAATAAAAACATTACATTGATAGTTGGATTTTACTTTTTTATTATATATTATGTTTGATTTTAATAACCCTATTTCAAAATTTAAAAGAGTTTTCAAAAAAAATTATTTGAGTTGTTATTAATCTTCTATGATTATTTTTAAAAAGATAAAATTGTATAAATATAATATTTTATTTAATAGATTGTATTTTTTAATTTGGTTGATTTTGTTTTAAATAATTTTTAAATAGAAATATTAATTGGAAAATTAACTAACCACCTTCTTGAGTGTTCCACTCTAACCAATATTTCATATCAAAGGATTTTAAATTAATTTTTACTGTGGTCTAGTTTTTTCTAAAGATCTAAAAATTTATATTAGTTCTAAATTTTAGTCTTTATGGATAATAATAGAAAGTATGTAACTTTCAGTAATTGGTGTAATTATTTTAATGATACTAATTATACTCAATGTAATATCATCATAAAAATCTATTTAGAGATCATGAGCTTTTATATTTGGACCATTATCTAGGATAAACATGAAAACACAAAAGCTGTTAGAACTAAATAGAGTGATTATAATAAGATTTCATATGATGTAAACTATAAATAAATGAATGGATTATATTTTTATTTAGTAGAAAACAAATAAAATGTTTTATTTTCTTGTTCTAATACTTTTGAAATTTGATATACTCAAACTGTATCGCATGAGGGAACCTCAAATATTAAAGATGTGTTCTTAAATGATTCTACCACTAAATATGATATATTCAAGATGAAACAAGATGAAACAATTTCTAAAATTTATCTCAAATTAAATGAGATTTTGAACCCAATGCATGCACTTTGGAAGTAAATTGCTGAAAAATATCACGTAATGTGACTTATGAGAGGTCTATCGAATCGATAGAGATGAACCTTTATTTCCAGAAAAGATCCCCAAGATATAAGTATGTTTCCATTGAAATAGATTATTGTAGGTATTATTATGTATGATGAAGATTTATAAAGTAAAAAAAGAAGAAGAGAAAGATTAACCCAAGAGAAAATAAATAGCCTTCAATAGTTCTAACACAAATCCAAATGAAATGATCAAAGATGATAGTTAGAGTGATGATGAATCACCCTTATAGAGTAAAGATGAAATATATCATCTAGTTATACAATTTAAGAAATTATATATGAATAATAAATTCTTCATATATAAAATTTATAGAGGTATGTATGGTAATAAAGGAAATTCGAAAATGGAAAATAATATAGGTTATGTGGCCTCTTATGAATTTAAAAGGAAAGTACACATAAAATATGAATATCTTAAACTAAAATATAATAAAATATATGAGTAAAAATGAAAATGGTATAAATAGGTAATTAAATACACATTGATCACCTTATAAGATAGTTCAAGTGACACTGAATTGATCAGAAAAGACAAAAATGATATAGATGACATGTGTTTCATGACAAACACATCTGAGGTACTAAATATTATTTCTGCATCACTGATTTGTTTTTAAAATCTTTATAAAAATGAAAAAAATCATTAAAACAAGATCAATGAGGATATATTTGAGTACTATAATATTTTTAAGGAAACATTCAATGAGATAAAAAAATAAATATAAATTTTTAAAGAAACAGCAAGCCCTTACTGTTCACTTTAAATCTGATTTGGCTATAGAAAAAGAGAAACTTCTCCATTGGTTAAGGAAAAAAATAAAAATAAAATATATAATAATAAATTGAATAAGTATATGTAATGATTCAAAAATTCTGTAGAAACCCTTAGAAATATTCTTTGAAAAACTCACACCCAAGTATACCGCATGGATTAGTTACCACTCTGGACAAAAGAAGACTTATAAGAACAAATTTATTTCTAGTTCTAGTTCAGCCATGTCTGTAAAAAATTATTATTCATATGGACCTAACAATGTTTTTATTTCTAAAATAATAAAATATAGTAATTTTAAAACAATTAAAGAACATTTTATTCCTATGTTTTTTATCTCTAACATTTCTAGACCAAAGAAAATATGGGTACCAAATTTATTTCTTATATAAATTTGTTGTAGGAAACCTACTTGAACTGTACTAGTAATAACCTATGGTATCTGGATAATGGATGTTATAGACACATGACTATGTACTAATCAATTGTCAACAACTTTATCAAATTAGATGGTACACATGTCACTTTTTGTGATAACACCAAAGGAAATATAATTAGACTCAAACAAATTGGTAATTCTACTAAGGTTTTGATTTCAAATGTTTTATTTATAGATGGATTAAAATATATTTTTATTATAATCCCACAGTTATGTGATGATATATATGATGTTAAATTTGAAAATAATGATTGTAAAAAAACTAATCCAATCATGCATTAGTTTTCACTTCCCTGAAAAATGACAATATTTATGTTATTGATTTTAATTTTTTATGTTCTTAAAAGATTTTTATTTAAGTACCTTTTGTAAATATTATTTATTCGGAATAGGAGACTAGGACACTTTGAATTTCACTCACATAAGAATCTTATTAATAATTTATTATTTAACAACCATCTTAAACTATAATTCCTAATATATAAATCTTATAACCCATGTCAAAAAGGGAAGCAGCATAAGATCTCTTTCAGACCAAAAAGGTAATTTTCAACTTATCAACCCCAAGAGTTATTTTACATGGATTTATTTATACCTTATTTATTTTCTAGAATAAATTGAATTAAATTTTATTGTTTTATTGTATATGAATTTTCTATATACAACTTGGTATTCTTTCTAGCTAATAAAGCCTATGCTTGTTCCTAATCTACCAAATATAAAAAATATGTAGAAAACCTTAGTAGACTTACTATCAAGACCTTAATAAGTAATCATGTCCATGAGTATGAAAATTAATATATTTAATCTATATTCTCAAAACATGGATAAAATCAAAACATTTCATCTCTTAGGACACCACAGTAGAATGGTGTAGTCAATAAAAGAAACAGGACTCTTTAAGAGATTGCCCTGACCATGATTAATGAGTATGATTTTCCTATTTGTTTTTGGGAAATGTCTTTGAATATATATTTTTATATTAAAAATTGAGTTAATATTAGAATACATTAAATTAAAACCCCATATTAGTTATAGAGTGGTATAGAACCAAATTTTAATTACTTATGAGATGTTGGCTACAAGGTCTTTATAATCAAAACATAGTATAATTTAGACAAATTTGCATCCCAAAGTGATGCATGAATTTTACATAGTCATTCAAAATATATTAAATCATAAAAGGTATTCAATAAAAGGAACAAATTTTTGGAATATCTATACAAGTAAAATTCGATGAAACAAATCGACATGAACCTAAGACCTATTTAGAGAACATTGGGGATAACCTTTCTAATTTAAATATCAATACCAAACCAAGTAATAATTCTTTGAAACCAACTATATAAAAATAAATCGGTTCTAAGTAACTGTTTGAACCTAAATTAATCTCTCCTTTATAACCCCCATTTTGAACCGTTTTCTCAAGATTTTATTCAAATCCTTAATTATGATGCTCAGTTGACTCATTCGAGATAAAGATATCATTTAGAAAAGATGTTCCTAAATCGTATAAAGAAAAATATTTCATCTTAGAAAATTACAATATTTTTCCTAAATAAAATTTAATTACTCATGAATTTATTTCTAAAAGATAAGTGGATATCTAATTTTTTACAACCATTCATTCATTATTGTGGAGATTTGTTTTGTATTACAACTAGACAAGTTGGTTTTTAGATGAAAATAAAATTTTATATCATCATCTTGTAAAGGAATTTTATATGAATATAGTGTTAAAAACTATATTGTATGAGGATATGATTCAAATAGTTATAAATGGTTATAAATGTGATTTTACTTTGATCTTTGATGATTAATTTCTAACATCCTTACATATTGAAGAATATAAGGACTACTAGAGCTCATACCCTAAAAACCATCCTCATTTCAATATTGGGAATGTGATGGATAAACTAATGCATCATATAACATGCTGAATATGATTTTAAAATGAACTAACTATTTAATGTAAGATTTTTTTGATATTCATTCATCACTCAATCTATCCATGTAAGGTATATTTTAGTTTTATAAGGTATAAATATTTTTTTGATACCTGGTGGTACATGGAATTGAAATTATCTTGCCTAATTTATTGATAATACATATGGAAGATTTAACCCATCCATATTCAATATTTATCCCACTATATTATCCAGATATTATTTCTATGTTGCTTGAATAAATAAATTTTGTTCTTATAGGAGTTGAAAGGATTGTGTTTCCAAGTGGTATTTTTTTGAATCGTACTACCTATAAGAGGATGAAGATAATCTTGAATCTTTTTAAAAGGATGTGGGTAGCTGATGAGGTGAATGTTGATTATAAATTTAATCATTTAACTCATTCCTATTTTATAATAGATTTAAATGACCCTATTTTAGAACCATATGAGATTTTAGATGTTGATTATTCCTCTGAGGAAGATGCATCTAATAATGTACATATGGATGAGGAATCCATAATACCTTTTAATTAAATCATATAAAGGACTCCTATCTATGAAATTATAGATAAAATATAACATATGATAGGGTATTTTTCTTCTTCTCATGATGTTTAAAGGATTCTTGAAGTTTCATTTGAAACTGTAAAATAACTAGAATTACTCTAGATAATTGGATTAGTATAAGAAGATGCACCTATTAATGGGGAGTGTGTTCTTATGTATATGTTTTTTGGAACAAATATTATATATTCTAAAATTGTTGAGGAAATTTATCTTATTATAGTGTAGAATCCATATATGTCTGAGATAGGGGGAATTCCACTTTTTGATTCCATGCCTTCTAATAAAGAAGCCCCTGTAGATAACCATTTCTTTGATATTGTTGTATCTATTTATAATGTTCTTAATAGAAATAAGGATGATAAAGATTATAAAAGGGATGATAAAGAATATAAGAAAGGTAAAAATAGTGATAAAGATGATGATAATGGAAGGTTAAAAAGGATGATGATGATGATGATCTAAAGCTGGACGAACTTGTTCTTATTATTTTTGTAAGGGAAACAATATCAGTTGAGCCAAATATTTCTAATAATAATTTAAAAAGGCCAATTAAATATTATAAATATCTATTGAAATTAATGGATACTATATCTTCTCTGGGATATGTACTTGAAAATATTTCTCATGAAGATCCATTTTATGAATCTTCTACTAGAACAGAGGTCGTGTCCATGGAATATTATAAAGATGAATCTGAGGCATCTTTGAAAAAATTGAGCAACCTCCAATGATTTTCTCTCCTAATTAAGAGTCTTAGAGAAATACTCTAGTGTTTAGTGATCAATATTCTGATCCATAAGATGTTTTATTTCCTTATATTTATCCTTCTCATGATTTATCTGATAAATCTCAAGAATCTAGAACCTCTTCTTCTCAACCCTCAATTATAACCAATGACGACTTCATATAGATCATATCACTGACTAGCATGGATACCCTAGTACCTTGATACCTGATCTAGAACTGGCATGACTCAAAGGTCATTCCCGATCCACATAGTTAGGATACAAACACCTTGAATCATAGAAGATAAAATAGGGAATGAATTTTCCACAAAATAGTGGAATATAAAAGGTTACAAGTTAGTGTGATCAATACTACAAAGGGAGAAATAACTAGAAACCAAACAGGTATATAAAAACCAAAAGTAGTACATCATCAATGTACTTAGTATAAAGACAACATCCCAAGATGACAAAAACAACCCATGGTCTAAATGATTAAGAACATCCACCTTCTCTAAGTTTCACTTTCCCTTTACTCGGACATAACACAATAAAATATAAAAATTCCCTTAGGAAATGGTAGGGTGTGATTTATAAAACCCAGTAGGGTCTCACAAAGTGTTATATAATAGATTCTATAACAATAAACCAAATCATGGTTTCAATTTAAATAAAACAAAGCATGGAATAATAGATCATTTTCCAATTTTAATCAAAACATTATTTTTTCAAAGGATGGAAAACATTTCAAACATGGATTAAATTACCATTTTATATAAATAAATTTTTATATAAATCGACTAGAATTAATAAAAAAATTCTTTAATCAATGTAATATATAATAAAAACAATCAAAACAAGCACTATGGTCGTGTTATTTATAGTATGTTAGTTTTCAATTATAGTATCCTCATTATAATGCCCTGATCCCAAGCTTCTGAACTCTGTACATATAAATGTTGTGTAATTTTTTTCTTATAAAAGTAACTGAACAATTACAAAAAACATTAAACAATTGAATACCTTTATCAGTCTAGGTTCTGGAGGACTAGAAAATATATTACATTTATCAGAGTTGAAACAAAAATAAAACAAAATGACTACTACACTATCACGTGTGCTAACACTAAAAGTGATTTGTCTGAAATAAAACTTCTATGATACCTATGAAAAATAATTTTAACATAAAGGGTGAGAAATCAATTTCCTAGTATGGTGTTTCTTAAGATTCTTGAAATAATTTTTAGAAAATCATCCCTTGAAAATAAATTTTAGAAATACTATAAAAAACTATTTAGATAATAACACGGAAATAAATTTCAAAATACCTTTTGAAAAATAAATTGAAACTAATTACATGAAAAAAAATTAAAAGTATAATCCATTGATTTTTATAAAAAAGTTATGTATGATTTTGAAAACAAAAACATTGTGTAAACTAAGAACATTGAAACCTAACTTGGTCTTACACACTTATTGAGGGATTGGGTTTTCTCTCTAGTTGCCTCACAAGAATGCACCTTTTAGATTCGAAATAATCAAATCTCACACCACTAGTCTTTTCATTGTGTAAGAGTAATTATAATGCATAATTTCTATTAATGAAACATTCTTAAAAAATAATCTATACAAAATAATGTTTTATTCATACAAAATACATACATATTATTCATACAACATACATACATATTAATAATAAATTCAAGTTCATGTTTGACATTTCATGAGCTAAGATGATGGTAATATCTTATAATTAACATGAATCAAAATGTATCATGATGGATTCTATTTTTTAAAAATCACTATATGTTATGAAACATAAAATTATTTCATAACATAAAACCTGTATAAATGATCATGACTTAAATTTTGAAAAAATAATTTCAAAATTGGAATCTTGAAATACACACATATTTATATGTAAATTTATTACTTGAAAATTGATAATGAAAATATCAACTGAATTATTTGAAAATAAAATAAATAATCAATTCCCTACTAAAATTATAATTCAAATGATTCATAATTTTCAAAAAACAATAAAAAAATAAATCCCCAACAAAATATCATCATGAATAATTTGATAGAAACTTAAATAAATTTCTTTAATTTAGTAAATAATTTATCTAATACTAATTTTACAATTGATAATAATAAAATTTAAAATAGAATAAAAGTAAATCCCTTGCTAAAATTTATCTAAATTTCATAACTGTAAAACATGTTGATTTGTATTTAAGGAAACCAATAAAACACCTTTGTAGAAATAATTTTCACTTATAGAAAATTAAATAGATTCCGAATAACTTAAAAGGCCATAAAATTCGAATGTGAAATAAATAATCCCTTACCGAATATGAAAATACCTTTACTCCATCCATTTATTCCTCTCTCCTCTAACTCTCATGTTGTTTCTAAATGATGTTAATACAGAGAACCGAAGGATGGATTTTATAGTGCCATTATTTCTCTATTGAGATACATTTATCGTAGAGTCCCAACATCTATACACAAAATATTTTATAAATTATTATAGAAACTTTCAAATAGAAGGAAAACATTAATATATTATATTCATCTGATCATAGAGGCATTGTAGATACTAGATAAAATGGCTTAAAACATTGAAAAAACACTGTTTTAAATTAAATTGGACACTAAAGTGAAATAGATAAATAGGGACAGCTAACTGTGATGTTGGGAGAGAAATTTGAAAATGGTGAAGAAAGAATTCAGATGCAGAGTATCAACATTTAACATGGACAGACAAATGGGACAACAATAATCTGAAAGCAACAATGGGATAAACCTAAATCTAAATCGATGACACGTATGTAATACACTACAAACAATATATAATATAAGATTCGGAAAATCTAGGAATTAAATGAACAAAACCTACTTGAAGATCTGAAAAATTAGAGAATATGAGGATGTCAATGTCAAAAAAGAAGAACATCTACACTCAAACCCTAGATTTGTATGAGATTCCACCACTAGAAGTTGAAACCACTCATTGTTGCGCTCAACCTCGATATCGCATCCAACCTCACATTTGAAGATGAACTAGACTCGATCTCGCTCGGATCGGTCTAATTCAACATCGGTGGTTGACTCTCAAAGATGAAACACACTTGACCTCCTTGGCTCCTAGTCCAGTTTTCCCTCCCATGCTCTCGGTCTCTCTTTTTGCCTCAAATAAAACCCTCAATTTTTCCCAGTTTCTATTTTTTATATTTTAACAACATTTATCGTGAAGCATTATTATTAATGAAAAATTTATAATAAATTATATATATATATATATATCATAAATGTAAATTTATATTACTCATAAGTTATTTCTTTAATGATCTTTTACTAATATTAATTCCTTAAAACTAATATATATTTTAATGATAAACATAATTTATCATTATAAAAAAATTCATAATACATTGAATAATAATAATAAGTATATTTTTAAACAAATGGATTTTCTTTTAATTATTATTATGTTTACCTATACTTTAATATTTTATTTATTATAAATATATTTATTTAATTTAGATTAATTCTAAAACATCATAAAATAATAATATATTACTTTTAACATTATCTTTATTTATTTTTATTTATTAAAACAATATATTATAAAATAAAATTTCATGCTAATAAAATGCTTAATTAATTTATATTATTTCAATATATAATCATGTATTTTAAAAGTGACATTTCAAAATAAATACAATTCAAAGCATCGAAATTCAATTTTGATTCAATGAAATCATGTAGTTTTGTAAAAATATTTTATTAAATTATTTTTTTAAAATTATAATACATTAATTAATTACATAAAATATCTAGTATGTTACATTCTCCCCCCCCCCCTAAATGAATTTTTCCCTTGCAATTCATTCTTTAGACTGGAGAAAATTTTGAATTTCAATATTCAGAATTAAAAAATTCCTAGGAGGACTTAACTATTCAAAGAAAGTTCTAAAGAATAGATTTTGTTTTCCTCAACAGACAATATCTATTCTCCAAAGTTATCTAGACTGTTCCCTTAATACCAATTATAATGCCCTAAGCCCGAGATTCCAGACTCAGTACATATAAATGGTGTGTAAATTTTTTTATGAAAGTAACTAAAAAATTACCCAACACATTACACAATCGAGGAATTTTTAACAATAGAGGTTCTAAATTATTAGACAACATATTACATTTGTCATTGTTGAAACAAAAAAATCCTTACTACCCTTCTGAACATGCTAACTCCAAATGGGATCTATCTGAAATAAAACTTCTAATATAAATATGAAAAATCATATTAAAACAAAGGGTGATCATTCAATTGACCAGTAAGGGGGTTTTTAAAATCATTTAAATAATTTATATAAAATCATTCCTAGAAAATAACTTTGAAAATTTATTTCAAAAATTCATTATATAATAACATAAAAATATATTTCAAAATATATTTTGAAATCATAATTGAAACAAATAAAATGAAAAATGTTATAAAAGTATAATCCAGTGATTTTAAGAAAAACATTGCACAAGATTTTCAAAACAAAAGCACTGTGGAAACTTATAACATTGAAGAATATTTTGATCCAACTTACTTATTGATGGATTGGGTTCACTCTCTAATTCCCTACCATATTTAAATCGTCTATGTGCTGATTTTGATGAAAACGTTTTTAAGATTACTTTACGTACATATATATTATTTCACTGGATTTATTACTTTAAAAATATGAAAAAAAATTAATACATTTATATATATATATATTCACATGAATGCATCTTCTAAATTAGAAATAATCAAATCTCATGTCGACTTGTCTTTCCATGATATGAGGGTAATAGTCATACATAATTTTTATTAATGAAACATTGTTTAAAAAATCATTTACAAAAAAGAAAGTCTTTTTTTTAAAACATACATACATATTATTTATTCAACATACAGGCATATAAATAATAAATTAAAGTGCATGTTTGACATGTCATGAGCTAGGATTGTGGCCATATTTTATAACTGACATGAATAAAAATGTAACATGATGGATTATACTATTTTAAACTAACTATAAATCATGAAACATAAAATTATTTCATAAAATAAAACCCATATAAATTATCTTGACATAAATTTTGAAAATATAATTTCAAATTTTGAATCTTGAAACCCACATATATTTAATTGTAAAATTAATACATTAAAATGGATAATAAAATTTCTAATGAAAGATTTGAAAATAAAATAAGTAATCAATTTCTTAAAAAAAATTATAATTCAAATAAATTAAAATTTTCAAACTAAAATAAAAAATAAATAAATCCCCAATATAATATCATTGTGAAAAATTAGATAAAAACATAAAAAAATTACATTAATATTGAAAATAATTAATATCATACAAATTTTAGAATTGAAAATCATAAAGTTGAAAGTAAAATAAAAATATATACCTTGATAAAATTTATCTGAATTTCAATAATGCAACACATGTTGATTTTGATTTAAGGAATATAATAAACAAAATTTGGTAGAAATAAATTTCCCTTATAGAAAATTTAATAGATTTTAAAAAACTTAATATGCCATAAAATCATACATGAAATAAATAATCCCTTACCAAATACGGAAATCTCTTTACTCCATCCATTTGTTCCACTCTCCTTTATCTCTCCCTCTATTGTTTCTAAATGGTATTAATATAAAGAACTATAGGATAGCTTCTATAGATCCATTATTTCACTATTCAGATACATTTATTGTGGATTCCCAGCTTGCATGAACATAACTTTTTATCCATTATTGTATCAACTATCAAAGAGAAGGAAAACAATATTCTTTTATATTCATCTGATAATAGAGGCATTATAGATACCAAAAAATGGTAGAAAACATTGTCAAACAAGATTTCAAATTAAATTGGAAACTAGAGTGAAATTGATAAACCATGACAATTTTCTGTGATGTCGGGAGAGAAATTGGAAAATGATGAACAAAGAATCGAGATATAGGATATCATCATTTAACATGGACAAAAAATTTTTCCAAAAATATGCTCAAAGAAACAAAGGGAGAAACATTAGTCTAAATCAACGACATATATGTAATACACTACAAACAATCCATAAGATAAGACTCAGACAATCTAGGAATTAAATGTGTGAAACCTACATGAAGATCTGAAATATCAGAGATTATGAGGACATTGATGTTGAAAAAGAAAAATGTCCACACTCGAACCCTAGATCTTCACTGGATCCCATTGTTGGGAGTTGAAACCACTCACTCTCATGCTCAGCCTCAATCTCTCATCTGACGTTGCATTAGGAGACGGACCAGCCTTGATCTTGCTCAGTTCGGTCTGATTCAACACCGTCGGTTGACTCCTGAAGACGAAAGACGCTTTACCTCCTCAAATTTTGGTCCTACTCAGCATTCTATTCTTTTTGTCTCACTTTCTCCCTCAAATGAAACCCTAATTTTTTTGGCAGTTTCTATTTTTTTATTTTAACAACATTTATCATTAATCATTATTAATAAAAATAGTCTTAATAAATCATATATATAAATATAATAAATGTAAATTTATATGACTAATAAGTTACTTCTTTTATGAACTTTTATTAATATTAATTCTCTAAAACAAATATATATTTTAATAATAAACAAAATATATCATTATATAAAAAAATTCATAATACATTGAATAATAATAATAAGTGTATTTTTTAACAAAATTTCTTTCTTTTAATTATTATTATTTTTAATTATACATAAAAATTATATTTATTATAAATATATTTATATAATTTTGATTAATTCAAAATGTCATAAAATAATAATATATTACTTTTAACATTACCATTAATTATTTTTATTTATTAATAATATATATTATAAAATATCATTTCATGTTCCTATAAGGTTTAACTAATTTATATTATCTTAATATATCATCACATATTTTAAAAGTGACATTTTTTAAAAATAATACAGTTCAAAGTGTCAAAATTCTATTTTGATTAAATGAAATAATGTATTTTTATAAAAATATTTCATAAAATTATTTATTAAAAATTATAATTCATTAATTAATTACTTAAAATATCCGGGATGTTACACTCACACTTCTCATATCAATGATCATGGCTAATATGTGTTTACACATTCTTCAAGATTAGGTTGAATAGGACTCACCGACATCCCATCATGGATAATATCTTCCAAAGTAGGTTTTTGTTAGAGTTTTCTTCTTTAATCTCTTAGTAAGGAATCATCATCCTAGTATTATTTTCCCAAATAAACCATTAACTACCCATGCTCGCATGTGCCCAATCAGTAAATAGAAAATGTGAAAATCATCTCATTTCAAATCAATCATCATTTACATTTTTATTTCTTAATTTTCCATTTTAATATTCCAAATCAGTTTCAAAACCACTATAAGGGTTTTTCATTATTTCATTCCTTTTTAATTCAAAAACAATCATATATTTTCATCATTTCAATTTAATACATTTTTCACAAACAAATTTTCAAATAATTTCATTAAATCCGTCAATTTCAAAATACACCGCAAATAAAAATTCTATTAGAATTGGGGTTTTTTCCTAAAATCCATGACATTTCAAATTCCAATTCCAAATAATATCAAATTTGTATTTTGTAAATCAAATGAAACCTATTTAAAAAACAGAAAATCAAGGTTCAAATTATATCTAAAATCTCAAATAGAACCACCTACCATTGATCATGAAATAAAATATCAACAACCACAATGGAATTCACCAATGAAAAAATAAGGTTGCGGAGATCTACAACCTAAAAATAGAATCAATATGAAATTAAATATTGTTTTGATCCATCCAAAATGTGATGATCCATTAAACTCAAAGGATGATGGGAGGATATATCGGGTGTAAAAAACTAAAAGAAATTCACTTTCCAGAGAGGGTTTGACTCTTCCACCAGAACATCTATTCACCAAAGGAGGGGTTTATAGGATCCAAAATAACTTCTAGGTAGCTTTCCAAACCCATGAAATTGAGTATGGATGAGTGGGGTAGGTTAGGGAACTTAAATAGGGGATCGGAAAATTTTAAAACAATTTTTAGAAAATTAAAACCCTACATGTATGTTTAGCTGGGAAGGTCCACATAGACAAACCATTCACCCTAACTATGAACCACAACATAGGGGTGCATGGTTTCTACTATGTGGGTACAGAGTTTATCAAATGGTGCACCAAGAATGAAAACACTCACTTTCTTGGGTTCTATGGTTTTCACTAGAGGGGAACACAGTTTGGGAAAACTGTACGCCAATCTTGAATAGCCCATAAGATAGCCTAAATATTTCAAAATTTCACCTGATGTAGCCCTAAATAAGAAACATCTAAAGCATGATCAAAACAAGGGTAGAGAAGTACCTAGAAATAAATAATGGGATTTTACAACCTCCCTAACATAAAAGATTTATATCCTGAGAAAACTTATCAAGAAGTTTTCATATTGAAGAGATGAGGTCACTGCTCTCTCATCAATGCCTCATGCTCCAAAATCTCATTAGAATAAAAACCATGCCACCATATAACATGAATCAAATTTATCATCCACCCATGAAGTACCTTTATCTCAAAATCAACTATCCATATTGGATTCTCATTCATGGACAAATCAAGCTTAACATCAAGATTCTCCTGGATAAACACATGATATGGGTCAGAAATATACTTTTGTAGTTACGATACATGGAACACATTATGTGTCAACATCAACTATAGTGGAAGTCCTAAATGGTAATCCACTTTCATGACCTAGTCAAAAACCTCAAAATGTCCCACAAAATGAGGAGTAAGCATCCCTTATCTCCCTATCTATTAATGACCCAACCTTGGTGAAACTCTCAAGAACACCTGGTCACAAACAAATAACTCCAATAGTCTATAATGATTATTAGAATAAGATTTGTAATGGATCTGTGCCATCAAAGTTCTTTGATTAATCAATAAAATGTTCTCCATCGTCTCTTGGAACAAACTCAAACGAACCTAGTTAGTTTATCCATTCTCTAACCAACATGATGGAGATTTACAAGGCCTTCCATACAAGGCCTCAAAAGGATACAACTACGGAAAAATAGCTTTTTGTGATGGGCTATTTGTGAACGGAATTAATCTGGTCGTAAATAGTTCGTCATAGAGATTATTTGCGATGAGGGATTCTACCCATCGCAAATAATTGGTTATTTGTGATGGGATTTGGGGTCTTGTCGAAAAAAGTTTGGCGCGGTTTGCTCAGAAAACTGCACGAAGGTTATTTGCAATGGGGGGATTCCCTCATCGCAAATAGTGCATCGGTCAGAGGGTATTTGCGACGGGTCCCGTCGCAAATACCCGACGGTGGTAAATAGGTTTTTGTGATGGGATTGTCTCCCATTGCAAAAAGTGTGTCGGCAGGTTCCTTTTGCGACGGGTCCCGTCGCAAATACTCTTTTAACCGTCGAGTGAAATTAATGCGGGCGAAGGTTTTTGCGACGGGTCTCGTCGCAACAAATACTATTTATGATGGGTAGCCCGTCGTAAATAGTCTCATCGCAACTAATCCAACCTATATATACCCCCCATCTGTTTTTTCATATCCTCCTCCCAATTTTCACTCTCCCTCTCTGAACTCTATTTTCAGAGTGAAAATTTGTGTGAGTAAGTTTTTTTTCACAAAAAAGTTGTGAAGTCGTCTACATCAATAGAAGATCAAGTTTAAAGGTATTTATATTTTATTTAATTTATTATTTATTTCATTTTTTATGTTAATTTTAATGGTTTTTTATTAGATGTAATTAAATTAGATTTAAATTTTTTTATTATCAGTATTTTTTTGTAATAATAAATTGAAATTATTAGTACTAATATTTTATAATAAGTAATAAATACGAATAATTCCTAATAAATAGTAATAATTAGTAATAAATAGGAATAATTTGTAACAAATAGGAATAATTAGCAATAAATAGTAAGAATTAGTAACAAATAGTAATAATTAGTAATAAATATTAATAATTAGGAATAAATACGAATAATTAGCAATAAATAGGAATAATTAGAAATAAATAGGAATAAATAGCAATAATTAGAAATAATTTGCAATAATTACGAATAATTAGCAATAATAACAAATAATTAGCAATAATTACGAATAAGTAGCAATAATTACGAATAACTAGAAATAATTACAAATAACTTGCAATAATTACGAATAGCTAGCAATAATTATGAATAACTAGCAATAATTATGAATAATTAGCAATAATTACGAATAAATAGCAATAATTACGAATAAATAGGAATAATCGGTAATAATTTGGAATAATTAGTAATAATTAAAAATAATTAGAAATAATTAGGAATAATTATGAATAATTTGTAATAATTAGTAACAATTAGTAAAAATTAGTAATAATTAGTAATAATTAGTAATAATTAAAAATAATAAGGAATAATTAGCAATAAATAGGAATAATTAGCAATAAATAGGAATAATTAGCAATATATAGTAATAAATAGGAATAAATAGAAACAAATAGGAATAATTAACAATAAATAGGAATAATTAGTGATAAATAGGAATAATTAGTAATAAATAAGAATAACTAGTAATAAATAGGAATAATTAGTAACAAATATGAATAAATAGTAATAAATAAGAATAATTTCGAATAATTAGGATTAATTAAGATTAATTAAGAAAAATTAATAATAATTAATAATAAATCGCAATAATTAGAAATAACTCGCAATAATTAGAAATAATTTGCAATAATTAGAAATAATTTGTAATAATTAGCAATAATTAGCAATAATTAGTAATATTTAGAAATAATTCCTAATAAATAGTAATAAGTTGAAATAATTAGAAATAAATAGGAATAATTAGTAATAAATAGAAATACTTAGTATTAATTATTAATAATTAGGAATAAATAGTAATAATTTGGAATAAATAGGAATAATTAGGAATAATTAGGAATAATTAGTAATAAATAGGGAGAATTAGAAATAAATAGGAATAATTAGTAATAAATAAGAATAACTAGCAATAAATAGGAATAATTAGCAATAAATAGGAATAAATAGGAATAAATAATAATAAATAGGAATAAATAGTAATAAACAGGAATAATTATTAATAGATAGGAATAATTAGTAATAAATAGGGATAATTAATAATAATTAGTAATAATTATTAATAATTAGAAATAATTACTAATAATTTGCAATAATTATTAATAAATAGTAATAATTAGGAATAAATAGTAATAATTAGCAATAAAAAAGAATAAATATGAATAAATAGGAATAAATTGCAATAAATAGGAATAAATTACAATAAATATGAATAATTCGAAATAATTAGTAATAAATAACAATAATTAGTAATAAATAGAAATAATTAGTAATAAATATAAATAATTATGAATAATTAGAAATAATTACGAATAATTACCAATAATTACGTATAAATACAAATAATTAGTAATAATTAGGAATCATTGGTAATAATTAGTAATAATTATTAATAATTATTAATAATTATTAATAATTAGTAATATTTAGCTATAATTAATAATAATTAGTAATAATTAACAATAATTAGTAATAATTAGCGATAATTAGAAATAATTAGGTATAATTAGCCATAATTAGCAATAATTAAGAATAAATATGAATAAATAGTAATAATTATGAATAAATAGGAATAAATAGTAATAAATAGGAATAAATATAAATAATTAAGAATAATTAAGAATAATTGGGAATAATTATAAATAATTAGAAATAAATAGGAATATATAGTAATAAATAGCAATAAATAGGAATATAATGGAATAAATAGGAATAATTAGGAATAAATTGGAATAATTAAGAATAATTAAGAATAATTAGTAATAATTAGTGATTATTAGGAATAATTAAGAATAATTAGCAAAAATAAAGAATAATTAATAATAATTAGGAATAATTACAAAAAAATAGCAAGAATTAGGAATAATTAGGAATAATTAAGAATAATTAAGAATAATTTGGAATATTTAGCAATAAATAGGAATAATTACGTATAAATAGAAATAAATAGAAATAAATAGAAATAAATACGAATAAATAAAAAATAAATGGGAATAAATAGGAAAAAATATAAATAATTAGGAATAATTAGGAATAATTAGGAATAAATATGAATAAATAGGAATAAATAGGAATAAATAGGAATAAATATGAATAAATAGAAATAAATAGAATTAAATAGGAATAAACAGGAATAACTAGGAATAATTTGGAATAATTATGAATAATTAGGAATAAATTGGAATAAATAGGAATTATTAGGAATAAATAGGAATAAATAGAAATAAATATGAATAAATAGTGATAAATAGTAATAATTAGGAATAAATAAGAATAAATAGTAATAAATATTAATAAATAGGAATAAATAAGAATAAATAGGAATAATTAAGAATAAATAGGAATAAATAGGAATAATTAGGAATAATTAAGAATAAATTGGAATAATTAAGAATAATTATGAAAAATTATGAATAATTAGGAATAATTAGTAATAATTATGAATAATTAGTAAAAATTAGGAATAATTAGTAAAAATTAGTAATAATTAGGAATAATTAGGTATAATTAAGAGTAATTAGTAATATTATCAATTGTAATAAATTGTAATAACTTATAATAACTTGGCACAATTTCTAGTGGATTGACGTCACTCCTTTTGCTTGATGACTATTCTTCTTTTAACTTTCACCGACTCAAAACATTTTGAAAAGTCTGCTGCTACGTATGAATATCAAATCACATATGCATGAGTTTTAATTTGCATTTATAGGAACACATTTTTTATAATGTTTTCAGGAGGTGATAGTTGCAAGAAGATGATTCATCGACGAAAAGGGGGCTCTTTTGTCTGACAGCTCATTTACTTGTATCTTTCTCACACTAAAATCACAATGAATAATCTACTCATAGGTACACTTATACATTCTTGTATGCATGAGAATGAATATGCATACCTCCAAGCAGATTTTTTATTGTGATTTAAGTGAGATAAATTTGCATATAAATGAGTTGTCGGACAAAAGAGTAGTCGTCAATCCACTGGAAATTGTATCACCCAAAATTAATGGTAATTATTAAGAAGTAGTTGTAATTATTTATCTTTTTTTTAGATATTATTTTTATAATTTCAAATTATTCCAAAAAAGTGATGATTTTATATTTTGTAAAAAAATATGGAACAAGGAAATCGACATCAGTCATTATTAGATGTCCACGCTTAGATAAATCAACATAGAAATCTAAACGGTTTTGGTATAAATCCTATATATATTGAGGGTGTTGAATCTTTCTTATCATTTGCATTATCAAAACCAGAATATGTTCCAGAAGGCACAATTAAGTGTCTATGTAAAAAATGTGCTCTGAGAATGTTTGACGCATTTGACAAGGTTGGGGGACATCTCTTGCAGGTTTTTTTTCAACCAGATTATGTTTTTTGGTATCAACATAGTGAACGTAGTTCTAGATAAGATACTAATAACTTGATTCTGGATCCATCACGGTTTCAAAATTTAGTACATGATGTTGCACGTCCATCTGTTCGACAAACTAAAACTCGAGATGATATCGATTTAACTCCTGAGTTATCACTATTTGAATTTTATGAGTTATTGAGGTCTTCTGAGGATGCATTATATCCTAGTTGCAAGATAAGAAAATTAGAAGTGGTTGCAAAATGTGTGTCTATTAAATCAGATAATGAAATTTCAAACAACTATTTTCATTCAATATTTTCTTTAGTTAAAACACTTTTACCTGAAGAAAATGTGTGGCCTGCAAATTACTATAAGGGCAGGACGTTGGTTTGTAATCTGAGCCTTAGTTATCAGAAGATTCATGCATGTGAAAATGATTTCATCTTATATTCTAGTGAAAATGGGTCATTGGATAGTTGTCCCACATGTGGACAATAGAGGTATAAAGAATCTCAAATAGGAAAGTCTGGATTTATTCCTGTAAAATAGTTGAGATATTTTCCCCTTAAACCCAAGCTGCAACATATAGTTATATCTCATAACATAGCGTTAATGATATCATGGCACAAAAACAATATTTCAACTGATAAAATCTTGAATCATTCATCTAATGGTTATTCATGGAAGTATTTTGACCATCTGCATCTGTCTTTTTCTTTAGAAGCCCGAAACGTGTGATTTAGTCTTTCTACTGATGGTTTCTATCTTTTTGGTTCTTATGGTAGTTAGTATTCATGTCGGCCTATCTTTATAACTCCATACAATTTATCTCCATGGATGTTGGTGAAGGAGCCCAATATCTTTTCGACCTTATTAATCCCAGAACATCCAAAAAAGAATATAGATGTTTATTTGAAACCATTTATTGATGAGTTAAATTCATTTTGGAGTAATGGTGTTAGTACATATGATGTTGCTGCGAAATGAATTTTCATATTAAAATATGCATTGATGTGGATGATTAGTGACTTTCTGGCATATTTCACCTTATCTGGATGGAGTACACATGGTCTAAAATCATGTCTTTACTGTATGAAAGACAACAAAGCCTTTATGCTCGTCAATGGAAAAAAAACCTTTATATTTTTACTATCATCGCAGATTTCTTCAAACCAATCATCCTTTTCGAAGGAACAAATCTTATTTTAGAAAATGCACAATTGAAAGGGATGAACCTTCAAAAATGATCTCAGGTACAGAGTTAAAGTAAATTTTATTTTCATTGCCTCCCATCACATTTGGGCCAACAGTAAACCAACAAAAAATCATGTCTTTGGAAAAGAACATAATTGGATAAAATGGAGCATTTTTTGGGATCTTCCATATTGGTCGGATTTTTTGGTCCGCCACATGTTGGATGTAATGCATATTGAGAAGTACTATTTTGATAATTTATTTCATATAGCTTTGGATACACCAGGTAAGACCTAAGATACTGTAAAAGAACAATTAGATCTCGCCAAAATTTTCAGGTGACTAGAACTTGAACTATTTGAAAATGTCAGATCATAGAGGTTAATGAAGCCAAAAGTAGCTTATAAACCGTCTAAAGAGAGATACTTTTTATTTTGTTAGTGGATTGCAGATTTGAGGCTTCCTGATGGCTATGTTTCTAATTTGGGCATATGTGTTAAGAATGGTCATATTATCAGATTAAAATGTCATTATTGTCATGTTATAATGGAAAAACTTATGATGATTGGATTCAGAGGTTTGTTGAATTCTATGATTTGAAATTTGATAACAAACATTTCAAAAAAAAATCGAGACATTTGGGCAGAAAAAATAGACTACGATGCGCTAAGAAAACTGGAAGAAGATGATGATATAATTATATGTAAACTGGAAAAATCTTTCCAATGGCTTTCTTTGACTCAATAAAACATCTGATATTACATTTTCCTCGTGAATCTAAATGTGGAGGTCTAGTAAAATTTCGATTGATTTACCTATTTAAGAGATGAATGTAGAAATTGAAGAAAAAAATATGTAATAAATCATCATTCAAAGGCTTAATTGCTGAATCTTATTTGCAAGAGGAAATTGCTTTTTTATGCTCTCACTATTTTGAATCTGAAAATCCCTCAAAACACAACATCATGGGATGGAATGAGGAAAATGTTAATGAAGAAAGTGACAACCAATTATCAGTTTTTAATCATTCAAATCTTAGCTTTGGTAGAGTTCAAGAATGATGGATTTCAGATGATGAACATCACATAGTTCATACATAAGTTCTTCTCAACTATGAAGAATTGACATAATTTGTACTATAAGATTTTATATTACTTATTCTATAATTTATGTTATAGTATATAAAATTATTTTATTAGTAGGTTATATGATAATCATATAAAGAAACAACTTCCACAAATTACAGTAGCTTCTCTTGAAGAAAGCAGACAAAAAAAAATTCTCAAAGGTTTCAAAAACTGGTAACATAAATTATTGATGGTTTAATATCAATTCAGCTTACTATTTATTATATTGATAATTGTTTTACAAGTTTTCAGGTGTCTCAACATGGTGATAAAATTTGTAAGCGACTATGTATATTGAGTAACCCACTATCAAAAATGGTTAAATATTATAATGCATATGTGGTGAATGGTTTTTGATTTCATACATGTGAAAATGGGGAATCAAAGAAATAATGAATAATGAAGTTTGTTTAAGAGGATCACATCATAGAGAAACTGAATTTGAAATTTCTAGAATTCTGGATGAAATTATTGAGCTGTGTTATCTAGGACAGAATTACATAATGATGTTTAAATGTCGGTGGTTGGATACTGAGAGAGGCTTGTGTGTTCATCTGACTCATGGAATCTTCGATATTAAATATAAAAGTCTTATTGTAGTAAATGAACCATTTTTAATAGAACAATAGGAACATCAAATATATTACTCAAATTATTGCACTACTTCAAGTGACCAAAGTTATTGGTAGAGAATAATAAAAATGAAATCTCAGAAAATTCAGTTTACTCAAACTAAAGGTAGTTTCTCTGAAGTGGAAGGAATATAAATTTTTTAAGAGACTACTCAAAATCCATATTTTTCACAAAGAGACGTGAATATCAATTATGACATTCCACAATTAAGGGTTTATGGTCAAAAAGATGTCAATAATGTTACAAATGAATTTTAAATGACAAGAGATGATGAAAATGAATCTCATATGGATATTGATGTTGTTGAGGAGGAATATGAAGACATTGAAATTTCCAGATATGAAGATGGTGATAAAGGTGAACATTGACATAGATAAATTCTTGTTATAATCATAACTAATATATATTTATATATAATAGTTATTTTTAAATATCTACTAAAAATAGTCATTTTGTGTTTCAGATGTACCCTGATCTATTTCGTGAGTTACAGGGGTCTGACCTACCTTTGAATGAGGGGGATTTGGGATTATCTAAACCTCATCCTAATAATGGTTCAGGGGGTACACTGAGGGGTGTGGTCTTGCATGACTTATGATTCCTAGCCCTATCCCAGAGAGACTTCCATGTATTGGCTTTGATCTACGCACACCGAGGTATGGTAACCTATATATTTTAGTTAGATTTCATTAATTTATTTATATATATACTAATTATTTGATTATTTATTCTTTTTTCTTAGTTTTGCACATGTAGCAGTTGGAAAGGGGAGTGCTATCTTGCACAATTATTTTTCTTAGCCAAGGATCACATCGGAACATATTCCCATTAATGTGCAACTCGACATGTTCAATCATTGGCAGCTACGTAAATAAATAAAATTTATTTTGAAATTTATTTTATTAATAACAAGATATTATAAATTATTTTAGGTTTTATGGTATCCCATAGATGATAGCATGCATGACACTATCCATGCAGCATGGGAGGCGTCTCTGTATAATCATTTCTGTCATTTTTTGCACAATTTGAGAAGGACAGTCATTAAGAAAGCAGGAGTGATAGATTTTGTTGAGTTGTGTAAAGCCTACCGACCATAGTACATTTCATCTCACATTTGGGATGGATTATGTTTACACTAGTTGGGTGGTGGATTTTAGAGGAGGTCTTCAATGGTTCGGCAGAACTGGGAGAGATAGGAGGTGACACATCGAGCTGGTAGTCATACATTTAGTATGCATATAGAGCATTTGGTAATTATCTTTTTTTAAGTATTTTATATAACATTAAATATAAACAATTTATTTTATATTTTTATAGGCATTCGAGAATCCTGATATTATAGAGTACGAGGTTTATCAGAGGATATACAGTGATCCAGCCACTGGAGAGATTAGAAGAGATCACCAGCATCGGATTGTGGTTAGTATTAATTTTTTTAGTTTGACAATTAACTGCATATAATATTTTAACAATTTTAATTTCAAAATGGAATTGAAGGAATCATATGAGGCTGCGAACTCTCAGACATAGGCTGGGAGTTAGGATGAGGTGACTGAACAGACATGTGCCCACCATTTTGATGAGGCGGCATGGATGCAGGTGACTCAGTATGGCTTTGAGAAGGGCCGAGTAGTTGGTATCGTCTCCCATGTGACTCCTAGTACTTATTATGGTACCGCTGCGATGTCAGCATCCAGCTTGAGAGGAGCTCGTGGAGAGGCATCCTCTTCTACCTCACAGTATCAGAAGCAGTTGCGAACTCGAACTGAGATTATAGAGAGTTTGCATAAGCAGCATGAAGAGATGCGTCAATAGCAGCAGCAGCATCATCACGATGAGGAGATGTGCCGATGGCTGTAGCAGCATCACAAGCAGATGGAGTACATGCGTCGTCTGACTCATGGTTTAGGGATGGAGTTTCCTCTACCAACTCCTACACCTCCTCCACCGCCTCCCGAAGATGTCCCCTAGTTGTTATTTTTTATGTTAAAAATATTTGAATTCAAGAGTTGTTGTAATATAAACTATTTTCAGTTTCTGTGTTTTATATTATTGCGAATATTGCATAATTTAATTTTTTTAATATTTTATTATTTATTATTACTATTATATATTTTAATGTTTTTTTATTTTACTACTAATAATAATAATAATATTTTATGAGTTTTTTTATATTTTTTGTGAATATTGAGAATCTTAATATTTTTTTATTATTTTAAAAATACTAATATTATTTTTTCGTTAATCATAATTTTATTAAATATATATTTTTAGTATTATATTTTTTAATGTTTTTTTATTTTACTAATAATAATAATAATAATATTTTAGGAATTTTTTATATTTTTTTTAGAATATTAAGAATTTTAATATTTTTTATTATTTATTATTTTAATAATATTAATATTATTTTTTCATTAATTATAATATTATTAAATATATTTTTTTTTATTTTGGTTATTATTTGTGATGGGACCTATTGCAAAGGGATCTCGTCGTAAAAAATGGTATTTACGATGCCGTTTTCGGTAACGGGCTATTTGCGATGAGACCCCGTCGCTAAATCTTATTTACGATGGGATGCCGTCACAAATTAACTGTTGCAAATAGAAAAAATTCCATTACTGTACATTCTGATCATAGAATTGTAATTATTGTTATAAGCTAACTCAACCAGTCCCAAACGTTCATCCCAAGCTCCACAAAAATCAATTAAATAGGCACGAAGAATATCCTGGAAGATCTGTATAGCCCTCTCTGTCAGGTCATCCAACTACATATGGTATGTTTTACTTAGAAAAACTATGATAGCATCAAATCCTAATGGAATTTCTAAAAAACAATAGGCAAAATAGGGATCTCTATCAAAGGCTATAGAAATTGAAACTCCACAAAAAATGAAAAATATACTTCACATAGAAATTTACCAACTCCATAACATTGTGTGTATCATGAATGTCTATAAAGTGAGTAGATTTGTTCAGTTGATCAATCACAACTCATATCCCATTATTCTTTCTAGGGGTACATGGGAAACCAACCGTAATTTCCATGGAAATCTTTTCTCACTTCTAAGATGGCACTGGAAGTGGCTAAAGAAAACCCAAAGGTCTCTGGTGCTCATCCTTGACTTGTTGAAATGTATAAAAATGGGAGGAAAAACTAGTAATGTCCCATATCACACCTAGCTAGAAAAATAAACACAATATTTCATATAATAAATTTATGGTTCTTGGGTGAACATCCCTCTAGGTATCATGGAAATCCACCATCATAGCTTTTATCAGTGGAAAAGTTACAACATACTTGTTCGAGAACAATAGGATAACCTCTATAGAGAATTACCACTCAGTAATGGTATCCCCACCCTAAATAGAGTCCCTGATGATATAGAATCCATCATCAAGATACTTCTCCTAAATAATGTTCTCGAGAATAATGGAAGTCGAAACAAAACATTATAATAAAACCTTGGAATTTTTCTCCTAGAATCCTAAATGTAACTATGTGAAAAGAGCCATCATGTTCCACTCTTCTGATGATTCTTTTATGACATGGGTTATAAGTTTCATACTCAATGAATTAGAAACAATATTACCTTTCCCCAGGGTGTAGACAATGTCTATATTAAAATATAATAGGTACTTTACTGAAAACCTCTACCGAAGGTTCAAATATTTTTGAGAGAAGATATAACTCAAGATTTTTTGGTCCGAATACATGGTAAACCATTCTCTTAAAAGGTAATATTTCCAACTATTTATCATATACATTGCAGCTACAAACATTATCTCATGGTTTGGGAAAATATTATGGTTTGGGATAAGATACAAAGATACATAAGTTATTATGTGATCACCCTATATAAGAACACAACCCAAACCTGATCTTGATGAATCATAAAAGACTATATAGTCTTTTCCTATCTCTAAAAGAGTAAAAAATATCACATAAGACAAAAATGTTTCATATCAATAAAATAACACTGATATTTATCATCTCATTCAAAATTTACACCTTTCCAAGTGATAGGGATCAACAAATAAGAAAACATTGATAAATCATTTACCAATTGGTCATAATACCCAACTTAACCCAAGGAGATATGAATCTAAAAAACATTATGTGGAAACTCCCATGTTATAACATCTTTTAGATTCTCATAATCAACTGAAATACCATGTTCAAAGACCACATTTCCGAAAATAATATCGTTTTCCATATCCATAAATTTCATTTCGATATCCAAATTGGGAGATTTATCAACATTTCCAAAATAGATCTCAGATGACATACATGATCTTCCTCATACCTCTATGAAGTCATTCAAAAATACTACTACAAAAATATCAAGATAGTCATGGAATAGCATGTTCATAAAATCCATAAAGACTACAGGAGCATTGGTTAGACAAAATGGCTTGAAATGATACTCATAATGGAAATACATTCCCCATAAGTTGGTTTTATTAATGTAATATTATTTTATTTTCAATTGATGATAAAAAAATTGAATATCAATATTCAAGAACCACTTCACCCATTTCAACTAGTGAAATGGATCATCAATCTATGGAAATAAATATTTTTTCTTTAAAATAACTGAATTGTGTTTCTCATAATCAACACATAGTAAAAGTATTCCATCATCTTTCTTATCAAAGAGAAAAGGAACTTCCCAAGGTGACACACTTGGCAATATTGATATGTTCCCTAATAGATTATACAACTGTAACTTCAACTCTTTCATTTCAGATGGTTCAATATGGTAAAAAGGTACATATTCTTGTTAAGTATTAGAAACTAAATCAATAGAGAACTCTACCTTTATTACTCATGGAAGACTAGAGAAACCAGATACAAAAGCATCAGGAAACTCGATGAAAAATATATAGAGATAATCACTCAAATATTCCCATTCCATATCAAAATGAAACAATTATAATACTTTCCCTAGCTCTGGATAAGAAGGCATGACTCTACTCAAACTAAGGTCCCATTCTCCCTAAATGATACTACACACCCTATTAGGTGTGTTAAAGGATACTCACCAAATATAACAGTCAATTAGGGCTTTATTAACAATTTTTCAATCGATACAAGAAATTAATTCAAGTGATTTCATGTCGAGAACTAGAGAATCCCATACAAGATCAGTTTATGATAAATAGAAAACACATGAGGTCAAACGAATACCCTGCTCTCTCTTCATCCCATAGGGTGTGGTAATATTCATCGCATATGACAAAATATCTATAGGAATATTTAGCATGTTGAAAATATGATTCTATATAAGTGGATGAGATGCACCAGTATCAAATAAAGTAGTCACTAAAGATGAATCTATAGTTATGGAACCTTTAACAGTCGTTGGACATGTATCAGCTTCTACTAGAGACTCTTCCATTGCATGAAGAAGTTTTGTTCTGAATGTCTATGGATGGAACCAATATTTTTATGCAGCATTTGATTACACAATAGAAATTTTAAGTGATGATGATCCCATACCACTACATGTGGTAAAAAATAAATAATTTTTGTTCAAGTATCTTGAGTGTCCATAAGAACTGAAGATCTTTGGTTCCTCAGTGAAACCCTATTTCCAATGCATGTGCTTTACGCACTGGATACAATCCAATGTTCTAGGAACTACTGGAGTTCTAGAGGATGCATGATATTGAGATATACCAAGACAATCGTCACACTTCCTTTTCCATTTAAAATAACTCAAAAAACTTACACTAAGAGAAAATGGAACTCCTATTCACCCTCACATACCAAAAAAGTCTTGATCAACCATCTGCACCCCTATCCCGCACATCAAGAAATCTTCATTAAGATATCATGGGAAAAATATTGGGTAGAAGACCCATCATAAACAGTTGAGTCTTAATATTTTCATTAAATAAATTTTTAGGTGAAAACTGCACAATCTCAGAAAAGTTGTTCGCATACTCTTTCATGTTCATATTATCCTGTTTGAGTTTGAAAAACACTATAGTTTTAGATATCACTATATAATCTAGAAAGAACTGATCATTGAAAATAACCATGAATTCCTTCCACTCTAAACACTATTGATTCTTCATCATTACCATAAATTCCCATCATCCCCTACAAGGTCCCTCTAGCTTGAAGGATTCACATTTCATCTTAATGGAATAAAAAATTTCTAAGAAATAAAAAATAAGATCTGTCTTTATCAGTTGATCCTCAGCCTCTTGTGGATCATTATAGCCTCACAAAGATAGTGGATTCTATCGAAGGATCTACTAATAATGATTCTATGATTCATCCCTTTGAGGTTTTATAGTTGGATACTAGATTGGAATGGGTGCAGGTGCCTTCCCAATAACTTAGACATCACACATAATAATCTCAATAATATTTTGGTCCATGGGAGGATTAACCCATTGTGGTTCACCAGTAGCTTCCTCCTAGGGAATATTCACACATATTATTGGAGGCATGATGCTACACAACATTATCAAACAATATTCAATACATAGGAATATTACATAGATCAACAACTCAAACAAGGTAAATGGGATAATTAATCTCATTATATTAGATATCAATATTTGGATTTCAACCTATCCAAATAAAAAGAAAATAAAATACAATAATTAGATCAAATTATTCATCAAGATGCCTTTCCCAAACCATCCATGGTGACTTATGGCTCGTTACCTTGATTAGTGGATAGGAACTCACTCGTAACTACCTCTTAAGTCCCAATGAGATATCCCATACTACATAATGACATAAAAGAAATATGCTAAATATGAACCTATGATGCCACTATGTTATGAACTGACCTATATAACTTAGTACCCAGATATCTGAGTCGGTACTGACATAGCTCAAAGGACATTCTTGATCCCCACGGATTAGCGACTAGAACCTTAAATCATACAAGATTAAAGAGGGAATTAATTTTCCAAAAATTTGTAGAATATAAATGGTTATAAATTAGAATGCTCAATACACCAAAGGGAGAAAGTACTAGAAACCAAATAGTTATAGAAAAACCAAAAATAGTATATCACCAATGTACTCTAAACAAAAAAACATCCCATGATGATAACAACAACACATGGTAAAAATTATCAATAATATCCACCACATTCAAATGGTGCTTTACCTATTCTCGGACCTAGTATAAGAAAATCTACAAATGCCCTAATCCAAAGGTAGGGTGTGAGATATAAATCCTAGAATGTTCTCAGCCAGTTTTCCATAGTATATTCCATAATAATAAGCCAAATAATGAATTTAATTTAGAAAATAGTGCATGGAATAATATGTCATTTTAATATTTAAAACAAAACATGTTGTTTTTCAAAGTATGTAAAAAATTTCAAACATGGATTAAATTAACTTTTTATATAAAAAAATTATATAAATTAGCTTTCATGAAGAAAAATGTTCAATAATCAATAGAATATATAATAAAATAATCACAACAAGCACCATGATCATCTATCCTATAGTATTTTAGTTTATAGTTATAGGATACTCACACTTCTCATATCATTGAGCATGGATAATATGTGTACACACATCCCTCGGGCCTTGGATGAATAGGAATCATCAACATTACATCAGTGATAATATCTAAAGAACTTGGTTTTTTTAGAGTTATCATCATCAATCCAATGATAGGGAATAATTATCCTATCATGATTATCCTAAATAACCCACTAAATATTGATTCTCCCATGTTCTCAATCAATCAATTGAAAAGAGGAAAATCACTTCATTTAAAATCAATCAACAATTACGATTCAATAACCAAATTTTCAATTTCAATATTCAAAATAAATTTCAAAACCAAAATAAGGTTTTTTAATAATTTAATTCATTTTCAATAAAAAAACCAATCATATATTTTCATCATTTTAATTTAATCTATTTATCTGGAATCAATTCTCAAAACATTTCATCAACTCCATCAATTAAAAAAATACACTTGAAATTCTGATTTCATTAGAATAAGTGGTTTTTCTTAAAATCCATTTCATTTAAATTGGAATTCCAAATAATATAAAATTGGTTTTTTATAAATCAATTGAAATATATTTTGAACAAATAAATAAAATCATGTTTTCAATTAAATGTAATCACCTTCCTTTAATCATGGAATCAAATTTCAACACCCTCAACAGGATTCACCTTTGAAGAACAAAGGAAATAGAGATCTCAAAACCAAATATAGAATCAAGATCCAATTAAATATTGTTTAGATTCATTATATATATGATTATACATTAAAATCCAAGGAGTAATGAAGGCGAGATCAGGGGTAAAAAATGAGAGGAAATCCACTTACAAGAGAGGGTTCAAATTGTCCACTAGCACATTGATTCACCAACGGAGGGATTTGGGGGGAGCTAAAATTGATTATAGGGAGCCTCATAAACCCTAGAAATTGAGTATGTATGAGTGTGTTAGGTTAAGAAACTTAAACATGGGCATAAAATCTAATAAAAAAATTTTTGGAATATTAAAAACTCGTGTGCATGGTTAGCTAGGCAGGGCCGCATAACTAGAAAAATCTTGCGCCCTAACCATGAACCCACACACTAAGGTAAAAAGTTTCTAATAGGTTGGTAAATACTTTTTTTAACCAGGTTCCAAACATAAAAACCCTCATTGTCTAGGGTTTCATGGATTACACTAGAGGGGTGCACGGTTTGGGAAAATCGAGCGCCAACCGTACACAGCCCAAAAAACATTAAAAAATTTCCAAATTTCACCCAAAGAACCCCTAAATAAGATCCATCCATTTAATGTTCAAAAAATGGTTTATGGGTAACTAAAAAAATTAATTTTATGTTATAGTTAACAAATGATCTTTTGAAATTCTTAAAAGATGAGTTTTTTAATATCGTTTGGGCTAATACTCATGATAGGGAAAGGAAATTGCATATATTATTCAATGTGTTCTTTCACACATTCATACCTAGATGTTTCTAAAAAATACCATACAAACCCAAAGATTAAATCATTTAGAATATAAATGGAGATCTTTATAAGTCAAATTAGACCCCTGTAAGCTGACATGTCAAACATTATGGCTATCATAGATTCAAGATATCTCTTTGTGATGAATAATTATTCCAGACCTTCAAATTATTCTTTAGAAAATCATTCTACAACTTCAGTATCTGTTGAAGAGAATTATATTTAAAGGATGATTATATATGAGATTTTGAGTATTTTGGATAGTGTAATATATGTTATAAATCAATTAAAAATGGATATTGTTGCTCATGGTGAAAAGAAATTTGATTTGATTAAGGATGAATATGTTAAGACTACTAAGGATATGTGTGTAATTAAGGATGAAATAAATTACTATCTGAGAAGGATTTACACTAAAGTAAACCTTAAAACTCAATTCCAAAAATTATCAATATATTTGAAGATTCCACCTCTGAAAACTGTATTCAAATCCATTGTATTGAAGTTATTGGAAATGAATCCTTATCTTAATCAATTCATGTCATAAAAATATGAGTTCCTTCTAGTGATGGAATATGGAATGAGAGTCATGGATGATATTACATGGATTATATATTCTTACATATATGTAGTTAGTTACCCTATACTATTACCTCATTCTCTTCCTTTACCTTAAATCTATACCAATCCATCTAAATCCTCAATTGGTACTTCATCTCTTCCAATAGTTACCTAACCTAAAACTGTAATAGTAAATTTTGGTCTCACTATTTCACAGTCCCTTGCTCATGTCATTACCATTTCAAAAGGAATCACTATTCTAGGACCTCCTGATATTCTATGGCCTACTTCTCCTACTCCTACTCAAGTTATTAGAATGGGGAATGATCTATTTAACCCTTTTATTCATCCATATACTGAGGAATCTGATTATAATTAGTCTATGATAAGGATAATGTATAATATTTTTGAATATTTAATGAAATATCAGTTTCTTCTTATTTATGTGTCTACACATTTTCATTTATATATTTTCTTTTATATTTATTACTTATTTACTCTTTAACCCTTTATGAATTATTTTTCATAATCCCTAAGGGGGAGTAAAATATATAGAATAAACATGAATGAAAAAGGGGAATTAATCTATAATAAAAAACATGAATCAATTATTGAAAATGGAATATTGACAAACTAATCATGTGTATTCATTAGTTTCAATTTATATAGTATAATATATTATTTAATTCATAATTTTTAATTCTTTTGATAAAAATTTAGGACATAATTTGTGATCATTATAGAGGAAATTATTGTTGTCTTAGTCTAGTAATTCCTTATTTTTATAATCAAAAATCATGTTTCTGTTATTATCATACATTTTATGTTTTATGAATGTACATTCAATTTCTAGAAAAGAATGGAAATTATTTAAGGTCTTGAATCGACTGCATAATACATGAAATAAACCACATGGAATTTTTGATCGACTACATGACCACCTGATCAATAATGTAGAATTTATGGAAAATGAATCAAGTGACGATAAGAAAGGCTAAAGTAACTAAAAGACAAAACTGAGTGACTAAACATTGTAATCCAATCAACCATCACAATATTTTTCACTAAAAGGTAGAGATTGACCACATGCCTAATTGATCGACTATAGTATCAAATAAATCATTCATCGTCAGTAGTCACAAAACTCACAAAGTATTGGATTGACCCCAATTACAATGTGATTGACAAAATAATAAGATAATTTTCTATAATTTGAAAATGAACAACCATAGGTATAATTTTTTGACCATACAACATATCAAATAATATACAAAGTATGGAAGAAAATATAGATGTTGACATGAAAACATTAAATTGACTATGTCTAATGGTGAGTATTATATTATTATATTATTGAATATGTTAATCCAACTAATTTTTTATGTAGAATTAAATGTCAGTAAAAAAAAATTAATGAGCCCATATTTCCTACCAGATTATAAGGATCTTCATAATGATTTCTCAATGGCTAAGAAAACCTTTTTTTAAGGATATCCAAAGATAGAGAAAACCATATAGAATAACGATAATGATATAAAAACATAAACAAATTACAGAAGTACATCAAAGTTTTTTCTAAATGAAAATTAAGAACATATACTATGTTTTGAATGTTTATGATGCACTATTATCACCAAATCTTCAATGTCATGTCTAGAGAACATATGGATGTCTTCACATATCTATTCTAAATCAAAATAGAACTACAAGAAGAGAATAACTACCTATAGAACAATGGAACAATATACTCAAATATACCAAATAATTAACCTTTTCTTACTTAGTTATATTTACTTTTGAGTTGTGTGTGTGTTTTCCACTGTTTATCTTTTAAAACCAACTATTATGCTAAATTTGATTGTGAAAGACACACACACTATCTTTCTCTGTCTAATTTATCTATTTATTCTCCCATGTAGAACTATGGATGGTGTTTTTTTTGGAGTTGGTTCCCTAGAACCAACTTCAGTGTACTTTATAATAACTTGTATTCATTGTTTTGAATATTAATAAAGTCTTTATCACATCATGATTTTTCTTCTGCATAACATAGCGTGTGATAATGTCTTAAGAGTAACTATCTCGCTAAAAGTTCATAGCAGTTCCATGATATAATATGAACCCAGTAGTTTCACGATAATATTAAAAACATTTATATTCTATAGACAGATGAGTTCATTAAAGGGACACAAATTATACAAGCCATCAATGGTTATTCTCATAGTACTTTGAAACACTATCTCATGGTGTACGCCTTTGGTAATATACAATGTATGATATTTTAATAATGAAACCCACTAATAGGGAATCTACATTTATATGGGTCGTTAGATATTCCTATCTTTAGATTTTTTTACTGATCATCAGACTTAAACAATATTATTAATGAATATTTTAACCTCCATCCATTGATGTATTGAATAAAACTGTGATGGCATATGTTCATGGTGAGGTAGGATATGTTGGGTGTATCATGAGTAATATTGCATTAATGAATAATATGATGATGGATTTTCCCCTCTATTCTTTAACAGAAGTTGATATATTAGTCCCTTTTATGGAAATGATATAACCTGATTAAATCCATGGCCGTGGTGTTCTATAGTAAAGATAAATTTTTAGAAATTCTAAGAATGAGACATCGATCACATTGGTTAATGGCACCATAATGAAACCTACCAGATTAGATATATCATGATAAAGGAATTGTATTTCAAAGTTAGCATACATATGAGGTATTATGACATTGTGAAAATAATCTTATTTCTCTAGGGGTTCCTTGGTGTGTTGTTAGAGCTAACCTTGGACTTTAGACTGCTTAGCCTGATACCACTGAGAAATAATCCTAGATAGTCACACACTAAGTGTATCCAGAATATTATTTAAATAATATATTATTATTTATTATTTTACAAGTTGAATAAATATTATTTCTGCACTTGGTTTAATAATTATTCATATTTAGTTGATCCCTTATATTCTGACACCAGTTATACAAGAGAATGTTATATGAGAAGAATATTTAATATTCATTTTCTATTTAGTGAATATAATATTTATTAATTTATTTTATAATAATGAAGTGATGTTTTTTATTAAATATATAGTCATTATTCATATCTCAATAAATATTGTAGAGGAATGGAGAACCGTTATTAATGGTCCGATGAGAAATAATATATATTGAATATTATTTTATTAAATAATATTTAATTTAATTATTGAGTTTAGTGAAAGTCAAGAAATAATAATATATATATATGGGGTTCTCTAGAGATTAAATAAATAATTAAGGACACTTGTTCAATTATTTATTTCTAACATTAACTGTATATAAACAAAATTATATTATTTTTCAGGAGAGCATACTAATTTCTTTTGTTGTGAACAATGAAATCTAGAGAATTCTATAAAAGCACTAGAGAGATCAATTCTCCAAGAATTGTCTCAAGAATGGATAGCGAACATCATCCAACTTCCACTCTCAAGTCAACTGAAAACAAATAGAATCCATCGAAATTGATTCTTGGGTCGATCAAAGGTGAACGACACAAGCGATAGGATTCATTGTGCTAGCACCTGGATATTAATATAGTGATGTTTAATGATTTTTGGAACACGTTTGGATCACCACTAGAGGGAATATAATATTTATTCCTATAATGAAATTTTGGTATGATTTAGATCCATTTTTAGATCCATCAATGAAGAAATAATTTCACAGAAGTTAATTCTTTAATTTCTTAAATTAATTATAAATAATATGTGACGATCATGCACTTTTATTTCAGAAATTTATCCAATTTTTGTAATAATTTATTCAATTATATTGATCATGTAATATATCATCATGTAAATCTTGGATTTATCGTCAATCAGGACAAAAATAAAAGTTGTGCATGACCCATCACATGCTTCTGCTATCCCTGGAACCTTCAGTTTTTTAGGTTGGACTGCCTATGTGTAGTTTATATAATTTATTTCTCCCACATAGAACTATGGAATAGGATTTGTGGAGTATGGAAATAATATTGTTCTTTTTGTTAAAATCCAATCTAGGTTGTGGATTAGTTTATTTTATAATAAATTACTTGACAATAGGTGATTTCTTAGTAAAGTGGAATAGGACATAGCTTGATAATAAACCCGTTATTTATTCTACTATTTTTTTGTGTTATTTTAATCCTTTTTCAAAAAAATTAATATAGTTTTATAAAATAAATAACAAAATATTAAATTGATATTTGACTTTAATTTATGTGTTATATAATGTGTTTAATTTTAGTAAAAATGGTTCAAAAGTTAAAACTCTATTCAAACTTTTGTTATCTATGTAGTGATAAAACTTCTAATAATATTTTTGAAAAAATAATATTATATAACTCTATTATTTTGGTTAACATGGTGTATTATTAGAATTAGGTTATTTATTTTAAAATAATTTTTAAATAGAAGTTTTAATCGGAAAATCAATTCACCCCCTCCCCCTCTTGAGTTTTCTACTCTGACTAACAAGAGTCATGTATAGAGATAAAAAATATGCTCATGAGGCATAGGACAAAGAATTTTATATTCTTTTTGTTCCCTAGATTATACACTAAGTATACCACATGGAATTTTATACATATGTATTTGGTATACTAGAGGTGCATGGATCATATTTGAGTCACCACTACATGAGGTTTGTGAGATACCTAGCATGAGAACCTTCATACTTTGATACCCTACTTACACAAGTTTGGATATTGGATTTAATAATATGGGGGTGTTTAGGTATGTTACTAATTATATTTTTGGTTGGAGCTTAATGAAGATGATATTTATCCTCTTGTATAGAGAGTATGGAATCAGGTCTCTCAATTGAGATAGATTGTTGGAGTGTACAACCACACCTAGATATTATATCTATTTTAATAAGGGACATGTGATGTGATTATCTAGAAGCATGGATGGTGTGATGTATTCGTCGATCATTTAATCTCACACTCTAAGAATCAAGAACATATGAGTTGGATATTTGGTATTTACATGTTTTATGTCTCATGTCACTCAATTTCATAGATAAATAGGCAATATGGTAATTCATATTTGTATATGATGTGGACCGGTGGATATAGATATTGAGATACAAATATTTGATGGATATCATGCCAAATACCTTTATATATTGATTATCATTGATTCTTCCCTAAATACCACTAATTAATAAAATATATAGAAATTAATTTTATGTGGAGATAATGTTTAAGAAGAAATGGATAGATATATTCACTTATTAATATATTCATTTGGTATGTACTTTGAAGGTATTGAAAACAAATATAAAGGGGGATATTAAAGATCCCTCTTTGTGCGTGAGTTGTGTTTTTTTCATTGGTTTTGTTTGGTTTTAAATGAAATAAAAGGTTTTCATTAATGTCAATATGTTTAAAACATTATTAATAATAATCTTTTAGAAATTTTGGTCGAAGTATCCATGATTGGTTGCAAAATTGATGTATCTTATATGAATGGATAAAGAGGATAGTAAGCGATTAAGCCTTGTTATATCAAAAAACATATAAAAGGGGTTCTTTTCTTTAGTAAAGATGAAGATTATTCATTATGTAAATGGTGAAAGTTATTTTAAGACTATGAGTTTATTTATAATGAATGATGATATGATTTAAATGTTTCAAATATATATTTGTTGTTTTGAAGTAGTATGTTTTTTATCAACATGATAAAGTCTCTTTATGAATTTTATGAAGTCGAATAGATGGAGATTGAAAAGATTAATGGATGGAGGCTACTGTATCAAGGTGATTAGATAGAGTCAATTCAAATAAGGTGATTAGATGACTTCAATTAGACTGAGGTAATTAGATGAAGGTTTTTGAGTATCACCTTCAGATGGACTTTTATAAATACTTTGTATCAAAGTTCATCAGGTGAATCTTTCCACAATCATATAACATATTATATTAGATAGAACAATATAGAAAGTCTATCGGTTAGAGAAAATATAGGGAGATCATTGAATGAATGTTTATAATGACATTAGATTGATGTGAACAGACTGATTCTATTAAATTATAGGTGGAAATAAATTTTTGATCGATTACAATCATAGTTACATTAGATAAATAATGATCCGATAAACTATATCATACATTGTAACGACCCAAACATTTTGAGTAGTATATTAACATACTCTTAATGATTTAATAGAGATGTTAATGGTTAATACAGAAAGAGGAGTCGATGGCTTCATCCATTAGACTCGAACCTTATAAAGCCCACTTATCAGAGCTTGGGAAGGGGGTGGCATCTTTGGGATTCGCTTTGGACCAAGCCCAAGCCAAACTCCAGCGTGTCAAGCTTGAACGGAAATGCCTATGGGAGAAGTTCAAGTTAGTAGAGATTACTATTAGGGAAATGTTATCTCAGCCTCCCTCAGATTCTCTCACCATAGCACACCTTACACTTAGGTCATATGCTGGTGTTGTAAGGGGCTATGTGAAGAGACCCTAGCTTCTTTGTGTAATCCTTTGGGATGAATAAATTGATATTTCTTCCTTTAGCGAAGTTTGTAAAATTTCAAATGTCAGGATAATTTTAGGATGTATTTATTGATGAATTTTGAAAAAAAAAGATATTTTAAAATATTTATGAAAACCTTAAATAATTAATGATGTGTAATGATTTTCAAAAAAAAGGTCTTCTACAAAAGTGTTCAATAAGGAATTTGGAGTCTAATAAGATCAACTTAATTGTTTGATGAATAGTAAATTATGAATAGTGATTTTATACTTAGGATTAGTAATGTGACCAAATGGATTAGTAATTTCACTCAAAGAAAGTTCTAATATAATTTAGACACCTAGATTAAGTAATGTGATTCAATAAAATGGGTAAATAACGGTTTCATAAATTATTAGTCAAGTATTAGTTTTTTGGGGTGAATAGTATTTTTTAATTAAAAATTAAATTAAAAATATTTAGAAAAGTATTTTTATAAAATGGACTTTATTTTTGAACTCAGAGCACCGATATTATGTTATGGTAATTTTTGGGGTTTTTTCTGAAAAAAATGAATTTTCGGTGAATAGTGTTCTTATTTAAAAATAAATTAAAAATATTTAGAAAATTATTTTTATAAAATGGAGTTAATATTTGTAATCATAGAATCGATATTTGGTTAAGGTGAAATTTTGGGATTTTTCTGAGAAAGTTAAATTTTCGATGAATAGTGAAAATACAGTTTTTAAGTTACAGGTGTTTAATGACATCATTAAATGATGTATTAAGTATGTAATCAATATGGTCGACTTATTAATAGTAAGATAAGGTATGAGGTGTCCCATGTGGCCAATACCATGGGTAAATACCATGGGAAAGCCCATGGTTTTGCCAAAACCACCAATGAGGTGTCCCTTGGCCATTAATGCCTTGTCCCCTCACTTTCCCTATAAATACCAAGTCATTATATCATCCTTTGGACTCCAAAATCATTCTCAACTAAGTTCTGGTCTCCTTACCTCCCAAGGAGTCCTCCCAAGGTTCCCTCAAGCCTCTCAAGGTCCCAACCTTTGAGTTTTAAGAGTTACTTTTAAGGTAAGGGATCCGACCTCTCTCTTTCTTTTCAAGTAATCTCTTTTATGTCATTTATTTTATGCTCCATGTTCTTATGTTGGAGGATGTTATTTTATATTCCTATTACTTCCCTTTTCATGTTTATATGATGAGAGATCACCTCTTACTCTCATCATTTCGTTTTATGAAAGTTTAAGTGACGTCGTTAGGCTGCCAGATTTTTAAGGGATTCTTTCACCCTTCTCATTTTCAAGTTCTATTTTCATGTCATGTCTTTAAAGTTCCTTTTTATTATGTTGGGGTATGATCTATAAATCTATCATACCGATATTTTATGTTCATATTATGAGAGACCCTATTTGATCTCGTCAATTCATTTTTTTTGAAGTTTAAGTGACGTCGTTAGGCTGCCGAATTTTCATAAGAGAAATCCTATTTTTGTCTTCATTTCATGTTCTTCATTTCATATGGTATGTCTTTCAAATTTCATTACCATGATTCATATCCTTTATATTCTGTACCTATACTATTTTTATAGATCATTTATGAGTGGGCGACCCATGTCCCCTCTCTTTTAAACGTTTTCTAAAACCCTGTAACGTAGTCGTTATGCTGCAGAATTTTCGTCTCAAAATGCCTCTCCCTTTTTCTCAAAATTATTTTACGTTATTAAGTGAATACTAAAAGATCTTATTTATACAGGGGTATTCACATATATATGTCAAAATTTTCTATTTTAAATTCTGGGATTTACATACATGAAATCCGCTTTCCCTTTCCGTGGGTTTAAAGTGACATAAAGATCATATCTTTAAACTAGTTTTTAAAATGTTATGATTATGAAATGAAACCCATTTCTTTTATGCTATATGGGTTTTTTATGAAATGATTGATGATGATATATGTGTCTAACATGATAATAATTACATTTCAAGGGTGCGCCCAGATAGCGCTCCAATGCATTGGGTAAAGATTTAATATCTAGAGATGACCATTTAGACTGATACCTTGGTGAATAACCTTGGTAATTTTTAATGACACCTTGGGGATTGACCTTGGTGAAACGAAATGATTGTCAATATTAAATATTGTAGCCATATCTTCAAGTTATAAAAAATTTTATTTTTATTATGGTATATCTCATGATTTCTTTCTCATTCCTTAAAGTTCTTTTCATGACCTTATTGAAGTATCTCAAGTTCACATGTAAAATGTTTCTCTTGTTTCCCTTACTGGGCCTTCTGCTCACCCTTTCTTTTGATGTATGTCCCCAGGTTATGAGATGCAGTAATGAACCTAGGATGAACTTAAGGAGAATCCTTTCAAGTGTTTAAGAAGAATTTTTTCTTGTTTTCATGTATTATGTTCCTGGTTTCCAAGACACTAAACCTTAAAGATCCTCAGTTTTGAGTAATGTAATGAAAGTTTATGTTATAAAAAGGCGGGATACTATATACATTGTTAACTGATTTTTTCTTTATTGAAAAAACATCAAAATGCCTTGTGGCTATGATTCAAGATGAATCTTATAATAAGAGAAAAGTATATGAAAGAGTGATAAATTATATTTTCTCCAAAGTGAAGATTGAGGTGCGATTGTTAAATGTTAAATTCATGAATATATTATGTTGTGGTGGAACTATAGTTCCAAAAAATTGTGAAGTACTAAATGAATGTGTATAAAGATATTTATGATTTTCATCAAACAGACTTGTACAAAGATTTAGATTCAATGTAACGAAGTTGAAATGGATGACTGAATTGGTGATTATGTTGTATCTGATCAAAGGAAGTATGAAGCCTGTCATATGAACTTGGTGAGAATTGTATAGACTCTATTAGATAGAATAATTTGAATGGTTATACTATTTTCCTAGTAATTTTTTCAAACAATGGAAATATCTAATGGTCATTGAACAAAAATATTGTTGAATTATCAGATAGGATTTTCCAAGCCACTAGATAGTGAAAACATTAAAAGATAGTGGATAGAAGTTTCTAAGTAAATTCCATCTAATATAAACATTGTGAGGAAATTCAATTCAAGGAGGGAATATGAAGATCACTGAACAATTAAGTCTTCATATGAAGTCATCGAATAATGGTTTTTGAATGATTCTCATCAGACTGATGTTTCAGGGAAAGATCATTGGAAAAAGGTTACTGAGGTTTCAGAATAGTTTCATTGGACAAACCTCTCTGAGTTATTTCATCAGAAAAAAGTGTTATAAAGACTTTGGACTGAGCATTAAAAAATCATCTTATAAAGTTATACAAATTCATCAGACAAAAGGAGAAGAGAATATATTCATTTTTTCATCGAACGTAGGAAATCCAAAAAAACATATGATAATTCTTCAAATAAATTAATCATCTTATTAAAGTATGCTGGATAGACTTTTAGGGGGATTTTGAAAAAATTATTTAGACAAAAATGTTATCAGACGAAAGAAATGTCTTGAAAAATACTTCTAAGATGTTCTTATAAAGTTGTAAAGGTACACCATTTGAAGTTTCCAAGATTTATGAAATGGTAAAAAATATTACTGATGAAAGGTTAAAATGAATTTTTTTTTATTTTTTGTAAAGTCGTTTAATTATGGTGATGTTGAGCAGGATATTCAATGTTTCAACAATCATGAATGGAGATCATGATTCTAGTCGGTTTTTTCAAAAAGTAGAAGAAGAATGATGATGCTGAGATATAAGGAATTTTCCTAAGATTATTTTTTAGTTGTATATTTTAAGAAGTTTGAAGACAATCAAATAAATAAATAGTTGATAGGGAGATTCAAATTTATAAGTGAGAAGTTCAAATTTGAGTGTGTGACTTTCCATAAGTTTTTAGAGAACATATGCATATATAAAGGGAAGTTGATCCATCAATGTGATGTTTCTCATTTTATTTTTCATGACATCGATATTGAAATTATTCTTATTATTGAAGAATTAGGGTGTTATGAAGAAGTGATGGCCAAGATTCTTGAGAGTAATTCTCATTTGGGTCGAAGCATCTAAAGAATAGGTACAAGATGAAGCAGGGGGTACCAAATGGAGCAAAGTCACCAGACAGAGAAATCGAGCTCTAGTAGAAGAAGGGTAGATGTTATGAAATGAGACCAGATAGAGCTTTCTCATTAGGTTTTATTGAATGAATAGGTATTGAATAGTGTAGAAGGGATCGAACGGAGAATGAGAACTAGATGAATATGTACCAAAGGAAGAGAAGAAAAAGGGATTAAACAAATGTTCATTGAATGTACATTCATTAAATAGATAGTATGGGATAGAAAGATCAAACAAAAATGTTCTATAAAAAGAAAGAGAAAGAGTGGGTTTCATTTTTCTAATGTGAAGAAGAAAGAGAGTTTTTTGCTAGATTTTTTTAATGGGCTTTAAAAAACATGATAGGGTATCAAGTATTTTAAAAAGTGATTCTTGAGAAGCATGAATGGGATTCACACTTCTCCATCTTGGCCAATGAGGCGTGAACCCAGTTCATGCCTCTTTATATATATGTGAATTATTATTAAATTATTTTTCAAATGAAAAATATAATATTTCTTATTAATATTAATTTCTATAAATATTACTTATAAATATTTTTTAATTTTCTTCTTGGTATAAAATATTACCAATTTAGTCATAAATAATATATTTATCAATAATAAATTTTGTTCTTTATTATTAATTAATTTTATGTTATCATTTTAATAATTAATTAATAGTATAAAATCTAATATTTATACGATTTTAATTATAAATCTTTGTTAATTTTTATTAATATAATTATTAGTAATATATTAATATCTAAAAAAAGTATTAATTATCTATTGTATTATTTATTATTAATTAATAATATATTGTTATTTTAACTATATAACTAATAGAATTTTAGCTAATATTTATTGTATAATAATCTAAATAAAATAATTTTTATTTATAAAAATATTCACTAGTTAATAGTTATATTATTCTTCTAATACTTTAATAATAATTTTCTGTTATATTTTTTGTTGATATGATTGTTAATAATTTTTTAAAACATAACTTATTTTTTAATTATCAATTGTATTATTTATTATTAATTAATAATATGTTAATATGGTATTAATATAATTAATAGCGTTATTGGTAATATTTATTGTATAATAATGTAATCAAAATAATTTGTATTTAGAAAAATATCCAATAATTAATAGTTATATTATTTTTAATATATTATGTTGTATTATTAATTAATTACTTATTTGAGAAGCATAATAATATTTATTATTAGTATTAATAATACTTATGGAATTGAAAACAATAATGTTAATAATATTTAATAATAAAATTATGATGATTATTTATTATATTAATACTTAGTATTATAATCTATTTTATGTAAAATAAATCATCATATTAAATTAATTATTAAATATTAATAATAATTTTTATTTAAAAAAATATATTATTAATATTTAATAATAAATTTAAAAATGTTATTTATTATACATAATATGGATAATAATACGATGAAATATTAATAAAAATAACAAAAAAGTAAATATTATTATTACCAATGTAATTATTAACATTAATGTTTCTTATCTGTTCAAAATTATTTGTATGAATTTCCAATTATATCAATTGATTGATTTATGAAATATTGTGTTATATATTAGTATGTTTTTAAATAATGTGAAAATAATGATTTATAAATCATATAACATATATCAATTTAATATATTTCTCTAGCCAAGATGATTCTATATGCCACATCAAGGTGTATATATAATGCGTCCATGTTGTGTTTGTCTATGTTTCTGCTCGGGCGTATACTAATCATGTATATCATCCCAAGAACCCACCTCCACATCATCTTGTGTGGCGAGTGGTGGATGTACAATCCCACCGTCTATACCATATCCTTCCTTTAAGAATAGTGGTTGCTAGTTGGAACTCTCACCAGTATATAAACAAGATGGTTGTTGTTCTGTAGATATATATGGATCAGAGGATAATAAAGAATACGGCACAGAATGGTTAACATCTATCTCTGAAAAAAAATCTAACATTCTAGAAAACCTTTTCTGTGATTATGCCTCTGGTTATGTGTGTGGATCATATGAAATAAGAGCTGGATGAGCATCTGGTTAATCATGATGAACACCCTCCTCTTATGCCACATCTACATCCATAAAAGGGGAATCACCCCTAGAAAATCTATATCAGGATCAATAGCCTCAGCATCCCATGGAGGATCAAAGAAAACCCCATGATAAATCTCATTCATGGTAGGAAGCAACTCTTTCACAACTCTATGAAAATATGTCTGCTCAAATGCGCCTCCCTCTACCAAATTAGAGATGTGAATGAGATAGGTGATATGAGCATCATACAAAAAGAAATTATGTTCTTAAGTAATGTTAATAAAAAACTATTCAACAGTGGAAGGAAAAATTATTACTAATTCATTATAGCCTCATTCATGTCACGTAAGAAATATCACTGGGGACATATGGTAATAGGGTTCATAATCTATCTAATTGAATAAATGAATACATACTATGTCAGCCCCTCATAATCAAGACCCGTGTCATCTATCCCACAGCTTAATATATCCTGCATGATATCTCCTCTAGTGAATGTCTTGCTTCACTAGAATATTTAGAGAATTAAGTGAATTTAACTAAATGGGTGGTGTATGAATTGGATAATAAAATCCAAAATTCCACATAACCCTATCAGTCGGATGCCGCTCAACTATATGAAAATTAATTAGAGGAACGATGCATGAGCCGACAACAAGAATTTATGTACAATATGGTGGGGGGCATTGGATGCTAGCCTCAATTTATGGAATCCATGAAATATTTAAAAAAAATTAATTAATTAATGAAGATATATATAGTATATAATAATGATTTTACTATATAATTAATAATCTCTTACTTCATCTAGTTGAATACATTCTTGCATAAATCTATAATAATGAAAATCATGTCTGGTTGTATCTAAATTTCGATGTGCCTGATTTCACTTATAGATAACATTATTAATTTTTATTTCATAATAGAAAGTGATACATTTAATTTTTACATTAGAATAAAGGAATAACATACCATCATCCGCGTAGAGACTCTTCTACAAAATCAATAGGAAATAGCATGTGTGCATATAGAGAAAAGAGAGGGATGTACTCCCATATCCATATTTGTATAATAACAACACATCATGTGATATTCATCTTATCAATGTGACATGAACGACATTGCGGCCTATATGTATATGCAAGACATGCAGACCCCCAGATATACTACCCTACCTAGTCCAAGCCCTCTAATAAAGGTAAATACATCCAATGTACAAATTTAGTTCAATGATCATCAAATATCATTCCACTTATCATCCTCAAAATCTAAGCATATGAAAATCATAGCATAGTGATATCATCGATATCATCACCTAAATGAGCGAAGTAATGGTCTATACATGGAATGCATAATTTTTTGTCAATGATGGACCAGCCATCATTGTTTACCTCGATTCATAGTAATCAGTAAACTAGCTAAAACCAATCTACACTATCTCGGACCATCACAGTCTCACCATCGATGGGGAGGCCCAACAAAGTTGACACATCCCAAAGTTCAATAGTTATCTCCCCCTATATAAAATGGAATGTATGCTTACCTGACCTCTATCTCTCTATGACTACAGTAATGAGTTGGTGATCTCCAAATGTAAAGTGAAACATTGCTACTCCATATAACCCAGCATGAAGACGATGGGGGATGATAGTGGGAGGTGGTGCATCCTGATGACAATGATGAGATATTTGTACACTCAAAGTAGGCGTTGGACGTTCCTCTAAAACCAGACATGAAACATGCCTATCCTAGAATGTGAGCAATGGAGGACCCTCTATCTGTGCATTTTATATCATTGTTAATATTTTATAGTTAATTAAATAAATTTGTAAACTATTTTCTTTTTAAAACTACAATTAGAAAAAGGAGGTGGACAATTAGCATGTATAATTCAACATTATGATGACAAAAGAGGTAAAAAAAATATATGTGACTATTTTTGTTGGTTTAGTCTATTAATTTCATGTTTTAATGATCTCCAATCATGTTTAATTTATTTATAAATATTTTATGTAAATCATCTATGATGAAAACCCTCCATAGAACATGTGGTTGCATGATATATTCAATTGACCATGTGAATTGTAAGATAGATTTGAAGACAATTAATTTAGAGGCTGAACCAATTTTTATTCATTTCCATTGTCTTTATTTAATAGTTAATGTATCACAGAATTCAATCTAATTGAATCTAGAAATGAAACAAACAATTGTTGAACCAGGTTAGAAATAGAGAAATTCATAAATAAAATGATTTAATTAATGAAATGTATGCATATGAAAAAATGTACACATTCATTATAAAATACATAGACTCAATAATAGATGATGGGAATTGGAGCTATGTCCTGCTACTGGGGGACATATCTTATGAGTATGCCCATCTATGTGAAAAATTATTGATCATTGTCCCCCTCCCCGTTGTTAAGGTCAGTTTATCTAATTTCTGATAAGAGTATAATTTGGTCTTCTCTAAGGGTGAAACCTAGTAATATCAAGACAATAATTAAAAAATGAAAGAAATAAAAAAAATAAATGAAAAATATAAAATATGAAACCAAGAAATATTAGGGACAATAGTTGGCTGATCAGATGGAAAGTTAATATAATGAAAGTCGCCAACAAGAATCCATGGTGCACTATAACAGTTAACCGGAGACCTCACATGATACACCAAGTCAACATAGGGCTCCCATGATATGTGCACTGATGCACAAGATTCAACAACCTGTTCATAGGTATATCTCAATTCCTTGGAGTTAGTAAAATCATCTTACCAATTATCCAACATGACACCAACAATCAAACACTATTTTCCATAACCCGGTAGAGGAACACTCTTACCAAAAAGTGTTTTTATACCCGGTCAAAGGATATAAGATGAATTGTTGATGCATCATGCAGTATCTGATCAATGGAACTATAGAAATTATGAGTAAAATGCATTCCATTTTAAAACCACTGAAAGTCCTATTAGGACTCTGTAATGACGCAAAATTTCCGTGGAAAATTTTTTCTTAAATACATGAGAATTTTACGAGTCTGTGAAAACTAACGGCGCATGATTCCGAGGCCCAGTGTTCCCGGAATCAATTTATGATGTTTTTTTTAGGTAAGTTCAGTAAATGTATGAGCGGGTTTTTATAACTTTTGAACTGGTGCTCAGAATTGAAATCTGGGGGCACTATTGAACTCGCAGCACCGATATTCACATAAGAAGACTTTCACATTGACAACAGTTGGTCAAGAATAAAAGATAGTTTTTGGGTTTTTAGAGAAATATTTAAATAAAAATAAAGTGTGTGGCCTTATTTTTATTTACTGGTTAAAACCTCCACATGGAAGTTGGAGGTGGGACCACCACACCTTAACCTCCCAAGAGAGGTTATGGAGGCAGGGCCCACCTGAGGTCTAAACCTCCTCTCCTTGTTTAATATGGTGGGGACCACTTGAGGTTAAAACCCCTTGAACTCCCCATTAAGTGGGGAGAAACCTCTTGATCCCCCCACTTAATGGTGCCACCACCCCTCTACCTCAATGGAGCCAACGCACATCATTTATTGTGCCAAATCCTCCATTTGAATTTTGTGCCAACCTCTTGAATTAATTAATGGGAGCTAACTTAATTAATTAACCCATTTGAAGTGCCAACAATTAAATTGGTGAAATCATTTCAATTGGAATTTTGGGTGGATTTTTGGGGAGAGGAGAGCTTGGGAGAAATAGAGTTCTCCAACAAAGAATGAAGAACGCATTCTTCCAACAAAGAACGTCGGCAATGATCTTCTTCGGCGTTCATCCTTGGATCCTACCAATGTGGGATGTCTTCAACCGACCTTCCCTCTGTATCTTTGTCAATGACCCGACACAGGAGCACAGGATTATAAGTGTGTGGCGGACGCGAAGAATGATGAACACCTCTGTCTTCTTCCTGCAACTTCATCGACGAACAAAGGTAGGGGGAAATATTTTAGTTTGATTTATTTAAGGGATGATGTGGGGTGATTTTCTTGATCTTTCTCCCCTTTTCTATTCTTGATTAATTCTTGAAAACTCAAGAATGTTTGAACTTCTTGCTACCTCCCTAAACGCGGAGGGTGCGGGCCAAACCAACATGGCCCAACCCCTCGGTCGTCCTTATTTGGGATGATCTTCAGCGCGACGATGTGGCGACGGGACAACGAAGGCAACGGCCACACTGCCCGCGGCCTCCACAAACTGCGTCGCCCACCAGCTTCTGAGCCGCGTCGGCTGCGTTGCCCATCGGCCGAGCCACCCGCCAGCCTGAGCCGTGCTGGCCTCCCAGCTGCCCGGCCTACCGGCCGGCCCGCCTTCTGGCTTGCCCAACCACCTACCGGCCTGCCCAACCACCTCTCAAGCACCCTGGCCGAACCGCACCACCAGCCGGCCCAACCTCATCACACCCTGGTCGAACCGGCCCCCGGCCGACCCGCGGCCTCCCGGCTGAACTGGTCTCGGCCGTGCCACATCGGCCTTTGGTCCGAGTCGCCCCGAACCACGCTCTCGTGGTGCTCTCCGGGCCAAACCTCCCCAAATTGTGCCCTCGCGATGCTCTCTGGGCTAATCTGCCCTCGCACGGAACCACATCCGTTCCGCACCCTCGCGGCCGGTCCGCACCCTAGTGGCCCTCTATAGGCCCTCGCAGCCTGCTGGGCTGGGCCCAGTAGGCAGGGCCGAACACAACGGGCTGGCCCGCCTGACGGGCTAGGCCGGACCCAACGGGTCAACTCAAACAGGGTCGGTCCGACCGGACCTCGGCCCACTACCACCCCTTTACTTTCTTTTAGCCATATCTTTGGCACTAGACGTCCATTTGATGAACATTCAGTGGCGCTGGTAATCTTGGAGTGTGACGCTACCTTTGAGTATACCCCACTGGAGGTTGGGGTATAGTTGAGTTATGGTCAGGTTAGATCGAGCACGAATCCAACAGGTCCCCCGGAACTAAAAGGCTAATAACTCACAGACCGAGCGCCCGATTGATGTGTAGTCTATTGCGTTGAGATCCCAATGACATGGAGGACCTTTGGGATACTTCTTCGTGGTACTTCATGACAGTTGGAATTTCGACCTGTGGCTCATGGAGAAAATCCTCCTAGAGATGAGCAAGCATAGTGCGGAGACCTAATAGCTGGCTGAGACTTGACTACTGCTGACCGATTCGAATCGGAGTGATTTGACTAGCCTAGTGGGGAACGCCTTAGAGTCGCGGCAGACCCACAGTGGGGAGCGCCTTGGTGTCACGGCAGACCCACGGTACTTGACAGGAGGAGTACCTCAGTAGGCTACGAGGGGGAGTGCCTTGGTGACGTGGCAGACCCACGGTGGGGAGCACCTTGGTGATGAATTATACCCATGGTATTGGACAAGAGGAGTACCTCAGCAGTCCAAGGTTAGTGGTAAGAACCTTGGTGATGCAGAAAGCCACCTATACTCGAGAGAGGAGGAGTTCTCTAGCAGCCGAGGTTTCAACAGTGTGACTGAGGATGTTACTTAATACTACCCCAAGAATAAAATCATGTTTTGAGTTGAGTTAGTGACTTCTGTGTTTTCCTCATGATTGAGATGGGTTACTTGATAACTTAGGTATATGTATGGGCATATACCTATGTAATGGATATCTGTTGATTTCATTATTTTGGTTTATCCTTGTTGGATTTTGTGAGATATTGAGGGTCTTGGGGTCCCTACTGAGTATCGTTATACTCACCCCTACACGGGCTATGCCCGCACCTCATTGTGTTGGATGCAGACAATGAACAATGCTGACCGAGGCTGAGTGTACCAGGATTGGACAGTACCCGGAGGTGGACCACACAGCGTGATGGTACATGGAGGAGATGGATATACGTGGAGTGTTGTGAAGGCTATCTGTACCTACCCTTCAGGTAGGATTTCTCTATGGACAATCCAGGAGTTATTTTCCCTTTTTCCAGTACTTGTACTTTACTGTTGGGCTCGTATTTCGAACCCCTTTTACTTTCAGTACACTTTGTTATATAGTTTTACCTAGTATTTTTCTTCCATCTTGTACTATATTGTGTGTGTTTTTAGGTTTTAAAGGCAGTTCCTTCCCAGTTTTATAGATTTATGCCTTTAGTGCTAGTCTCCAGCCCCTGGCCTATGGAAGGCGGGCTTAGGGTAGTCACAGTATATGCCCTGAGGGACAGGTCGTGACAAATTGGTATCAGAAGAGTCAGTTCTACCACAGAACTTAGGAATCTGATCTTTCTTTTCTATGAATAAATAGTGTTAAGTGTAGTGAGTGTGGTTTTCCGTTCTGGGATTCCAGTGTTGGTGCGGTGGTCAACGTATCCATACACTGGGACCCTGACTTCTAATTTTCGACTCAGTGCATGAAATCACTGATTGCATGTGTGTTTTCAAAATCTTTCTTTAAGTAAGCTCAACCAGGTCAGCTCATCAGGTATAACCTTTTAATTGTAGCGCACTTGTTTATTTTTTTAGAATGCCTCAACATAGAAAGTCGGCTAAATTTCTGAGAGTTGTACCCACTGACAGCCCACCGAGCGACGAGGCTCCGGTGTAGGGCCCTCTTACTATGTTGGCACCTTCGGGTGGTGTACCAGTAGCAGCACCACCACCCATTGGGCAGCAGATACCACCAGCCACACTGGAGGATGGTGCATGTCGAATGAGCGCATTGCACAAGTTCCAGCAATAGAGGCCTCTGAGGTTTTGAGGCGAGACAATTTCACACGCATCTGAGGGCTGGATGTAGGTGGTTGCAAGAGTTTTCCACCTATTTGAGACATTAGTAGAGCAAATGGTGATCTTAGCTACTAGACTTTTTCAGTGAAAGACGATGAGGATGGTCTTCATAGTAATGAGGATTTAGTACGTGGACCATTACCCATGATAGTACATTCGGGTAGTGTGTTATCTATATCACTACCTATTGGTCAGCAGTTACAACTGGTGGTACCGGTAAAGGAAACATATAGGCTTAGTGCCTTACATATGATTCAGCATCAAATACCCCTTAGGTTATGAGGTGAGTCGACTCACAGGTGGCTGAGGACTAACTTGAGGAGGTGGTTGAGAGTTCTCTAGAGCTTCTATAGCTTCGACAGAACGACATGTATGTAGCTGAGTATTCATTGGGGTGTACCTATCATTCCTGGTACTCGATGAATACGATACAATTAGTGCTTCAGAGCTAGGACCTCTGAGTGAGGTTTCTTTAGGGACATTTGAGCTAGAACTATTCCTCTATGCATTCCTACTTATGTTAGGGTGCTAGAGAGAACTTTTGTGGTTGAATATTCCTTGACTGAGCGGATACAGCTAGTGGATTTTAGTAGTGGGAAAGCAATAAACTGGTGTCAGTATTAGATACTTGGGTGTGTAAAAATGTTTCGGGAAGAAGAAGTGTTAGGGACAGATGAATCTGTAGGGCTGCAGACGTGGAAACAGAGCTAGGGGAGTAGCATGAGGTGGTGTACATTTCGACATATTACAACCACCCCCCTTTGTGGTCCCAGCCAGGCTCAAGGAGCTGGAGTACGGAGGGAAGAGAGTAGCTGCATGCGGTCAAGGAGTGCGACCCTATGTATCTAAGAATGATTCAATGTACGGTCTATGTCTATTACTAGCTCCCATATCAATAGACATAGGTACCAGTCATTCCTTCCTTCCATGAATCTTGTCCAGGACCTAGAGTTTCTAGTTAGACAGTTGACTTGACCCTCATGTCTGGTGATACATTTGGGAGGAGACTCGATAATCACACTTATGCCAATAGTGTTATATGACCCTTTAGGTGAGCGTTTCGGTTGGAACCTCTTGGGGGCAGGGTCGAGGCCTTATGACATTAGTTTGGGTTTAGAATTTACATCCACAGTTCACACTCAGATTGAAAGTATTAGGAAAAAATTTTGTGGTTTATCTATAGCATTGGGATGAGGTTTTCCTTAGTTGGAGAAAAGGGAAACACATGCAACACATGATAAACTTATGCATAGGTGGGTGCGGCTGATCACTCATGAGTCGGCCAGCCTCACCCTCATGGCAGCAGATGTTTTTAGTTTTCTGTTCCCAATAGTATTGGATAGAGTTCATCCAGTATTATAACTTAAAGATAGTCTATACCCCTTGTAAGGGGAACATGGTAGTAGATGCACTCAGCATGAGGCCTGGCCTGCAGCTGCTAGGTGATGCGGTAGAGCATCTAGCTGCTTGCAGATATCCTTTGTGGATCGAGATGGAGCAGCTTTTTTTCAGTCTCTTATAGTCACTCCCCCACTTCTTCAGTGAGTCAGGGAGGCGCAATGTGGGGACACTGACTACGAGACCCGATGAGCTCATATATCCACAGGACAGGCACCTGATGGATTTTCTAATGGTGGGGAGCATGTCATCCTTTTCAGAGGATGTACCATGGTACCAGTGTCACTTCAGGAGGAAGTGTTGAGGGAGTTCCACACTTCCCCTCTAGCGTTACATCTAGGAGTGGAGAAGATGTACCAGGATCTTCAATGACAACATTGGTGGTTGGGAATGAAGAAAGTAGTTGCAGAGTTTGTTTACCAGTACCTCACTTTTCAGCAAGTGAAGGCGGAGAATCAGGTACCAGCAGGCTTCATTCATCCTTTAGAGGTCCCAGAGTGGAAGTGGGATGGGATATCAATAGACTTCATGACAGGAAATCCACGTACATCCAGGGGACATGACTCGTTTTGGGTGATCGTCGATCGACTCACCAAGTTAGCCCACTTCCTACAGATCAGAAAGCAGGGTTCGGTAGAGAGCATAGGACTCCTCTATGTGTAAGAGATTGTGAGGTTACATGGAGTACACTCGACGATTGTCTCTGATCGTGATGCATGTTTTACTTCCCGGCTATGGAAGGGGTTGCATGTGGCTTTCGGGATGCAACTTCATTTGAGCACCGCATTCCATCCTCAGACGGATGATCAGACTGAGCAGACCATTCAAACCCTCGAGGACATGCAGCATGCTTGTGCCCTCGACTTTGTTCATAGCTGGGAGGATCATATACCTTCGGTGTAGTTTTTATACAACAAAAACTATCACTCCACCATTGGGATGACACCTTTTGAGGCGTTAAACGGGTGACCTTGCATATCACCTTTATGCTGGACTGACCCAAGGGAGTCAACACTAGTGGGACCAGAGATGGTACGAGCTACCACAGAGAAGGTGCATATCATCCAGGAGCGGATGAAGACTGCACAGAGCAGACAAAAGTCGTATGCTTATAGGAGGCAGAGACCACTAGAGTTCAAGGATGAAGACCACGTCTTTCTACAGGTCTCACCTCGATGAGGTTTACGAAGATTTGGATGAGGCGGCAAGTTATCTCCGATGTTCATTAGACCTTTCCTGGTCCTCAGCATAGTCGGTGAGGTGGCATACCATTTAGCTCTTCCAACTCAGTTTCACAGGATGTGAAACGTCATCCATGTATCCTAGTTGAGGAGGTACGTGCATGACCCTTATCACATCATCGACCATGGATAGTTGGACGTCGATGATGGGGAGACTTTTATGGAGGTTCTAGGGGAGATTGAGCATCGACAATAGTGAGTCTTTCGTGGAGGGTCGATACCTATGGCGCGTGTTCGCTGGCAGCACGGGAACCTCTAGGAGAGATCATGGGAGCAGGAGGCTCATATGTGTGCTCAGTACCCCCATTTTTTCCCTTAGTTTGAGCTGTAGCTTACGGAGACATAATTCCCTAAGGTGGGGAGAATTTAAAGACCCAGAATATTTGTGGAAATTTTTTTCTTAAATACATGTGAATTTTACAAGTCTGCAAAAACAGACAGCGTGTGATTCTGAGGCCCGGTGTGCCAGGAATCAATTTCTGAAGTTTTGTTCGGGTACATTCAGTAAATGTACAAGCGGGTTTTTATAACTTTTTAACTAGTGGCCAGAATTGAAATCTGAGGGCACCGTCGAACTCGTAGTGCCAGTATTCACTTAAGAAGACTTTCACCTCAACGGTAGTTGGTCAAGAATAAAAGATAGTTTTTGGGTTTTTAAAGAATGCTTTAAATAAAAATAAAGTGTGTGGCTTTATTTTTATTTGTTGGTTAAAACCTCCACGTGGAAGTTGGAGGTGGGATCACCACACCTTAACATCCCATGAGAGGTTATGGAGGTGGGGCCCACCCGAAGTCTAAGCCTCCTCTCCTTGTTTAATATGGTGGGAACCACCTGAGGTTAAAGCCCCTTAAACTCCCCATTAAGTGTGGAGAAACCTCTTGAACTCCCCACTTAATGGTGCCACCACCCCTCCACCTTAATGGATCCAACACAGAGCCCTTATGGTGCCAAATCCTATATTTGAATTTTGTGACAACCTCTTGAATTAATTAATTGGAGCTAACCTAATTAATTAACCCATTTGAAGTTCCAATGATTAAATTGGGTAAATCATTTCACCTAGAATTTTGGGAGGATTTTTGGGGAGAGGAGATCTTGGGAGAAATAGAGTTCTCTAACGAAGAATGAAGAACGAAGAACGCAATCTTCCAATGAAGAATGCCGACAACGATCTTCTTCGACCTTCATCCTCAGATCCTACCGACGTGGGACGTCTTCAACCGACCTTCCCTTCGCAACATCTTCAACGAGCCGACACACGAGAATGGGATTGGAAGTGTGTGACAGATGTGACGAATGACGAACACCTCTGTCTTCTTCCCGCAACTTCACTGACAAACAAAGGTATGGGGAATTATTTGAGTTTGATTTATTTGCGGGATGATGTGGGCTGATTTGTTTGATCTTTCTCCCCTTTTCTATTCATGAGTAATTCTTGAAAACTCAAGAAAGTTTGAACTGCTTGCTACCTCCCTATATGTGGAGGGTGCGGGCCAAACCAACATGGCCCGACCCCTCAGCTATTCTTATTTGTGATGATCTTCACCACGAAGATGAGGCGACAGGACAACGAAGGCAATGGTCGCGCTGCCCGCGGCCTCCACGAACCGCACCGTCCTAGCGGTGTTCCAGCCGAACCGGCTCCGCCACCTTGGGCCGAACCATGGTGCTTGCCGACTTCTGAGCTGTGTCGGCCACGCAGGCCGTCGGCCGGGCCACCCGCTAGCCCGATCCACGTCAGCCTCCCAACTGCCAGGCCTTCCCATCGGCCCACCTGCCGGCTTGGTCGTACCCTGCCCGGCCGCCTGCCGGCCTGACCGCGCCCTACCCGGCCTGGCAGCCGGATCACCTACCGGCATGGCCGCACCCTGCTCGGCCGCCTACCAGCCTGGAGGCCCCATGCCAGGCCGCCCGCCTGTCAGCCTTCTCGGCCACCACCACGGCACCTTTCGGCTTGCCCGCGCCCCTCCGGCCTACCCGGCCCACCTGCAGGCTTGCCCAGCCGCCTCCCAGCTTGTTCGGCTGCCTCCCGAGCACCCTAGCTGAACCGCGCCACCCGCTGGCCCAACCACGCCATGACCTGGCCGAACCGGCCCCCGGCTGACCCGTGGCCTCTCGGCTGAATCGGCCTCATCCGCGCCACCTCGTCCTTCTGGCCGAGCCGCCCGAACTGCGCCCCTATGGTGATCTACGGGTCGAGCCGCCCCGAACAGCACCATCATGGTGCTCTTCGGGCCGATCCACCCTCACATGGAACCATGGACGGTCCACACCCTCACGGCCGGTCCGTGCCCTAGCGGCCCTCCAGAGCCCCTCGCGACCTGCTGGGTTGGGTCCAGCAGGCAGGGCCAAACCAAACGGGCCAGCCAGCCCGACAGGCCAGGCCGAACCCAATGGGTCAGGAAAGGGATACCCGAACCGAGTCTGCCCAGACTATGTCGGGTTGGGTCGGTCCGACTGGGTCGGACCGGAACTGGGCCCACTACCGCCCCTTTACATTTTTTTGGTCATATCTTTGGCATCGGATGTCCGTTTGATGAACCGTCAGCGGCGCTAGTAATCTTGGAGTGTGACGCTACCTTTGGGTATACCCCACTGGAGGCCGGAGTATAGTTGAGTTACGGTCAGGTTGGATCGTGCGCGAATCCAACCAGGCCCCTGGAACTAAAAGATAATAACTATTAGATCGGGCGTTCGATTGACGTGTCGTCTGTTGTGTTGAGACCCATATGACATGGAAGACCTTTGGGATACTTCTTCGTGGTACTTTGTGACATTTGGAGTTTCAAACTGTAGCTCGTGAAGCAGATCCTCCTAGAGACGAGCGAGCATAGTGCGGAGACCTAGTAGCTGGCTGAGACCTAACGACTGTTGACCGACTCAAAACGGATTGATTCGACTAGCCCATTGGGGATCACCTCGGATCCGCAGAATACCTATAGTGGGGAGCGCCTTGGTGTCCCGGCAGACCCTAGGTACTCGACAGGAGGAGTACCTCAGTAAGCTATGAGGGGGAGTGCCTTGGTGACGTGGCAGACCCACGGTGGGGAGCACCTTGGTGACGCAGCAGACCCATGGTACTCGACAGGAGGAGTACCTTAGCAGTCCAAGGTTAGTGGGTAGTGCCTTGGTGATGTGTCATGCCCACTGTACTCGATAGAGGATGAGTTCTCCAACAGCCAAGGTTTTGATAGTGTGAATGGGGATGTGACTTGATACTACCCCGAGAATAAAATCATGGTTTGAGCTGAGTTAGTGACTTCTATGTTTTCCTCATTATAGAAATGGGTTACTTGATAACTTAGGTATATCTATGGGCATATACCTAAGTAATGGCTATCTGTTGATTTCATGCTTGTGGTTTATCCTTATTGGATTTTGTGAGATCTTGAGGGTCTCAGGGTCCCTACTAAGTATCATTATACTCACCCATGCATGGGATATGCCCACACCTTGTTGTGTTGGATGCAGACGATAGACAGCCTTGACCGAGGCTGAGTGTACCAGGACTGGACGGTACCCGGAGGTGGACCACACGACGTGATGGTACACGGAGGAGACGGACAGACGTGGAGTGATGTGGAGGCTATTTGTACCTACCCTTCAGGTAGGATTTCCTGGTGGATGATCTCGGAGCTGTTTTCCCTTTTTCCAGTACTTGTACTTTATAGTTGGGCTTGTATTTCTATCCCCTTTTACTTTCAGTACACTTTTTTATACAGTTTTACCTAGTGGTTCACTTCCAGCTTGTATTCTGTTGTGTGCATTTTCAGGTTTTAAAGGTAATACCTTCCCAGTTTTAGGGATTTATGCTTTTGGTGATAGTTTCCTGCCCATGGCCTATGGAAGGTGGGCTTGGGGTAGTCACAGTACGGGCCCTGGGGGATGGGTCGTTACACGCTTTAACAAATTACTACACAAATCTATAAAATATCTCTTCTACTAACCCTATGATCAGAAGTTTTCACACACCCTTGAAGACCCTATTTATGCACTCCACTGTATTAGTGGTCATACGGTCATATCTCTGTCCACCATCATATGTTAATGACCATTTTTCTTTGAAATCTACTTCATATAATCATGCACATCTTGATTATCCCTTAAAATTTCATCAATATGTTGATCAAACCTTTACTATTGAGGATCATATGTTGAAACCATAAGATAATAATGTATTTAAAAGGATATAAAATTTTCATTCAAGAAAAAGTATGTTCATAAAAACATACTCAACTTCATAATCACCTTATTTATTACCTCATATCTAAAATGCTTATACACATTACATTGAATCCCCATACCTATTAACAACCTCTATAATCTCTCGATAGCAGTAGAATATCAGACACACTCTTTGGTTTTGTGTGACATGAATGCATATACATTCCAAAAACTAACTCTAGGATTCCAGATTCTCCTTTTCAACAATAGATAATGAAAGTGGTTGAGGATCCCAATTACCATCTTGTGTGGCAGTAATAAGTAGAACACTTGTATATATTCCATAGGAAATGTTCCATCGACTAGAATGAATTTTTTAGAATAGAGGAAAGTAGTGATACATAGCCTAAATTCCCAAAACATCTTATTGAACATCAACTTTGATTGATCAAATCAATGATCAGGGGATACATACTCAAGAAAGTCCAAATAATAAATATTCTGATTATTGAGAGACATAAATCCATTATGTTGTGGCAACAATGCATAAAATTTATCCCAATAACTATAAACTTTTAAAATTTCCTTTTGTTTTTCATTGAAATCTATGTAGTAGGATATCTTATAGTTAAAAAACTATTGTATCTCTTCCTGAATAGGGGACACAGGAACATCAAAACATGTTTGTATCATCTCTACAATAATAGTTGATATAAAATCTACATCAAGTGAAGATTTATCCTACAACAAGCTTGGATGTAAAAAAGTGTGTGTGCCTTCTAATTTTGTTATCATCCAACATAAAAAATTATCATATATTCCCCCCATTAAGGATTTACATTCTATACCAATTTCTCACATAAGATGTGATACTTTTCCTTCTTAGACTCATTAATAAAAAATGAGAAATTCGGATCTACCTGATCTTTCGGATGGCCGGCTTCGATCCGGAGTGGGAATTGGTTTCCCCTCCTGCTCTCTCTTTGACAGATTCTGATGTCTCAAAAATTGAAGTCGGGAAGTTTCAAGTTCCTCTTCGATCTCTTCCTGTCTCCTTCCGTGATGCGCTGAAAGGTACTGATCTTAGTAGCGTGAAGGACTGTATGCAACCGCTCTATAGAAAGCTAGAAGATGGTGGCTTCTTGGTCGACGCTGATCCGGAAGCCCTGAAGAAAAGAGAACAAATGTGCAAGTACTCTGTCCTTGGCCGAGTTTCATACAACGCAGGGGATAGACCCTGGCCTCTTTCCGAGCTTAAGAACAGGATTGCACACTGCTGGAATTCCTCAAAATGGAAGATGGTCCCCCTTGGGAAAGGATACTATCACATCCTCTTTAGTTCTCAAGATGAACTCGATCAGGTATGGAAGCTTGGTAACCTTCGTTTGCAGCCTGGATTTCTTAGAATTTTTGATTGGGACCCTACATTTAACCCATACACACACAAAAATTATATGGCGCAAGTATGGATTAGAATTCATGGGCTTAATTGGTTTTATTGGCACCCGAAGATTTTAAATGACATTGCGTCTTGCATTGGATCCCCTATTAAAATTGACCATAGAACTTTGAATGGGGATCTAGGTCTTTATGCAAGAATTATGGTTGAAGTAAATTTAGCCAATGAACTTCCTACTAGCATAGGTTTTAATGCCCCTGATCATAGATTAGAACTCAGCATTGAGTATGAAAAGAAGCCACCCTTCTGTGGAGTGTGCAAACTAATTGGGCATAACCTTGCAAACTGTAGGGTCTTTAGAAAGCAAATGGATCCCCCCATTAATAATGATTGGCACGAGGTCAAGAATGCTAAAAAAGGGAAGAATGTCATAATAAACACTGAGCCCCCACAAAAAAAGCAAAATATTTGGGTTAAAAAATCAGGTGACCTTCCTTCCTTAGAAGGAAAATCCTGGGGAGATTTGGTTACGGAAGAAGAGGCCCCACATCACAAAGACAATCCAAATGGTCTCGAAAAACCAGTGGTTGAGGGCACCAGAAGTAGTTCAGTTAAGAGCTACCCTTTAACTTTCTTCAATCCTCCCAATAATGCCCCTGCCTCTGGTACTTCATGTTTAAATGAGCATATTTGCAGGGACCTGGAGGACACTTTGCCTTCAGCTCTCATAGATAATTCTGCTGCACCTAGCATAACACAGGGTAAGGCTGCGAACACTGCTGATCCAGGTACCTCTGTGTCTTTCAATTCAAATGAGAACCCTGTCTCTTCTGTTTCCAATGCTCCTGTTATAGAGAATCAAACTGATAATCATGCCTCTCCTGGATTTGTTTCTGCTCACACTTCATCACACACCACTGATTTTTCTCCCATATTGCATACAGAACCTGTTTCAGTCGGCAAGGTGGGGGTCAATACTCCCCTTAACATGCAGACTTCTGTGTCTTTCAATTCAAATGAGAACCATGTCTCTTCTGTTTCCAATGCTCCTGTTATAGAGAATCAATCTGATAATCATGCCTCTCCTGGATTTGTTTCTGCTCACACTTCATCACACACCACTGATTCTGCTCCCATTTTGCATATAGAACCTGTTTCAGTCGGCAAGGTGGGGGTCAATACTTCCCTTAACATGCAGAATTCTGCTCTCTTGCAACGCCAGGCTGACATCTCTTCTTCGATTTCTGTTGAAAAAACTGCTAGTCCTCTTAATGAATCTGTTTTACAAGTGTCTAGGACTGATCCTGCTGATCTTTTGACTCCCAGTAGAGCACACACCACACTACCTGTCACTGTTTCAGACCCTGAATCTATTCATAATCTTTCCTCCTGTTCGATGTGCAACTTGGTTCCCGGTACTCCTGCTGGCAAGAAGGATTTCGTTGATATTCCTAACTCTGTCTTAGATTCCTCTATACCTGATGCACCTGAATCTGTCCAGCTTGAGTCTGGCACGTTTTCCTATCCTGTGCAACCCCCTACTCAGGCTGATGCTCCAGGGTTTGTCCAGTCAAGCCCCATTTTGCTTCCTGCTTCTTCAGAATTCCCCCCTCCTGTTCAGACTTCCCCATCCCTCTTCGCCCCAGATAGTGGGATTATTCAGTCTAGGGATGAGAAACAGCTCTCAACTGAGCTAGACACAGTTCACGGACCGGACAAAAATCACACTTTGAACTGTACTCAACTTTTGAATACTCCAGTTGCTGTCCCTAACCCAAAATCAGACCTGAAATCTGCTCCCTCTCAAACACCTAAAGATCATGCCCGCCAACAGGAGTCTACCTCCTCCGCAATGGTTACGAGATCCCAAAAGAAGAAAGGATCTAGTAAATCTCAAAAAAAGAAGGGTTCAAACCCAGCCCGCAAATAGTAATGAATATTCTTTATTGGAACTGTCAAGGTATAGCCAACAATGACACCTCCACAACTCTTAGGAGGTTTTTAAACACACATAAACCCCAACTCTTAGCCATTGATGAACCTAAAGTCAACTTTAAAATGAACTATATGAGATTTGGCTCTCTCAATTACAACTTTTTAGGATCTTGTAAAAGTAGTCCTCATTTTGACACTTTGTGGATCTTTTTCCACAACTCTTTAAAAAATGTCAACATTTTTAGAGCCTCTGAAAAACAACTTACCTGTGATTTCTTGTGGAATAGTCGGCATATCTTTTGCACTTTGGTTTATGCCAAGAATAGATACCAGGATAGGAGACCTTTATGGCATGAACTCCTTGATATGGCGAAAAACATTCAAGAATCCTGGGTGGTTATGGGTGACTTCAATGCCATCCTTTCCCCCTCTGAAAAAATTGGTCCCTCACATCTTACTATTTACACTAAGGAATTTATCTCTGCTATTGATGACTCTAACCTTTTTGAAATCACTCTCATTGGTGCTAAATACACTTGGTATAGGAGGAATCACAACAAAACTATTGCTAGTAAACTTGACAGAGCTTTCGTCAACATGAAGACTCTCGACAACTGGGACAAAATAACCAGTGTAACCCTCCCGAGGCTCAATTCTGATCATCATCCTATCCTTGTTACCATTCTTACGAATGATCGTAAGCCTGTCATCCCCTTCAAGTTTAATAACGCTTGGTCCTCGAACTCTGAATGTGTCACCTTTATCGATGTAACCTGGAACTCCATGAAACATCATAATGATCCTTTCGCCTGTTTACGCAAATTTAAAATTCTCAAACAGGCTCTGAAAGGTTGGTGCAAAAATTCTAATACTCAAATTGATTCTGATATCTCCTATCTCGAAGAGGAACTCAATCGTATCCAGACTCAGAACACAAACTCAGATTTAAATATGGATCCTCAATTGGAAGCTAATATCTCTTCTAAACTTAATTCCCTTCTTACTTTCAAAGACAATATTCGTAAACAAACTTTCAGGACTAAATGGCTAACCGATGGTGATCGAAATACAAAATTCTATAACTGTCTTCAAAGAATTAGAAAGGTCAACCGCCCCCTTACTAGGCTCATTAAAAATGACCTGATCATTGATTCTGAAGAATCGATTGCGGACCATGTCACCTCGTACTTTTATAGCATTTTTAATGGTCCTGATATAAATATTGATCTTGAACCGGATATTATTCCTTTAATGGTGGATGATCAAGACAGTGAGACTCTTTTAAGCATCCCTCTTGAACATGAAATCAAAGACACAGTCTTTGGTCTTAATCCTGACAGTGCTCCTGGTCCGGATGGATTCAACAATGGTTTCTTCCAAAAGCATTGGGATATAATTCGCAATGATGTTTGTAACCTTGTTAAGTCCTTTTTCACCCACGGATATCTTCCTCATGGAATCAATGCTCAATTTCTAACCTTAATTCCTAAGGTTTAGAATGCTTCTGAGATTCACCAATTCAGACCCATCGCTCTGATTAACACTATCTATAAAATTATTACTAAAATTATTGCTAATAGACTTGCTCCTATCTACAATAAAATTGTCTCTTGGAACCAATTTGGCTTTATTAAAGGTAGGTCAATCCAAGACTGTATCTGTCTTACTTCAGAATGTACCAATAGTTTAAATAGAATCACAAGAGGGGGCAATGTGGCAATCAAACTTGATATCAGAAAGGCTTTTGATACCATTGACTGGAATTTTATCTTCAAAGTTCTAAAAAACTTTGGCTTTAATGATTCTTTCATTGGTAGAATTAAGACCCTCTTTCACTCAGCCTATATCTCGATCCTGATTAATGGTACTCCTAGAGGTTTTTTCAATTGCTCCAAGGGTGTCAGGCAGGGTGACCCTCTTTCTGCTATCATTTTCGTTATTGCTGAGGATTACCTAAGTAGACTTCTTAACAAGCTGGTTGATCAACATATGCTTAAACCTATTCAAGTTGCCAGGAATTTAAATGCCCCTACCCACCTTTTATATGCTGATGATATTATCTTATTCATCAAAGGGGATAAAAAAAATATTCATGTTCTTAAGCAAGCGATTTCTCACTATGAACAAATCTCTGGGTAAGCAATTTCTTGGGACAAATCGTATATCTTCTTTGGAAAAAATTTTCCTGTAAGAAGGAAATCTAATATCACCACCTATCTGGGTATTAAAGAGGGTTTCTTGCCCTTCAACTATTTGGGTGTTCCAATATTTTGGGGTAGGCCCAAAGCTACCTACTTCCCTAACATCATTGATCAAATCACAAATCAACTCGCTAGCTGGAAAGGCAAAACTCTCTCCATGGCTGGGAGAATCTGTTTGGTTAAATCGACCATTGTTTCTAAAATGGTCTATTCCTTCATGGTTTATAAATGGCCCGTCAGCGTTTTAAAAAAAATTAACACTTATATTAAGAACTTCATTTGGTCTGGAAACATTTTTGAAAAGAAACTTGTTACCATACCTTGGAACTCTTGCTGTAAACCCATGGCTAATGGTGGTATTGGCATAAAAAATCTAAATCTGTTCAATGATGCTCTTCAGGCCCGCCTCACTTGGCACATTATCAACTCCACCTCTAAGGCCACTGATTTCCTACACCATAGATTCCTCTTTAAGCTCTTAAAAGGTAATCTTAATTTCATCAACTCATCCATCTGGCCCTCTATCCGGGACTCTTATCATAGGATCATGCAAAACTCTAGATGGATCGTCAGTGCTGATTCTTCCATTAATTTTTGGTGTGACAATTGGTGTGGTACCCCCCTGATATCCTTGTTACCCTCACATAATCCTCCTGATGATACTAATCAGACTATAAAGGAGGTTTTGCAATCTCACCATCATGATCTCCCTGACAATATTGCTCAAATTATTGACAATCATCTTTTTTCTCCTAATGGTGATTTCCTTGTTTGGGAGCCTTCTACCAATGGAATCCTGGATTCAAAGAATTGTTATAAGAATAATTTCTCTGATAATGACTCTAGTTTCCTATGGGTAAATCAATTTAACAAACCCTAGATTAAACCTTCTAGGCTCACCCTTATTTGGCGCATTGCCCATAATAGACTGCCAACGGAAACCTGTCTCCAAACTTTTGGTATTCAACTCTGTTCTAAGTGTCGCCTGTGTAATCAACATAGGGAGGATGCCAATAATCTCTTCCTATCTTGCGCGACGGCCTCTGCTCTTTGGAATTATATTTCTGAATTATTTAATAATAGATGGTTCTTTACTGACTCAATTTCCTTGTTTATAAAAAATTGTACTAGATATGATATTTCTATGCAGATAAAAAACCTTTTCCTGACGGCAGTGGCGGAGCTTCTTCATGAGATCTGGTACGTCAAAAACGCCCTCATTCACAACAATCACCGTCTCAATCTTAATGCAGGGAAAGCTCGGATTCTTCTGGCGGTTGATGAAGCTGCCTCAATACAAAAAGACTGTTGTAACAACTCAGTTGGTGACTTTGTGATTCTTCGACAGCTCCGTGTTCCTGGCATCTACCCAAAGCCCAAACACTCATTTGAAGTATTCTGGCAATCTCCAATGCCAGGATGGATTAAAGTGAATGTCGATGGCACCTCCAAAGGCAACCCTGGACCTGCCAGTTGTGGTGCCATCTTCAGAGACTCAGCTGGGCAGTGTCAGGGCTGCTTCTTTGTTGGTTGTGGTCACTCTTCTTCTCTGGAGGCGGAAATGTTGGGGTTCATTCATGCTGTTGATTTTGCGCACCAAAGAGGTTGGAGAAAGCTCTGGATAGAAAGTGATTCAACCACTATCATTCATGCCATCTGGAATGGCAACATCAATCTGGCCTGGACTCTTACCACACGATGGATGAATTGTCTGAATTTGCTTCACGGGATGGACTATATAGCTACTCATGCCTACCGGGAAGCAAATGCTGTTGCTGATGCTCTTGCCAACAAAGGAGTTCATCAACACATGACTTGGATGGACTCTATTCCTTCTGATTTATTTTACCTTCTTGATAGAGATTGTAAAAAAATCCCATCTTTTCGCCTCTTGTAACCCTGTTTTAATTATCAATAAATTGTGCTATGGTCTTTGACCAAAGCACTACCATTAAAAAAAAATAGATAGCGTTATCAGTTGATACAAATATATTCCCTAAATTCCAGGGAATTCAGTAGCTGATGTAATGAAATCCTGATCAAAATGTTGTGCATGTGACATTCCTTTGACTAAGGAACTCAATAGTATAGGATGATTACCAATAACTAGTGGAATTCTATCTATCAAAGGAACCTTGGAAGGTTCATTCCCCACATCACCCTCACCCAAATCATCTCTTAATACCTCATCAGATGCATCCTCATTAGATAAACCATCATTCACTAAATCAGGAGTACTCCTTGGGATGTCCCCTATATTTATTTCCAAATGTTGATCATCTTATTCATAATTTTTTTATATCATAGGAGTCATTTGAGCAGGCAATTAATTAGATTCTTTTCAATGACCTAATTCTATAGAGCTCACAAAACATGGTTCTATAGTGTTAGGATTCACCTCATCAATAACATAAAACATCACATATAATTCCATTAGACAATTTCTACACTACTTCATGGATAACAATAATGCATCCATCCAATCCTCATTATTGACTAGAGGATACTCGGTGTGTTAAAACATTTAGGATATTGAAGATGTCGATATGTAATTAAAGTAATGGATTAATCAGTCCTCAGTTTTAATCAAATATGAACCTCCTTGTGATATTCATCCAATATCACACAATCCCAAATATTTTCCACTCATATAGGTGGAAAACTATAGCTAATACCCTATTCTGTATAAATTACCTCATCGTTGCAATATATTTTCATGGACATGATTAAATAAAAAACAACAATTAAGAAAATGTTATATATTATACCATGAAATTTTTTAAAAAATTAAATTGGTTATGATTAAATAATTGACTTGATATTGGTATATTTTATATGGATTGGTTTATCACCATTTAATAAACTCACCAAAACCAATGGGAGATCCTTTTTCCTCAATTATCTATGATTTCTGTAACCATCAGTCTCCTCTCAAACATGGTGTAAAAATCCAACATCAAATAGAAACACTTCTTATTGAATTGCCTTTTATTATAATGATACTCCCATGAAAATGAGGGGGTATAGGTATTTGAGATACAAAACATTTTTTAAGTGAACATGCAGGTCCTTATACTATTAGAGAGAGGGATGACACATAGGTAATCAATAACAAAAAGAAAATTCAATTATTGCAAATTATATAACTTGAAAAAAAACATGACATGAAATTTAAATCATAAATTGGTTAGTAATCTCAAGATCATCCATATATTATAAATTAAATAATCGAATACAATAAAATATAACGTCAAATTGCCATCATACATTTGACGGTCATCTCAAGATTGGTCAACATTTTAAGTTGCTAAAATATTTGTTTGAGATATTTATTATCTTCAAAATCATGTAACACTAGTTATAACTATAATTAATAAATAATATATATATGTGTGTGTGTGTGTGTGTATAAACATCTATTTATATTCAATGTTTCATGAATATTTTTCATTGTTATATGTGAAAAAATATAACTAAAAACATGATAGATATAAATAACCTTACTGTTGAAGTATATTGATGGATATATTATTACCAAAGAAAATTTAATAAATCATTATATATTCTTATACCGCATCATCAAATATTTCACATATTTCAATTACTTATGAATAAATAACTATGACTTGATCTTGATACTTTTTCTATGGATTAGTTTATTATTATTTGATAAACTAACCAAGACCTAGGGGTGAACTCTTAAGTCTCTATTAATTCATATTTCAGTAATCATCAGTATCCTTTCAAATAGAAACACCTCTTATTAAAAAACTCTTGTCGAACACCTCTTTTTGAAAGACTTTTTATTACAAAGTTACTCACATTCAAGTGAGGGGGTGTAGGGGTTTGAAATACATAACATTGTTTTAGTCCAACATGCAAATTCTTACATACCTGGAGAGGGATGACTCATGGGTCATCAATAAGGAAAATAAATTACATTTATTACAAATTACATAACCACATACACAAAAAAACATGCAATTTCAATTATGCATTGGTTGGTCATCTCATGATTAGTCTTCACAGAATAATCATATCATGTTTTTTGGTATGATTTTTATGTTTAACATATTATATCACTTTACCTATAACAACATCTAATATATAAAAAATATTTACACATTCTTTCCAAAAAAAATTCAATGTGTGTATGTATATAAATATTTAGGTATTTTAACCTTATTTATATATGTGTATCAAATATTATAATTTAATTTAATTTTTACTTTATATATAATGCACAATAATATATATATATAAATATATTTTAATAATAACACATAAATATATATAAATTTAATTATATTCATCTTTATTTATTAATATTTTAAAATATAATTACAATTACTTTTATAAACTATAAATTTCAAAATATATGTATTATTAATTTATACAAAAATACTATAAATATTATTAATATTAAATTTTTTAAAATTTATTTAATAAAATTAATATAATTTACACTTATATAATTACAATTAAAATTCTATAAACATGAGTTATTTTCAAATTTATAAAATTGATAATGTTTATATAAATTTTTTTCATACTTCTACTTTCAAAAATTTAAGTTATTATATTTAATACTTTATTACTTGGAATTATAATTATTTATACATAATATAATTTACATTTATTATTTATAATTATTATTAATATTAAATAAAAGAAGTATAATTTACACTTACATAATAACCATTAAAATACTATAAACTTTTGCTATTTTAAATTTTATAAAATTACATATGTATATATAAAATCTTTTTCATACATCTACTTTCCAAAATTTAGGTAATTATATTTTATACTTTATTACATATAATAATAATTATTTATACTTAATATAATTTAAAAATATTATTTTTAGTAAATAAATGTAATGAAATTTACACTTACATAATAGCCATTATAATACTATAAACTTATGTTATTTTCATTTTTATAAAATTACATATGTATATATAAAATTTTTGTGATATGTATACTTTACAAAATTTATGTAATTATATCTTGTACTTTATTACATAGAATAATAATTAATTATACTTAATATAATTTAAACATATTATTTATAGTAAAAAATTTATTTCATTAGAAAAAATAATATTATATATATTTAAATAAATTTAAATATACTACTTAATATAACTTCTATAATTTTAATAACATATTACTTAAAAAATATTTAGCTAATTACCTAAGTTTATAGAATATTATAATTTAAATTTATGTTCCACTAAATATAATATATATTATATACATATAAATATATTCAAATCTAATTACTCACAATTTAAATTTAAAATATAAACATTTTTTAATACAATATTATTTCCCTAAATATAAGATATATTTTTTACATGACATTTCAATTATATAAAAACCATATTTAAATTTCCTAAACCTTCAATTTAAATGAAACCATAATAAAATAATAACTCACTCAGAAATTAAATCATATAAAGGATAATAATTTATACATCCATACATGAATATATCCATACATATTAAATAAATAAATAATATAGAAAAAATAAACAAAAATAATTAGATAATTAATATTTTAGATAAAAAATTTACCTCTTTTAATGACCGAAATATTTTATGGGAAAGAATTTCAGCAGGGCTTTACAAAAAAATACAGAGGAGAAGAATGGAAAATAGAGGGGGGAGGGCACCACTTTTTATAGATTTAGGTAGCCAGTGTCACGAACCAACCTGGGTCAACCCTGAACTGGTCACCCGAGCCGGTCCGCGACATGGCCCGAGAGGCATTCCTGATCCTCATGGGCTGGCGGCAAGCGCCAGGGCATTAATAGAGGACAAATGGGAATGATTTCGCCCAGTGAAAATAAATATAGCAGTAGAAAAAGTATAACAACACAAAGAAAATAAACAACATGAAAAGAAAGAACGATCAAACAAAACCAACGAATCTGACCACGACCAAAACTCCTCGTGACTCCGAGAGTCGCTCACCAGTCCACAACCAACTCTCGCCCACTGCGAGCATCCTCGATTCAAACCTTCAACAAAACTAAAAATAAGAAAACACTATAGGCGTGAGTATTAAAACTCCGAAGGAATTCCCAACAAACTTTTCCCAATGTACTATCTTTAAATAAAAAATTTAGTAATTTCAGTATTGAAAAAAATATATTAAATAAGGGTTTCCACAGAAACACTTTCGTTTCTAAAATAAATAATAGTCCATTGCACTTTTTAATTTAAAAATAAGTTTAATGTTTAAAGAAAATAGGTGAGTTTCATTTTTGAACATTTTTTGCAAACAATTTAGAAATCTAAATTTTAGTTGTTAGTCAAAAGGAAAACCGCAAACAACACACAAATCACAATAAGTGCAATGGAAAAAGTGGCACACAGGGGCCAACAACCGAACTAGACCTCTCAATTGTCCGTCACATACAAATAAACACTAAGGAAAACATGGATCGAACCTAGGATATCGTGAACAATCCAGAACGTACTATACATCTAACTCATCCTGAAGGTATGCCCTGCTCAATGATGTCATAACGCCCTAATGCCCAATGTTTCCCTACATTGCCTTACCAAGTGGCCCAATCCCAAAGCACTGATAACAGAACACCTCTTTGTTATGGGACACTAGCCAGTGCATAGTCTAAACTAGTGAAGCAGTCATTCTTATAAGATTCACTAACTATGTCAGGTTCTCATGTCAACACATGCAATAAAAAGGGTGAGTCATCAATGTCAATCAAGTAACCAATCACAATGCACAAACATCACACACAACTCACACAATCGTGGTACACAATAAGACCGTCGCGGAGTCACCCCAAAGAGAGTTTTCAAAATATTTCATTTTTTTAAGGTGCCCAACAGGCCTTAACCAACCACTCAACACCAACCTATTTTCAGAAGAACCAACACATGCCATATGATTTCCAAAGAATCAATGGAACACCACTTTCAATCTCAAAACCATTTTAAACCTCAATTAAGAAATCCATTTTAGAAAGATGAACATATTTTCAACCCAAGCCATTATTTAAAACAAACACAATTTAATTATAAAGGCCAACGGGGAATTTTATCCAAACTAATGATGAAAATTTTAAAAAACACTTTTAGGTAATTCAAAACAAGAGAGAACCACTATCCTTCACAATGAACATTTATTCTAAAACAAATTATTTAATATTATTCACCGTTAATCTAAGATTTAATGAAATAACTAGAAATTAGTAAATTATAAATATAAAGGAAAGTGCAGTGGGGACCTACCTCAACTGACAGCTCGAACACGCTGTCGTGTTGCGCCTTGCACAGGCACGTAAGCACGCGCAAGCCGACGCCTATAGTACCACGAAAAAACCTCACCGATACATTGCAACACCCCCAAAAATAAGTAAAAACACAAAAAAAACTAATTCACAATAATCCAACAAAGAAGCATCCCAAACATCACCTCAGCACGGAGCCATGCTTGACCAACAGGGTCACACGAAAGGGGGAAAAGTTGGGTGCGGTGTCTCAATGCACTGAAAAGGGTCACCAACATCGTCAACGGTTGCGCGAAGACTGGGGCAGTTGACGGTGGACCTGGTCGAAGTAGCTGGGGGGGTTGCGATGCATGGCGTGATGATCGAGGGATGGCAAAGGGGTTGCACAATAGTCGGAAAGATGCGATACGCACCGGTGGGGGCTGGCCGGATAGCGGGTGAGAAGTGGGGGCACACCAGAGGGTGCAGATGCAAGGGGGTGTCGGCCGAACATTGGGAAGGGGAGTCAGGTTACCGTGTCGCTGCTGGATGGATGACCCTAGGGCGTTGCACCGCTACTGGAGGGCGAGCGGCAGCTGGAAAACACCGGTTGGAAGGCGATTTCCAGAATGAGGTATCGCGTTGCATGGAAGCACCGGAAAGGCACGATCATCGGCTGGAAGGGAGATTCCGACAGCGGAGAGGGGAGGCGTGCAGCTGGGTGCAACGCAAGAGGTAGATCTGGAGGGCACAGTGGGAGGGAGATGGCTGGACATGCGCTGCCTAGAAAGGGCGGGGGTCACCAGACATGGCGCGGCCCGGAGCTGTTCCTGCCGCACGTAAAAGAGGAGGGGGTCCTATAGGAGGAGTTTGGGTCGGCTGGGCGTGCAGGTAGAGTAGGGTTCGGGGGAGCCCAGGCATGCGGTCGCAGGGTAGGGACGTTGTGAATATGGCTACGAGGGAGTGGAGTGAGCAGGGGGTGCACCGGACTGGGCGCGATGTCGGAGGATGAGCGACGAGTGTGCATACTGGGATGTGGTGCTACAGACCAGCGGCAGCTCGCGCTGGCAGGGGGAAGCGGTGGTGACTTTTCCTAGAGAGGGAAGGGTGGTGTACTGGAGGAGGGCAGTAGAAGGAGGGCGTTAGATATGGAGGGCTCCACCAGGAAGGGTCATCGTAGGGGGTGCGGTCGTGGCCAGTTAGGGAGATCGAGGTAGGTTCCGGGATGAGGGGGAAAGATAGGGCGCGTCAAAAAAGGGTAAGGGGGAGAAAACGCGTGGAAAAAAGAAAGAAAGAAGAAAAGAAATGTAAATAAAATAATAAAAAATAAAGACAATAATACAAATAATAATAATAATATTATTAATGATAATAAATTTAATATATATTAATAATATTAATATTAATATCAATAATAATAATAATACAAATGACAATAATAAAAAACTATAATAATAAACTAAAAAAATAATAATAATAATTATTATTATTTAATAATGATTAGATACTGTTATTTGTGACAAAATAATATTATTACAGAAATAAGTTATTTATTTAACAAAATTTTAGTTATTTTTTTTGTCAAATCGTTTATTTTTTTTTTTACTAGGTCGACTCAAATGCTGCAATTGCGCAGGTGCCTGGGCAAACAGCAGGACTTCCGCTAGTTGGGTGGTGCCCATGCATCTGCCAAGATCTCAGTAGCAGTAATAATAATAATAATAATCATCATCATCATCATCGTATCAATAAAAATATAAATAATAAAAATACTCATTTAGTTTTAATAATAATAATTAAAATTATTTTCCATGAAAATATTAAATAATGCAATAAATTACAAAATTTATTCAGTTTAATTTTTCGAAGATATGCGGACTATGTTGTTGCATGGGCGAAGCCACATGGGGTCTCCAAAACGTGCTCCACCCAGGCGCTCAGCGACTTCAACTCAAAAACAGGCTTTACAAAACTCAAAAATTTGGTTCAGGATTTAACCTGAACCACGACAAAAAATTTAAAAGCCAAAGAAAATAATAAAATAATAAATAATAAATAGGCTGGGGTGTAACAATTCTCCTCACCATAACACTTTCCGCCCCTAGAAATCCAAGACAAGATCAATACCCAAAGATGAAACTCCTTTAATGTTAGTCAACCGCAAAAGTTTTAGCACCTACAGTTGATTGATCTAAACGAACACCGAACTCCCATGACATGCTACTTATCCTCAAAACACGAACACTTTAAACACCACCAAAACAAAACCCAAAATTAAACTATGATACTGACACGGGGAAGCCCAGAAAGTCTCCCCACCATAGTAATCAAGCCAATCTAAATTAAACGCGACCTGGGATGGGTCTCCCCACCATAAAGACTTACGAGATTAACTGAACTTGAAAGTTCCCACACGAACTAGAAACCCCACCACAAGGGTAGGGGAAGAAAGGGCCCAACCAAATAGAGCATAGAAATTACCATCAATGCTACCTTAGCGATGTCACATCCACAAAAGAACAAGAACCATGCCACAATAAAGACCAAGATTAAACCAAGGCCCTCCTTTACCGTTGGGGTTCTCTTGACTATGTGACAGCTTCACTCTAGGACCTATGGCTGGAGCACCGATGATTGAAGCATCTCTTGCCTTGCAGTCTGGCTTCAAAATTTCCCAAACATAACACATGAACTATAATTTCACCAAACACACTTCCTATAATATAATTATTTCTCAGAGGTTTGACAAAACCATTCTTACAACTGAAGGAAAAGAAACACCACAGAATGGTACAAGTGAAGACTACTACATCCAAAGACACCACAAAGGGAAAAAATCCAAACTAATCCCTAGACATCGTCCTACTCTTGCTGACAGGCTGAGGTGACATTCGATGAGTCAGGTTTGTCTTTAGTGCTCTTCTTGAAAACGCCTCGACAGAATCGCTACACATGACCCAGGCGCCCACAGCTGTGGTAGGGTTTCAGAGAACTCGGGCACATCGATCTCCACTGTACCTGCTTACCACAATGGTGATAGATCAAGGTATTTCCCTGGGAGGGAGATGACTGAGGTTCTAAAGGCATCTTGATTCCCCTACCAGTACCACCAGCATCAGGCCGCTTCCTATTCTACTTATCTTTATCTTCTGCACTACTTCCCAAGTTTAGAGTAGGATTCGCCACATCAAGTCATCCTGCTAACTCAACTTCGGTGAGGAAATCTTGTCTCACCACCTCTGGGATGGTGATTACATTGAACTCTTCCATCTTCGACTACAGCTTTGGACATAATCTAAGCTCAAAATTTCGAGCTTTCACGGGATCATTTCCAACGTACCTCGATTCATATGGAGCTAGGTCTAGGAAAGGACGAAATAATTCCAACACCGATCCAACACCTTGATGAAGACCGCACAACCCCATCCTATTCCTCAACTTTGTGACCTCATAGAAGTACTTTTGGATGAATGACAACTTGAAGAACTCCCAAGTGAGATCTTCTCGAGTCTTTCTTCGAGACACAGACTTCCACCACTTCCAGGTTGGACCTTCAAGCATAAAGGTATCCAAATTCACCTTTAATTACTTAGGCGGCACGAGAGAACAAAAGTTCCTCTCAATCTTCCACATCCACTCCTCTACCTCAAGAGGATCCACTTTCCCAAAAAAGAGGGGAGGGTTCAACTTCTGAAACTCAAGGACGTATTCCATGGGCTGATCAGCTGGAGGATTTTCTAAGGATACACTACCCAAAACTACACCTTGGGCATCCAATGAACCATCATGGGGGCAAACACTAAGGAACAAGAAAACAAGGACTAAGATCAAAACGTGGTCATTGTCATTTAAAATACCAAAATAACACTTTTCACAACGATTTTCAGAATCATGGAAGACCCAAACGATTCACTAGGGGGAAACTAGTGATGATGGGTGACTCATACATAAGGTTGACGACCATACACATGTCACACCACTATCACTGAGATCATTATTGGATAATTTCCCTAGCTCCACATGGATTTCCAGGCCCTACGAACTCATGGGGGTACCTTTCCAACTCCCTTTTCATTTCCCAACATAAAACAATTCATAACAATCAAAGGAAATCAACATGCCCAAACATCCCATCGTAACCCAAGGTTCAGAATGAAAAAGGTTTCAAGATGTTTTTCTCATTTGTATGCCCTGAGTCTTGACAATTCTAATCCTTCTACCATGACAACCCCAAATAACAATGGGTGCTCTGAAAAACAAGGTCTCCTCAAGAGTCGACCTCCTCTGATACCATTTTGTCACAAACCAACCTGGGACAACCCTGAACTGGTCACCCTATTCGGTTTGCGACATGGCCTGAGAGGTGTTCCTGATCCTCCCGGGATGGCGATAAGCACCAGGGCATCAATAGAGGACAAATGTGAATGATTTCACCTAGTGAAAATAAATAAAGCAGTAGAAAAAGTAGAATAACACCAAGTAAATAAACTACATGAAAAGAAATAATGATCAAACACAACCAACTAACCTGACCATGACCAAAACTCCTTGCGAATCCGAGATTTTCCCACAAGTCCATAACCAACTCTCTTCCACGAAGAGCTAGCTCGAGTCAAACTTTCAAAAAAACTAAAAATAGGAAAACACTATAGGCGTGGGTATTAAAACTCAGTAGGCGTGCCCAAAAAACAATTCTCAATGCAGTACCTTTAAATAAAGAATTTACTAATGATGGGTTTGAACTGAATTATATAAAATATGGGTTTTTCTAAAATAAATAACAGTCCATTTCCCTTTTTAATTTAAAAACATGTTTAATGTTTGAAAGAAACAGGTGCATTGCATTTTAGATCATTTTTGTGAACAATTTAGAAATCCGAATTTTAGTTGTTAGTCAAAAGGAGAACCACACACAACACACAATGCACACTAAGGGAAATGGAAAAAGTGGCACACATGGTCCAATAACCAAACTA